>JARJHM010000291.1:0-360347 GCA_033356055.1 Carex pumila
AATATAAGAATATGATTAAAAAAAACTTACAATAATAATCAGAAGACGATGCTGAGTACAATGGTGGTGGCGATCTGTTCATATGATAACTCCTCTATTAAATCTGAAAAAAACAAAATAAGAAAAAATAGAAGGAAGAAGAAAGAAAAATGGAGATCGGGAAGAGAAGAAGAAGGCTGCGGCAGGGTTAATGGTAAAAACGTAAAACTGCACCGATCCGTGGGATCGGTGGACTAATATTTATGCTACACCGATCCACAGGATCGGTGCAGCTTTTTTTTTTTTTTTTCGTGTAATCCTGCGTGCAGTGCTGTGGCGGACCAAAATTGAGCTACACCGGTCCCTAGGACCGGTGTGGTTTTGATTTTTTTTGCTCCACCGATCCTAGGGATCGGTGGAGGCTAGTTACAGAAAATCAAAAATTAGGAGGCTTATTTAAATGAAATATTTTATAGTAATTCTAAATAAAAAAAAAAATCTTCGGTCCGATAGCCTCAATCAACTAACAAAAAATCAGCTACAGTAGCTGTACTGTTATGCATGCTTTTATAACCTAGCTTCTGTATGCTAGGCTTTCTTTGTTTAGTGAGTACCAACCCCCTGTCAACTCTTGTCACACCAAGTCATGATAAGTATGATGCATGTGAAAATTAATGGCCTTAAAAGAACCGTGATATTATTACAGTTCTTTTAATTTTCAGATTTTCCGTGACATTGTTGTAGAAATAAAAGAAAATAAAAAAAAAAACCGTGGCAATGCGATGAAACCTTCCATTATTTCAAAAGAAAATGTAATTATATCTCTTATATAAAAAAATTCTTCAATTACTAAAAAAAAAAAAACTGAAAATACTGCTATACATTACGAACTTTAGTCAATACTCTTTTTTGAAACCTTAGCTTCACTCAAAAAAAAAAAAACTTCAAATACTCCATAGCCAAATATTGAACTTTCTGTAATCTTTACTAGACCTCTATGTCATGTGCATTACACGTCAGTATTGGCTTTAATTAATTGAGGGTTATTTATTCCGAAATTTTTATTCATATCCTAAAAAAAAAAAAGTTCAACTGTCCTATATTTTTCAAATTTTCAAAAAATGTCCCTCCTTCCACTAGCATTGTCCGAAATACTAGCAGTACTAGAGGTGGCAAAAAAACTCGTAACTCGTGGCTCGATCGTGACTTGCATCTAACTTACTCGCTAACAATTCGTTCGTTCGTCATTGGACCGAGTTATTAACGAGCCAGCTCACGAGCTAACTTTATTGGATCGAGTTATTAACGAGTCATCTCACTATTAGAAAGCTCACAAGCTAGCTCGACTAGACATTGATGTGAATTATGCAATACAAGTAATAAATCCTAAATTGCACTCAATTTGGTTGCAAGTGTACAACCTTATCGAGGAGTACTTAGGGATCGTCTCCACAGGGACAAGTCGGAATTTCAAGTCTAACCTAATCAATTTAATTTAGTAAAAGAAAATAAAATGAATTTGTTTGTTTTTAGGATGGGTTGGTTGTGATTAAAATGAATTAAACTAAAGTCTTTAAAGCAAAATTAGGTTTTTAACAAGAATGAGAAATTAGGGTTTCTTAGGGTTCCTATCCACTAGTGTTACGACTAATTGGTTTGTTAAATTTGTTCTTTTAATTATGAAGGCACAGTTGGGTGTTGTAGGTACAAAGGGATATCTCTATATTAATACCATCTTTAAATTAGAATAAACGTCACCTCTCGGTACTTGGCTACCCTAATCTAAAGTCATTAAGTTCTTACTGTCCCAATTAATCTAGAAAATTATCTTTCACCTCTCGGTACTTGGCACAATTTATCTAAACAATTGGGTAAAGCCTGTATAAGACAAGCGTCACCTCTCGGTACTTAGCCTATCAAATACCCTATTCCTTATGGTCTGGACCTAATATTCAATTTCTCAATTGTAAATACCAAATCCTAGGGTTTCATGCGATTTCGATTAAGTCCTCACAATCAATTAAAATAAAGAATAGATCATAACAAAGAACAAGAACATATGCAATAAAACCAACTAAATCATAACAAAAGTTTCAAGTACAACCCTAATCAACCCTAGAAAAGCCCTTAGCCAACCATGGCTAAGACACAAATGAAATCAAAAGAATAAAAGAGTTCCAAAGGAAAGAAAGAAAACAATAAAACCGGTTAATCAATGATCTCTTCTCCCTTCTTCTCCCTTCTTGCTATTCCTTGCTTTTCCTTGTTCTAAACCTAGAAAATTCTGCCTAAAAAAACGTCATCAATCTGTTCTACAGGTCCCTATTTATAGCCCTCTCTAAAACCTAGAAATAACCAACCAAAAATAGCAAATTCGGACTCTGAACCGACCTAATTGCGGGCCACAATACACTCATTGCGGGCCGCAATGTACTGTAGCAGTTAACAGACTGCGCAGAAAAATTCTGAAGAGGTCCTTGCGGGCCGCAATAAAAGTCCTTGCGGGTCGCAATACATTCCTTTTATATTCTCAGGTTGTAGATCTTCTCGTTAGCTTTCCAAAAAGTGGTCACAAGCCTAAATCGGAGTTACGAGTCAAAAGTTATGGCCGTTTTAAGTTCAGACTCTATTTTTGGCTGACTGCTACAGTGCGTTGCGGGCCGCAATAACTGTGCTGTAATGCAGAGGCTCTGACTTGTTTGGTTGCGGGCCGCAATAAATGTTGGCAGAAGCTCATTTCTTCGTGCTAACTCACCCGTTTTGCTTCGTTAAGGTCCAAACACTTGATTACCTGTAAAACAAACATAACTAGGGCAGTAACTTGAACTTTTGGACATTTCTAACCTAATTAAACCTAATTTAAACTAATTCAACCAAAACTTAGCTTAATTTACATACCTAACCCTAGGTTTAAATAGATACAATTTTGGCTTATCAGACATCAATTTGTAAATTTGTATAAACTTGTGTACATTTTATACTGTTCAACTCAATTCAGCTCGTGACAATTTCAAGAAAAAATTTCAACTCAGACCTCTAAAGTCAACTCACTTATGACTCAGACGAACTAACTCGTTACGAGTTCAAACTGAACCCAACTCGTGATAAATCAACTCGTCATCAACCCTAAGCTGTACACTATAGCTTCTACCAGCTGTATATATATATATATAGAGAGAGAGAGAGAGAGAGACAGGCTAATAGGCTTTCGGCAGCACTTCGGCCGAAGTGCTGCCACCCGTTTTTCGATTTTTCAAAATCCAAATGGTCGATCCGAACCGTTCATCTTGTTCTCCATATTAATATCTGCTTGGAGACCAAATTTTACATTTTTTGGAATTTTTTTGCTATTTATTAAGCCACTTTGAAAATCGCTGATCCAACGGTGGCTTGCCAAAACAGTAAAATCAGGGGTTCACCGTTGGATCAGCGATTTTCAAAGTGGCTTAATAAATAGCAAAAAAATTCCAAAAAATATAAAATTTGGTCCCCAAGCATATATTAATATGGAGAACAAGATGAACGGTTCGGATCGACCATTTGGATTTTGAAAAATTGAAAAACGGGTGGCAGCACTTCGGCCGAAGTGCTGCCGAAAGCGTATTAGCCTGTTTCTCTCTCTCTCTATATATATATATATATTTTTTTTTTTAACTTTTAAAAAGAATAAAATATATAATTAGAGCATGTATGGTTAATCACAAAATCTCTCAAAATTGATCTAATATAGATTTTGTGAACATAACATATCTTACTAAAATATTTATGAGTTTAATCTAAAACATAATTAGACCGATTTCAACTGAAAAATTCAAATTATCGACCTTGAAAATTTATTATTAAATATAAAAACAAATTAAATATTTGCAATGTAAAATATACCGAGATCAATAATTAAACTCGTCGTTCATTGTAATCAACTCCGCAATTTCTAAAATTATGCTTACGATTGACGAAGTTGTTAAACTCAAAGCCTCAATGTAAATTTATTTTATTATTCCTTTTCAAATAAAAAAAATATTTCATCGTTTATCGTTGCGGGTCAAAACCCACAACTTACGCAGTCACCACTAAAAAAATCTAACAATATAAAAAAATCAACAATGAAATGTTGGATCCATCCACAATAAAGTAAAACAAATAGATTAATAACGAATAACTTTTACCTTTTCTTTCTGCTTTTCCTGGAATTATTCTTTTCAACTTCATTTTCATTTTCACTTTCACTTTCTTGCTCTCGTACCGATCCTAGATTTTGATTTGGGGAATGTTTGGATTTTGACTCCGTCAACGCTCTAATTGAATGAGACGACGAGCAATTGGGCGAGCGGGCAGAGGCGCGGTCAGGGCTTGGTTTAAAAGACGTTACTCTGCTGCTGGGACCCCTCGAATTAATAAGGTTCGTGACCGAAGAGGAGTTTGATTCATTGAGAGATGGGACCCGCGATGACAGAAAAGGAGGGCAAGGAACGAAGCAAACTGGAGACGATGGGAGCAAACTATTAAGCGAGCTGCGAGCAGTTCATACATATCTGCTTGACTGCTGCATTAGACGATCTGGTACTGACCTGGACGACAGATGGCGCGACGAGAAGTGTTTCAGCGATAGGGATACGGAAAAAGTAAGATGCCGACTCCATCCAACCAGACAGAGCACGGGCAGCAAGGCATAGTGTTGCCTTCATCCTCACCGTCCGTTCGTATTTCATTTCGCTGGGGTATTTAGCTTTCTATTCTTCTGTCGGGAGCGGAAACAGCAATCCATTCTTCAGGTGACCTAGCAAGTAGCAGCTATTTAGAAGCCTTACGCCTTTTTCTATAACTATTCCGCGTTATGGATCGGTCTATCTCTCCCAGCCCTAAGAAATCTCTACTGCAAAATAAAGGTTTCAAGTGTTCTTGATAAGATTGGCATTAGTGTCGTTGTATCCAAATTTACTGAATTTCAATAAAAACTGTTTGATTGTTTCTCTGTTCGTGTTCAATTCACGATCTCTATTGCTAACTAATTACTTCTGGGATGTAACACTCCCGGATCGACCGCATCTCTCTTTGGCTTAGGTGGTCCCATCCAAGTTCTTGTTATTGCACAACTTGTACTTTGAAAGATACCATAATGCAATCCGGATACATTGAATATGTATCTACATTTTGGCATGATGCTATTTCTTAAAATTGAATGCTCTGACTTCTTGACATGTAATACTAATAACGCACTTAATGCAATAAATGACTAGTCTATCCATGGGAAATCGCGTTCAGGGACAAAAAGGTAATTTCTATCTAATCAAATAAATTCATTGCTCCGCCAAGAAAAGGAAATTAGTCACCTGTGTTGATTACGTGACGTGACTTGCATGTTGCGTGATATGACTATTTGCGTGACGTAATTGTATTCGAGCGAAAATTACACGTCATGTTATGCAAACCAATCACGTCACGATATAAAACATAAAGTATTCACTTTTTTTGATATGCATATAATATTCAGGTTTCTCTTTTAATGTAGGTTCAGTGATATTGATACTCATGTAGGGTTTTTTTTCTTTAGTTTAGTCTAATTAATATTTGTAATTTGAATTTTGAAAGTAATATTAGATGTTCAACTGTCATTCTTCAAAAAAAAATTGCAACATTATTTACTTATTTTAAAATTTTTCATATTTTTTTATAACTTTTTTCTATATTTTCAATAATTTAAATTAAAATATAAAAATAAAGTTTGGCATGACTAATTTACGTCACGTCACGTATGATCACGACGTGACTACATGTGATGTGACCATTTGCCACCATTTTGATCACATCATGTGAAAAAAAAAAGTCGATTACGTCACGTCAAGTTAGGTGAGCAAATCACAGTATTTGTCTCGTCACATCATAGCGTGTCACGTATTTCCTTCTCTAACTCTAGCCCAGAATACGATTAATCTGGCATGAGCTACGTGAGCTCCAAGTAGTTTATCAGACAAATTAATAACTCGAGCATTCTCGGCCCACCAAGCAAAACCGGTGCTTTCTTTGTCAATGCCAGCTAAAACTAAAGTTTCATTAAAGAGTGTTTCCACGTGGTAAAACCTTCTTAGGAATATAAGATTTTCATGAAGCTGATCTTGAGCAGCCATCTAAAGCACAAATACTAGGGGTGAAAACGGAGCGAATAATGTTGATACCATATTCGCATCTGTCGGATAATGAGTGGATACGAATACGGATAGTAAACGGATATCAAAATTCAAAACCAAATCCGCCTTAAACGGATACGGATACGGAACGGATAGTCTACGGATACGGATTCGAATACGGATATAAAACGAATAATGGTCGGATAATTAAGATATATGAACTTCTAAGATACAAATATTAATTAAAACATTAAATATAAATATTAATAAACTTATAAGAGATGGGAGATAATCTATTCATATAATATATATATATATATATATATATCAAATAAGTGTATGGTAACAAAAGATGTTGTGGTGTAGTGGTTTGAAACTTAGTCTAAAGGCATTGAGATGGGAGGACATGTGTTCAAATCCCACCTATAGCAAATATTTATTCCTTTTTTACATGGGTCCGGCCAAACTATTCGAATCCAGATAATCTGGATATCCGCTTCGTTTAGAACTTTGTATTCTAATCCGGATCCGTATCTATATCCGGATCTTTTATGAATTTCCGAAAATTATCCGAATCTGTATCTGGAAATTATCCAAATCCGGATTATCCAGATACGGAGCAAATATCCGCAGGATAATCCGGCTCCATTTTCACCCCTAACAAATACCCATAACTAGAAATGGTTAGAAATGAAAATTGCAAATTCTTTTAATAATATAAAGACATAAGATCAACCGTTAGAATTTATCACTGAGTTTTTAAATTCAAAGCATTTATGAAATAAAAAACACTACTTGTGGCATGTAAAAATTGTGGAACTATATTAGTTCAACATTCAATGCATTTGACATGCCTAAAAAGATGAAGTTTAAAGAAGTAACAAATGGAAATAGAAATCAGTAGGAATTGAGAGAGAACCTAATGTAAGCTTTAATCATGATAAAAGCATAAATAGCTGTATCATACATACACACCTTTTATCTTTGTAATTTCTATGTTTATTCTTCAAAGAGCAAGAAGTAATTATAAATTGCAAAACGAACAAAATTAACCTCGTCCTTCAAAATTAATTAAACTGAGTACTCTGAACATCTCTTACAAAATTATTTACTAATGTAACATAATAGATTATCGGGCTCGCGCTAAAAGAAGAATTAAAAATCCGCTTAATTGGCACTTTCAGCCCAAAGATTTTCCTAGTAAAACCTCCCTATGATATACATATACATACATAACTACGGATAACAGTGATACAGTTATACTGATAGATTATAAGTGAACTCAAAGGTTTCCCTAGTAAAACCACAATATTAACATGATTTTCTCATGCATTTATTATTTTTTTCCCAACACAAGGGTTTTGCATATTTGTAATGTCCTCTTTGCTCTCTTCTTTAAGCTTTTGTAAACACTCTGATGACCTTGAAGCCCTTTTCGTCTCTGCTATACAGCAGATTTGGCAGATCTTGCATAGGCAATTCGGCCTCCAATTAAATGATGGCTCAATTTTGATAGCATTAGATTATTATATCAGCATCGTTGGTTTTGGAATACATGACAAAGCTAGGAAATGCCATGGTTATGTCACTGTAATAAAAGAAGGATTAGAAAAAGATACTAACGAAATTCTAAACTTGAGAGAAAATAGTAATGCAATTTGAATCAATAGAACTTAGGACAGAGGCAGGATTGTAGCTTATACAAAGTTACAATGCTTTTTTTTTTCTTAGAGGAAGTAGGGGGGTCAACTATAAAAATTGTGAAAGAATATGGGAGTCAGATTTAGTATACCCATTAGCATTTTCATTCAAAATACTTCAAAATATAGTAAAATTCTAAAGAGATTGTGATAAAGATAAGGGTCAATTGATCCCCATACTCATCATTTGCATCCACCCCTGAATACAACACGCATCTTTCTATGCTCTAAATTTCAGACGACAAAGGATTCTCAGTCATAACACCAAAGTGCAGGCTATAAACTTTTTCAAATATTTTGAAGGCATAATAAAAAAACTTGGGCTTACATCAAGTATGGAAGAGTCATATTTCTTAATATAGCAGGATTTTGCGTTACAAATTCCTCCCACTCTTCCTCGTCTATCTTTCCATCTCCATTGGAATCTGCTTGTTTGAATGTCTGCTCATAAAGGCAAAAACAATTTTTTTCAAGTGAGAAAACAATATATTTTTTTTTTCCTTTCATTGTAAAATTCCCCTTTTAAACAAGCATCTAAGATAGTTTCTTCTTACATTATCTACAATGGCCTCAACAATATCCTCTGATAATTGCAAATCAGATTCACTTAAGAGAGCCAGCACCATCTCCTTCAACTAGCATATCATAAAGTAAATGAAACTTGATTTAATTTTGCACAGTGGTGCTAGTATATGCTATTGAATTTATAAATTGCATTGATGTCATCTTTCTGGCACTCCGAAAACAAAACATGGTAGTTACCTCAACTTTTTCAATGCTGCCAGTGTGCCTCAAATCATAAAGCCGAAATGCAACTGCCATTAGTAAAAACAAAATACAAATTAGTGAATAGGATTTACATCCTTACTGATTTAGGAAGTATGGAAATAAGAATAAGAAGTCTTCAAAGCAATCATACATGTTGCCTTTTCAGATTTTGGGGTGTTGGGGTGAAATACACTAAGTGCCCTAACAAAATCTCCAAATTCAATTGCTCCCTTTCTCTTTGCATCAAATAAGCCAAAAATCTGCATATATAAGGAACATAATATTTTTTCAATGTCGATGGACAAAAGAAGAAGACTTAAATTTTATAACCAAATATTTCCAAAAACAAGGAAAGGGGACGGAAGTACCCTGTCAGCAAAGAGATTTTTCTTATTACTGTTTTGGAACAGAGCAAGTTGAAGCTCTTCCTGCCACAAAAAAAATTGAGAGAAGTCAAATCAACCATACTCATAGATAATTTTAGGAGATAGTACTAAGGGATATTTAATTCAGAGATTATTTACCTTGTGAATAAGACCATCTTTGATTATTGAAAAGCTCAATTTTTTGAACAACTCATACAACGCCTCTACCTCACTTACAGTAACTGCTTTAAAAAAATTTAAATAAGAAATAATGATAAAAAAACATCATGCAAATCTAAATTTTTTTAATTTTTTTTGCTATTTTAGATTGATGACTTTAAACTAATTATATCATACTCTGGTACCAAGCATGATGGGTTTAGTGCAGAACTAGTATAATCAAGATTATACAGATCTGCATTCCTGGACATACCTAGACTCCCTGAGTTATTATGACATGTTTTTCATACTGCACTCCTATAGTACAATATGAATTGTGTGTGTGTGTGTGAGAGAGAGAGAGAGAGAGAGAGAGACTGACAAGAGGTTTCAGAGGCAAGCAAAACAGTGTCTTCATAACTACGAGTGTACTTAATTTGTTTTGAAGAAATGCACCCCATTGCTCTTGTATTTCAACCTAAAAAAATGAAAGAAAAAACGAAGTTAGTATCCAAGAGCTCATTATATAGCACCTGTGCACCTTTAAAAGTAAATTACCCAAATGTCATAGTATACATCTCAAAGTTACAAGGAGCCTCAGTTAACTACTTAACCTTAAACCTTCAAAAAAAAATTACTTAACCATAAAAAATTAACGAGTTCCAGCTCTCATGAAGATTAGAGCTTGTAAGACTAGTAAATTTTCTCCATTTATACAAAAAGCAATAACAACAGAAGGAACAGAGAGAATTTGGGGGAGGGAAAAAAAAAAATGTAATAAATGATTTTTATTCTCAATGGTCAAAGTTCAAAGTACAAGAACAACTAAAGAGAAAAAAAAATTGTGCTTTTATTCTGGAGTAAATTTTTCAGAACAATATTTTTGTTCTTTATATTTAATAGGTCTTCTAAAGAATCGAAGTTGTTTACATGAAGATGTCGTTTATACATAAAGCCCCCAATAAAATGAGTAGACACCAGAAATTGTGAGGTCCTCTGGGCTGTATTTTGATTTTGAAACTATTTTTTCTGGAGGGATAGGGGGGCAAATTAGTTTGTGATACAATATTGGTTATGAGGCATCAATAACTAAAGTCTATATAATTACAAATCCTGGTTTATGAAATATCTGACATGAAGTATGACATGGTATACTGTACCAGATGGGGTTCAGGTACTGATGAGCTGTGACTAGAACCGGTACCAGCAAGTTAAGCCCCTGCTTTTGCACAGCTTTTGGGTATGTATTTATTTTTTGTGTTATTTCTTGAGTTCTTTTCTATGATTTACATTTTCTTACTGTTAGAAGTGGGTCAGTGCTATCTTTCACAAAGAAAAAAAAATGCTATTGCAAAATAAAATAACAATGGTGCCACTTCCACGTGCAGAAACAAATCCTGGTGGGACCCACATTTTTCCTTTTTGTTATATAATCCTAGACAAATTAAAAGTTAGGTTACACCCCATCTATATGTAATCACACGTCTACACCAATTAAGTTTACCTCATGTAGTAAAATGTCAATGAGCTATGTCAGCTTTTTTGACTTATTAACATAATATAAAGTGAAATTATAATTATTTTAAGACAACTTGTGAGCTTCAGCAGTAGTTTAATTCAAATGCAAAACCGAATTGATTACCTTCGAATTGATTACCTTTTTACTTATAATTTGCATTAGACATTAAAATAAATATAAAAAATTAAACAAAATAAAGCTCAAATACTATGTAAAATATGTGCAAGTCGCCTTGATCTAAACAATCAGGTCCGATTTACTTGCTCTCCAAAAGGATGAAGATAAACAATCGAATGTCTATACAGGAGTATCAAGGCATATTTAAGCAAACGACATTGAAAAAAGTGAATTACCGATCCTGAATTCCTAATTTTGTAACGGAAACAGAACAATTAAATTGGCGAGAGGACAGAAAACCAGACTAATTAATTTGTGCGACTCTTCAATTTCTCGTGAACCTGTCTACGCCTAAATTTAGAAGAAGCAAAGTGCAACCAATGCTTCTGTTTCTTTTATCTTCTCATTTCTATTCCTTACGAATATGATCACCATTAAAGCAAAGGAGCTAACCTGAAATAGAGAGAAGAGAGAGAACACGGACCGAGTGGGAGGGAGGACAAGAGAGAAGCCGCCAAATGCTTTGAGCGTCTCCTTCCTTTCTCACTTACATATTATGCTTTGAGCCGCCAAAAGGAAGGCGGTGGTCAAATCCACAAATTAAAGAGTGAGTATCCTCCAAGATATCTCATATTTTGCGTGACCGACGTGGCCGGTGCCTGCTCAGGGATAGCGCGGGCCAGTATTATTTTAGCTTTGAGATTCGTGCAGAACGTATTTGAACGGTTGAGTTTTGCACAAATCTCAACGAATATCCACGGTTGGAATCGAAATAACAGCGGATTTATATCCATGTAATATTGGTTGGGCTTCCTTTCTAACGACCTTTACTTTTTTTTATGATTTATCTCATCGATTACGCTGCTACGGTTGTAAATCATTTTCGGGTGCTTCTCCATATTATGAGCTAATACAATATTTATGTTTATATCGCGGACCGTCCAATAGAAATTCAGATCACTTCAATCCGAAATTGAATACATGAGGCTGCTTCAATAATCTTGTAGATCCAAACTATGTTACATGAATACGGATACGGATATCGTATCAGATATGATACGATAATTTTAAAAAATTAAGGATACGATACGTGTATTATATACATTATTTTTTATTATAATAATTAATATTATTAATTTAATACTATATTCAATATAAAAAATGCAGGGCAATTCAAATATACATTAAATACGTTGGTTGGCAGATTCTAACAACAAAAATAAATTGGCACAATGGTCAACTGTTTTGGCCTAGACTAGGCCTTCTTAGGTTCGAATCATGCGGAAAGCAGAAAAAAAAACTCATATTTCCTCTATTGTTTGCGCGGTACACAGCTTCGGTTCCACAAGTAGTTGCGGCTCACGGGTGCAGGCTTTGTTCAACTGAGTAAGGATACGCCAGCTGATGTATTGGATATGTATTGTGATCATATCGGACGCATATTGGTGTCCGATACGAATACAGTGTTTAAATTGAAGTATCCGAGTAACATAAAATCCAAACAAAAGTATTTCTTTTACTGGGATACAAATTTTTCAAATTCATATTCATCACCTAACATAAATTTTTGAACTTAGGTTCGGACTAAGGTTCTAAGTAGGAATTATAAAAAAAAAACTAATCATAACTAACTATTTATGTTTATTATAAGAGACAAAGATTAATAAAGTTATAGTTTTTGAGGTTTGAAAAAATTATAGCGCAGTTATTGCATAACTATAACTAACTATTTAGAACTCTAATTTGGACTATTTGATCCGCTTAGACACAAATATAAAATGGCTTCATGTATTCTACTTTGAACCGGATTAATTTAAATTTCGATTGAACGGACCGAATCTAAATTCAAATGTTATACTAAAGAATATGGGCTGTGTTTAAAATTAAGATAAAGTTGCAACAAAAGTAAAGTAAATAACAAGAGAGATGGAGAGAGCAACAACATAATTTTATTCTCCACTTTTGTATATTCTATATGTATGTCTATTCTCTATTTACAAAGCCTCTATTTATAGGCTAGAAAGAGATGTTATTTTAATAAAGTAGAAAATAAATGTTTATGGTAGTGGAGATAGTGGAAGTAGTGAAGGTAGTGGGCAATGAAATGAGAATTAATATTGAAAGTTATAAAATGAATATTCACATAAATATATGTTATAACACTTCTCCTTGGATATTCATCTTTCATTGTACGCTATTAATATGATACTTTAGGATCGATATTAACATGATACTTCAGGACTATGTATTGCCTCATTAAAAATCTTACCAAGAAAAACCTATTAGGATAAAAACTTGGTTAAGGGAAAAAAAGTACAATGCATATAATGCTTCCCCTTATTTTGATATCATTGAATATCCTTCAATCAATGTAGACCTATCTTCTTTGTGAGTTGTACAAAAACCTTTGTCGGTAAAGATTTTGTGAATAGATCTGCCAGATTGTCGATTGATCGGACTTTGGCAAACATCTATTACGCCTTCTTTTTGTAGGTCATGTGTCGAAAAGAACTTTGGTGTAATATGTTTAGTTCAGTCTTCTTTGATATATCCTTCTTTGATTTGTACAATGCATGCTGCATTATCTTTAAACAGCGGAGTAGGATTTACCTTGATGTTTTCAAGTCCGCATTTGTCACACCCCGCGGCCACGGGTCGTAACAGTCTCCCGCCGTAAGCATACAATGCCATGTATGCTTACAAGGCAATTAACAATTCAACCAAAATAACAAAAATATAAAACAAGTTTCTAATATATATAATCAGAGTACACAGTCTGGTCAGAATATAATACAACAAAAGTATCTCATCCGGATATCAACCACGAGGCCTACCTAAACTACACAACAAAACATAACTAGGGTCAAGTAAATGGTAAACTGTAAGGCCTACTACTCGCGTGCCTCTCCGGAATCAATCGCACCCGTACCTGTAAAAATAATCTGAAGGTGGGGGTGAGAATAAATTCTTAGTGCGAATTTGCCACATATGAATTATTGGACTTGCAATCAAACTCTATATTCAAAAATGAAACCCAAACAATAAACAATGCAAACAGATACATATAATCATAAATAACAGAATGCCAATGCACGACAACAGTTAAATCAACCTGCAACACAGTTTACAGAATTTTCAAGATGAATTTCAAACACAACATATATTTTGGCTTAACTCGATTCATAACTCAGTTCACTAGGGCTTGTAGCAATTACAGATGTTCTTTCGAGCTAAACCTTTATCAATCGCTTGACCCTTTATCTGACACCCATCTGCAATCTCTTGGCTTAACAGTTTATTAAGGCCTGGTTCGAATCATATAAAGAAAATCCACTTTGGAATCATTTCAATAGTCGTAATATTTAATTGACCTTTCCAAATGCATTAACATGTAGGAGAATGCCACTGAGCCACAGACGTTACACAAGTCACCCACGACCTCAAATCACATATCATAACATATCACATATCATCACATAATCACCCTTCACCTAAGGCCATTTAGGATCCTGGGAATCCAAGTCAGCATACAGCCTAACTTGGCAAATTAATTGGATCCAAGTGCTTAACTTCGTAAATCCATTCACATCCATTCACATACACAGTTCATGGTGACTTCAATCAAAATCAGATCATGATAGATCGACACAACCTATAATCATACCAGCATGCAAATCACTCAAGTCACATCAATTCGAGTTCAATTTGATTGGGCTATGCAAATGCTCTACGCAATTCAATTATGCAATCAATGATATTGAACATGACAAATGAATACACAGTTTAATTCCTGGAAATAAAGTATCAAACAAGTCCAAGAATCCCGCATCTGTTTAAGACGAGCGTACCGCTTAGCTACGGATCGGGCGTCTCGAACTGTCTCGGTAAGTCTTGCTCAACCGAGCCTACACCTATATTATACGTTTACTTGGTTTAATTCGGGTTCAGTGGTCTATACGTTTACTTAGGATTTGTACAGTCCTAAATCAATTCTTATGTTTTGGTATCGATTCTTTTCGGTTCCTTCTTTCTTATTAAAAATCTCATATAAAGTGCACAATTGCATCTGGGCCCTCTAGCCATATACCATTTCACTTTGGTAACCATCAATCATCGTTTCACTACTTTGGTTCTCGGATCAATTCAATGTACCGATTGGTTAAATCCTAATTTGGTCAAAACCTCAATTTAACCGTTAAACATTCTAAAAATTCAAGATCAGGAAGCAACCCTACCGACTACAAGTCTAATTGGTCGGGTTAAACAAATTAAATCACGATTATGTCAACTTTCAGTTTTGGCACGAAACCGTAGAAATCAGATTTCACAAATTGGAAGGAAATCGGGAAAAGATTGGCAAATAAATAAGCAAGGAGTGTAGAGGAACTAGTCCTCTAGCAATTCGAACACAAATCTCGAGTTTAAGACGAGAATCTAAGAAATTGAGAAAATTCGAGGTTTCGAAAGAAAGAAAGAGAGAAAGAAATACCAAATATGAGAGTTCAGAGAGATCCTCAGCTGCTCACTCAGTTCCAAACTCGTTTTCTCGCAACAATCGAAAGTCTGAAAGAAACGGAAACTCACACGCTCTTTTTTCTTCTCTCTTGGCGAAAATCACTTAAAAATGGTCAAAATAACTAAGTAGGAGAGAGAGAAGGTTTGATTTGAGTTTTAGGACAAAAATCACCCTGAGTGCGGATTAACCAATCCGCACTGCGGGTTACCTGACCCGCACTCAGCACTTAGTTGGTTTTCAGAACATGAAATTTAACACAGAAACAACCCGCAGTGCGGGTCACTTAACCCGCAGTGGGAACTTAGTAAATTTTTTGACAGAATTTCAGAAAAAGTCCGAGCCTAATGCGGATGCATTCAACCCGCAGTGCGGGTTAATCAATCCGCATTGAGTACTTAGAAAAATTCAGACCAACACAGAATTGCATGAGTGCGGATGCACCAACCCGCAATGCGGGTTAACCAATCCGCACTGAGGACTTAGAAAAATTCAGACCAACACAGAATTGTATGAGTGCGGATGCACCAACCCACAGTGCGGGTTAACCAATCCGCACTGAGCCTATAAAATCTCAAAATCTCAAAATTTCAACGCGATTTCGATTCGTATTTAGCTTACTTATTTAGGGGAACCTTAATTAAGGTTTAAACTTCTATTTTGTTAGCATGATTTATCGATTCTTGCCTTTAAATCATTTGAATTTAATTGTAAAAATTTCGTAACGTAATAGCATTCTTCTTGAATATTTTGAATCATTGACCGTAACCAAACACATTTTTGACCCGCCTCGTATAAGCGACCAGTTCGACGTGATTTGAAGATGTAGCTGCAAGAGTTTGTTTTGTCGATCGCCATGAAATTGCAGCTCCACAATAGGTGAATACATATCCCAATTGAGATTGTGCTTTATGTGGATCTGATAAATATCCCACATCTACATATCCAACTAAATTGAATTTTGTATCTTTTTGATAGTATAATCCCATATCTCTAGTTCTGCAGAGATACTGAAATACTTGTTTAATTCCATTCCAATGTCTTATGGTTGGTTTGGAACAATATCTTGCTAACACATTTACTGCAAATGAGATATTGGGTCTCGTATTATTTGCAAAATATAATAATGCCCCGATTGCACTTAAGTATGGTACTTCAGGACCAAGCACTTTTTCATTATTTTCTTATGGGCGAAAATGATCATTTTCTGCATTTAGCGATCGTACGACCATTGGTGTGCTCAAAGGATGAGCGTTATCCATATTGAATCTCTTTAATATTTTTTCAACATAATTTAATTGATGGATA
Organism: Carex pumila; assembly: GCA_033356055.1. Classification (NCBI taxonomy): domain Eukaryota; kingdom Viridiplantae; phylum Streptophyta; class Magnoliopsida; order Poales; family Cyperaceae; genus Carex; species Carex pumila. Next base: position 16,554 of record JARJHM010000291.1, read on the forward strand.
AATATTTCATTCTTTAGATGTTCGATCTGCAGGCCGAAATAAAATTTTGTTACACAAAGGTCTTTCATCTCAAATTCATTCTTCATTAATTTTGCAGTATTCTCATTCTCTTAAGGAGATCTAATAATATTTAAATCATCAACATACACTGCAATGATTGTAAAACTTAGATTTGATCTTTTAATAAAAACACATGGACTAATTATATTATTTTTATATCATTCTTTTAGAAGGTACTCAGTCGATTATACCACATTCGACCATATTATTTTAGTCTGTAGAAAGATCTTAATTTTATAGAGTACATCTCTCTAGATTTTGACTTATATGCTTTAAGCATTTTCAATCCTTCAGGAATTTTCATGTATATGTCATTGTCAAGTGAACCATAAAAATATGTTGTTACTACATCCATAAGTCGCATTTTTAGATTTTCTACAACTGTGAGACTTGTTAGAAATCTGAGAGTTATCGCATCCACTATAGGTGAATATGTTTCTTCATAATCAACTCTAGCTATTTGTGTAAAGCCTTGTGCCACTAGCCTTGTTTTATATCTCACAATCTCATTTTTCTCATTTCCTTTTATGACAAATACCCATTTGTAACCTACAGGATTAACATCTTTGGGTGTTTGGACTACAGGTCCAAATACTTACCGCTTGTCTAATGAACCTAATTCTGCTTATATGGCATCTTTCCATTTAGGCCAATCATTTATATGTCTACACTTTTCTAGAGTTTTTGACATATTATCTTTTTTGTTTATAACATCGCTTGCTGTAACGAATACAAAGATTTCATCAACATTGATATCTAAATTACGGCCCTGATTTACACTGAAACCTGTGCTTTAAAACCTATAAATGTGGACTTTTTACTTGTATTTCGATGAAATGTGGTAATGTTATGCTTTGTTTGGTATTTTGCAAGAAAAATGGCGAAAAACTGAATCTGACTACTTTTCATACGGTCCGTATGATATTTTGTACGGACCATACAAGATATGCTCAACCACACAGAAGGTTCCATAATAGAAGCACAAAGTCTCTGAGTCAAAGCACAGGCATACAGTCCGTACCAGATTCTTGTACAGACCGTACGCCGCTAATTCGGAAAATCCAGCTTGAAACTGAAATAAGCATAATTTAAGAATGCCGAAAAGGAACCCTCTAGGGGGGTGATCTGAGACATTAAAGGAGATATTCCACAGCAGAAAAGGGGGAGGATTTTGCTGGAGGTGATACAAGAGGAGAAAAGAGGAAGAGAAGTGAAGAACGCGAGTTGGCAACAAATCTTTGGATTTTTCATTGTTTTCTCATGAACTCTTTCATCCCTTGTTATTTATGTTATCTTATGAACATGAGTAGCTAATTTACTCTGTTTCTAGGGCTAAGATGTAGTTTCTAGTTTGGCTTTGTTTGTATGCTACTTGGGTTTTGTGTTAAATGCTTTGTTTTTACCTTATTGTGTAGTATTTTGATTGCTTTATTTGTGCTTGCTTAAATTGATTAATCACCCCGTTAGATGAATGTGCACATCTAAGTGTTAAGAGCCAAGTCTATGACATTTAATCAAACCGAATAAAGTATATAAAATAGGGTGAAACCAATGAGTACCCGAAAGGTGAAACTTTCCTTGAGGCGAAAGTCCTTGGATACTTTTAGTAAACCAACAAGTAACTTAGATAAATTAGGCCAAAATGCGAAAGTTGAGGTTAGGTATCTAGATCTGGTCGATGAAAACCCTAAACATTAGTATCAACACAGAAAACAGTAGCTGCAACATCAACTTGGGGTCCCATAGGGGCCGTATGCCTTGGGGCTGAACAGAAATAAAATATGAACCTTGGAAACGTCTTTTTATCAATTGAAAACAACTTTAATTCTCTTTTATAGTCTTTTAAACTTGTCATAAATCAGTAGAATCTCTAAACCCTAAACCAAATTAATTTCTCTCACTTCTAGAATCTTAAGTCATTTTAGGATAAGTCCGGTCATTTTCTTCCATCCCTGGGGATCGATACCTAAGCATACTCATCGATAGGATAATACACTTGCTATCTGATTTGACAGAGTATAACAAAGGTTTAAAAGGTATAGCTTGCTATATCGAAACTTTGTAGCATATATTCTGTGTGAAAAAACATGTGTTTATTTCTATTTAATATAGTACCATTTATTACATAATTTATATAAATCTCATAATCATTTGGTACTTGAGTTTCTTCGGGAACTTCATCAACCTCTTCTAGGGTTTTATCAACTTCTTCATGAGCTATATCATTAATCTCTTTTGGAATTTTATATACTTCTTTAGGAGTTTTACTGTTAACCTTTTCTGGGGTTTTATTGACTTCTTCAGGAGATTTATCATCAACCTCTTATGGGGTTGAACCAACTACTTTATTCTGCTCTTTCCTTTTACGTGGATTTACATCCTTAGAACCAAGTGGTCTTCCACGTTTTCTATGCACATTAGATTCATTAGACATTTTTATAATGTCAATTCGAGCAGGTGCGTTTATAGCTGGAATATGTGATTTAGTAACTCTATTCGTATCTATGAATGCATCAGGCAATTCATTTGCAATTCTTTGCATATTTATGATCTTTTGAACTTCGAGTTCACATTGACCACTTCGGGGGTCAAGATAAGATAACAATGAATTCCAAGTTACTTGTTTATTCAGTTTTTATTTTTCTTTCCCTAAATTTTGGAATATTGATTCATTAAAATGACAATCAGCAAATCTTGCTATAAAAACATCTCCTGTTAATGGTTCTAAATATCTAATAATAGAAGGAGAGTTAAAACCAATATAAATTTCCAACCTTCTTTGAGGTTCTATTTTTGTGCGTTGTGGAGGAGAAATTGGAACATATACTGCACAACCAAATACCTTTAGATGGGGTAAATTTGGTTCTCTTCCGGAGACCAATTGTAGTGGGGAATATTTATGATAAACAGTTGGTCTTAATCTAATTAGTGCAGCGGCATGTAATATGGCATGTCCCCATGCAGAAGACGGTAAACTAGATCTCATGAGTAATGGTCCAGCAATTAATTATAATATTTTAATCAACGATTCTGCTAGACCGTTTTGTGTATGAACACGGGCCACTGGATGTTTTACCGTAATTCCAATAGACATGCAATAATCATTAAAACTTTGAGAAGTGAACTCACCTGCATTATCAAGCTGGATTCTTCTGATTTGATAATTAGAAAAATTAGCTCTTAATTGGATAATTTGTGCTAATGGTCTAGAAAATCAACATTTCTTGTTGCTAACAAACTCACATGTGACCAGCGTGCTGATGCATCAATTAACACCATAAAAAATCTAAACGGTCCACATGGAGGTGTAATAAGTCCACATATATCTCCTTGAATTCTTTCTAAAAATGAAGGAGCTTCAGGTCCAACTTTATTTGGAAATGGCCTAATAATTAGTTTTCCAAGAAAACATGCTTCACATGTCATATCTTTTGATAATATGATCTTCAGGTCCTTTAGGGGATCCCCATTTGCACTTTCAATTATTCTCCTCAGCATTATATTTTCTAGATGACCCAATCTGTCATGCCATAATATAAATAATTTTGGTTCAACTAACTTTGGATAGTAACGGCTAACTCCGGGTTCGCAACCGTATTTGATTCTATTTTACTTATATAAGTACTATATAATCCATATGACATTGCTTGCATCTTTTTCAATTATGATCTTCTGGCTATCCTTAATTGATGTGATATGAATATACTAGTAATTTTTCTCATTCATAGTTTCAATATGATAACCATTCTTTTGAATATCTTTAAACTTAGTATATTTCTTCTGGATCTACTTGAATATAATGCATCATCTATTATTAATTTTGTTCCTTCAGGTAACAAAATACAAGCTCTTCCAAAGCCTTCTATTAAATTACTTGTGCCAGATATAGTGTGAATAGTATTCTTACCAAGATGCAATTGTGAAAAATATTTCTTACTTTTCAATATGGTATTAGTTGTTCCATTGTCTACCGGACATGGATCTTCATTATTTATCATTGCGCCAGCCATTTTTCTTTAAAATACAAAAATAAATTACTTTTATTCATTAAACTTATTTTCATAAAAAAAATAAAAAAAATAAACTAAACCTTTATTAAACATAAATATAAATTTTTATACTATATTTTCTCCCTAAGTAATAATATATATTTCTGCATTGACATTATGAAAGAAATCTGATACATCAAGATGTGTATCCATATGGCATTCATTTTGGGATCATATTCAATTAAGTTAGTTTTCACATTTTCCCTTTATTTCTTGATTGTGGGTTGATATAGCTCTACAAAATGTTTTGGCGTACGACAGGTACACGACCAATAATTTATTATCCCACATCTGAAACAAACATCTTCAGGACATTTTTCTTTCTCATTAATATATATTTTCAACATCAGGTTATTACTACTATAACTTCAAGTCATGATAAATGAAAAATGAGATAAATTCAAACTTTGTGAGATTTGTCATATGTACTACAAAATAGATACACATTAACTTTAGGTTTTTAATGCCATAACTTCGGGTTATGAATGTCATAACTTCGGGTTATGAATGCCATAACTACGTGTTATCAATGCCATAATTTTGAATTATAAATGTCATAACTTCAGGTTATCAATGTCATCAATGTCATAACTTCAGATTATGAAAAGAGAGATAAATAAATATAAATAAAAGAATACGTAAATTGCATGAATAAATAAATAAATTTAAATGTATTAATAACTTCAAATTAATATTATATAAATATAATAAAATATTTTATTTAATAACTTTTGGTTATTAAATTGCTTGGCTGCACAATTGTAAAATTTAATTTGAAATGACTTTAGGTTATATTTTCATCCAATGACCTATAATAACTTCCAGTTATTATATTGATTTTATATAAATATTTCTAATAAAACTTCAGGTTTTTTAATTGAGAATAACTTCAAGTGATTATTCATCCAGTGGCTTATAATAACTGCTGGTTATTATATTAATTTTATACTCAATTTCTAATAGAAATAGAACTTCGGGTTCTAAACAAAAACAATTTATTACAATAACTGAGGCCGAAATAGATGCGCATAAAAACATTTATAACAATAACTTCAAGTTATTATTTTATTTGGGTAATATGAACTTCGGGTTCTTGATAAAATTTTAGTCGTGATAATAACTTCAGGTTATTATTCTTATTATTATATTCAGGTAATATGAACTTCAGGTTCTTGATAAATATTTAGTTTTGATAATAACTTCAGGTTATTATTCCATCATTCACTTCAAGAAATGGTTCTTATAAACTAGAACAAATATAATAAAAAATTTAAAGCAAATTTAAATTAATGAAAGATATAATAATTAATCACACAAATTACTTACATGATTACTGAGCAACTTCTTCCGAGCAAGTCGTGTTGTTTTGTAAAATTAAGATAAAGTTGCAACAAAATTAAAGTAAATAACAAGAGAGATAGAGAGAGTAATAACATAATTTTATTCTCCATTTTTGTATATTCTATATGTATGTTTATTCTCTATTTACAAAACCTCTATTTGTAGGTTAGAAAGATATGTTACAATAATAAAGTAGAAAATGAATATTCATAGTAGTGGAGATAGTGGAAGTAGTGGAGGTAATGAGTAATAAAATGAGAATTAATATTGGAAATTATAAAATGAACATCCATATAAATATATTTTATAACAGGCTAAATAGTTCTCTCTTCCGATCGATTTTAGACTTTTAGGTAAAGAACCTAGACTATTTTTTTTTTTTCATGTTTTCATCTTAAAAGCAAATTTTATAGTTCTAAATATATTTTAATTTGATAGTTCATATGTTGCATGAAATTAAAAATACTTTGTTAAAATCTTTATCCTCACTTCTAACGAGCAAATGATATTTATGAAACACACTCGAATATATGTACATAAACAACAGTATATATAGAATATTTCTCAAAAATTCGCTGCAACCCCATTAAACTCCGATTTGCCATGGTAGTTTTGTCTTTTACTCTAATTCTCTAAAAATCACTCGTTGCATATTAAACACGCGAAATTTATAGAAAATTTCTGAAAGAAAAGCAGGGTCACTTAATTTTATTTTATTAAAAATGAACGAGGATAGACTCGGTGAGACTAATATAATAAAAGTAGGGTTAAAATGTCTAGTTATTTTTATATTTTAATTATGTCTTACGTTTTCATTTTTATTTTTAAAACTTAAATATTTAATTTGAACCACTCAATATAATTTTCATATTAAAATGTGTTTGAAAATCAAATTTTATAATTTTTGAAAAAAAAAAAGGTTACCGTTTTTTGTAGATAGGTACAAATTTACTATATTTTTTAGAAGAATTTTGACCATCCAAATACAATGATACTGTAGTTATCTAAAAGGAATGCTAAAATAAGAAAAAAATTGACTCCCAAATGTGTTTTAATATGAAAACTATTTTAAATGGTTCAAATCTACTGTTTGAATTTTAAAAACGAAGATAGAGATCCAAGGCATAATTAGAGTATGAAAACAATGATACGATTTTAATCCTCCTCATAATTTAAAAAAAAATTGTAACTCGATGTTGTTGACACCAGATAAATCATTTATAGGTTCTGCTAAAAGAAAAGGTCAAGTCGATATCAGATTTGGAGATATTTGTATTTATAAAAAATATTATAAAATAATAGAATAAAGATAAAGAGTACCTTAGTATTTTTATGTATAAAAGGATTGGTGAAAATTATCTCGATTCAAATTTTACATCGGTAAAAATTATAGCGATTAAAAATAAAATATCCCACTTAGCACAGCTTTCCAAGATGCAATGAAGATGTGAATAAAACTTTCAAAGTTTGAATCGATATAATTTTTAGAGTGAGTCTATGGTGTTATGCATATTACGATTTGACATTATGCTACGGTTCTATATTCGAGTTTTATAATTATAACGGTCGATTTGAACCGTTCATCTTGTTATCCATATTAATATGTGTTTGGAGATCAAATTTTACATTTTTTGAAATTTTTTTACTATTTTTATAGATTTATTGAAAATCATTATTTTTGGATGGTCCAGAATTTTCATATCAAGTTATTTTATAAATATTTAAAAAAATAGTAAAAAAATTTCAAAAAAATGTAAAATTTGGTCTCCAAACACATGTTAATATGGAGAACAAGATGAACGGTTCGGATCGACCATTAGAATTTAAAAACTCGAATATAGAGCCATAACACTGTAACAACCCATGATATGCATAGTACCATAGACTCACTCTAATTTTTATATTGGATTGGAAAATTTCCACCAATCCTTCGATGCACCGAAAAAGCAATGTACTCTTTATCTTTTTTTCTCAATTATTTTGTAATATTTTTATATATAAAAATTATCTTAGATTTTAGCAAGTCTCCTGCTATCTACAAGCTAATCGATATCAGATAATTAAGATTAGGTCGGTTGTCCTCTTGATTAGGTTTATTTATTGAAATGCACATTTTGGATTTTAAAAATTATCTAATCAGGGGCGGACCTACATGGTTTCAGGGTAAAGCAGTTGCCTCCCTTGAATTTTTAGTTTTAGTAGAGATCTATCGGTCCTGATTGGTTTTGTCCATCTTTGAATTTTTTTTGTCCCTCTCTAGATGTTTAATTTGTAAATAGGATTAAATTTAGAGTTAAAATTGAAATAAATTTGTTAAATTTTGATTGATAAAGAGCATCAGAAATAATAAGTCAAAACATTATTTTTATCGAGCACTCAATTAGCTATTTAAATCTAATTCAATATTTTTTTCCCCACTTGTCGAAAATTCTAAATCTGTCCATGTATCTAATTGCAGTTTTGACTTAATATGGTTAATTAAAAGATGAAATAAGCGGTCTCTATACTTCTATTTATACCAAATTAATCCTTATATTTTAAGAAAAAAAACAAAGTTTAAGAGATTAATATGGTTAAGATGAGAGAAGTGGAAGAATCAATTTAGTTTTTGTTATGAAACTTTAAGAACTGATTTGGTACGACTGAAAGTTCAGAAACCTGTTTAATTTTTCTAAACGATTTTACTGACTAATTTGATAAAGAATAATTATAACAAACTCCTCACTCTCATCTCTCCATTTTTACAGCACTCTCTCTCTTCCTTAACTGCCATATATCCCCCCACTAATTTCCATAAAAATTTCCTTTTATCCCCCCCTAATTATAAGAAACCCCCCACTCCCATCCCCGCATTAATTATGCCTTCCTCTAATATCAATTCCTGCATTAATTATTCCTTTAAAAACAATCTCTGCATTAATTATACTATTATCTAAAAGCAATTCCCGTTAATAATGTTATTTGTTAATTGATGTTCAAAAAAGTATTTATCATTATTTCTGAGAAGTATTTATCCTTGTAACATAAAGTATTTATCCATGTAACATAGAGTATTTATCATTATGTTTGAGAGTATTTATTATTAATGTTTTACTGTAAGTTGCAATTATGTCTGAAAAGTATTCATCTATGCAATACAAAATATTTATCTATATAACATAAAGTATTTATAATTATGCATGAGAGTATTTATCATTGATGTTTTACTGAAAGTTGCAAGTATGCATGAGAAATATTTATCCATATAATATAAAGTATTTATCCATGTAATGTAAAGTATTTACCCATGTAACATAAAATATTTATCATTATGTGTCAGAGTATTTATCATTAGGTGAGGAAATTGTTTATTTAATGGTCTCCAGTTGTGCGGGGACGATTCAAAAAAAAAAAAAAATTTTGTGCGGGGACAATTAATGGATTGATTTATTCTTTCATAAATAGAGATCATTGAATAGGGTTTAATACCTGACAAATTCAAGTTAAATACTTCGATGCTTCAAGTTAAATACTAATAGTTTTTTAAATGCTCGTTAATGATTGAGTGGTCCCCCCATGTTTAATGGTCCCCAGTTGTGTGGGGATGATTCAAAAAAAAAGGAAATTTTGTGCAGGGACAATTAATGAATTAATTTATTCTTTCATAAATAGAGATCATTGCATAGAAATTAATACTTTGAAAATCGAGGATAAATACTTTGATGCTTCAAGTTAAATACCAACAGTTTCTGCGGAGTATTAATTATTGAGAGGTCCCCCCATGATATTTTTGACAGTTTGTGCGGGGTTTTTTGCGGGGATAGACCTGCGGGAATTGTTACGAGGGTCCTGTGATAAATACAAAATTTTAGGAGCTGATTTAATTTTCTTAAAGTAAGTTCAGGAAAAGCCTAAAGTTTGTAGTATCATAACTGATTAATATTTTATAGTCTTCGGTTGCCATAATTTTTTATAAAATTGGCTTGTGCAAATATCACGGATGGGAGTTTATTGGATGTATTTTGTTTCGTTATTAATAATTATGAGAAATTAAGGAAAAATAAACTGACAAATACACTGAAAAAATGATAACTAATGAAAATACTGACAGTGGCACTTGACACCATCTCATTATTGGAGCAAGGTCGTTTTTACCAACGAAACTGGCTGGTTTGAGACTTAATGAAAAGATTTGGTAAATTTTTTTTACCGTTGTGCAACATTAATTAATGGATTTCCATTGAAACACGACGATGGAATCTTTATGCTTGGGACTGAGCTGCTTCTGACTCTGGCATGAATTGAATGCTATTATGTCTTGCTATGCCTTGTTTTGTTATATTGTACTATGTGACAGTTTAGTTTAGTTCATCTTCTTGTTGGGATACTGCTGCTTTTTTTGTTATATGTTGTAGTATGCTATTACATTTAAATTTAGAGTTTAATATGGCCAACATTTATTAGTTTCAATGGAAATCAATTCACCCACTATTTAAAAAAATATAAAAAATAAAATAAAAATAAGGTGCATTAATGAATAAATATTTTTGCTACCGTTGTGAAAGATATCCAATATGGCGATACCGCCTATTGATTGTTATTTTTATTTCTTTTATCACAGCTTTATAAGGCCCAGTATCAAATTCTTGTGATTGTTAAGAAAGAATAAATACTCTGCTCACGGAACTCATAAATTACAACCACCACAAAAGAAAAAATAGATGAATAAATGATTAAATAAAAAATAAACTAACAGAACTAATAGAAAATTGAAATCTAGATAACTAATTAAAAAATTTGTTCTTGTATTGCTTGGGACCAAAAAGGCGCAACAATACAACACAACATGGTAATAAACTTTCATCTGGGGTCAAGAAGTATTCCTAAAAAATGATGTTAAACTGCTTCAAATAGAAAAGTGACAAAGCAAAATTCGGGGAACAAATTAAACACAAATATTTGAAAAACTTTGTTAGGAAGCAATTAAATGATCATTACTCTGTTTAAATAAATTTCAACAGAGTAAAAACAATAAGAAAAAAAATTAATTATTGTTGAATAATGTCAGAAATAATTCTCTTCCGATTCAAACTTACTCTCTTAAAATTAAAATTGTTAGAAACAAAAAAAAAATTTCTTTGCTCAGACTCCATTTTTTTTCCCACCTAAAACTCTCTTCCGCTGTTATCATGAATGGCAAAAACAAAGTGACAACTTTTTAATTGTTAATCTTTGGTCAACATATATGAAAAATAAATATGAGAGAGACGCAGAAAAAGCGGGTTTCAAAAGTTAAGCAAAATAGGCAAAACCTATCCTTTGGGTCATTGAACTACCGTCTACGAGCGTAGAGAGGTAACCACGCGCGGCAATGATCAATTTAATAATTTCATTGTTAATTAACTTTTTCAATAATTAAATAACAAGTTTTCGAGCAAAAGGCTCATTACGAGATAAAGTATTGTTGCGTCATTTCTTAAATCCATATTAATCATATTTTCAGCACATTTATTTCCAAGCATTTTAAAAAAGACAAATAGAAGAATCGAACATTTACATAATTATTTCCGTACATATCTATAGGTATAGTTTCCTGCAAATTAACTTGTGGATTTTTGTATCTATAAAATATTATACCACATAATGTCATGACAACTAAATATGTCCTAAATTGTTCAATTACCATCGTTAATCAATATTGAAAATGTATGGTTTTTTCATCTTTTTTATTGGACAACATTTCCATGAATATGTTTTCAGAATCATAAATCTCAGTAACTGAAAGGTAATAAGGTAAATTATGATAGATAAAAAAGAGATCACTTGACAAAGTGCAATACATTCCTATCCGTGCTACCTTTTCAAGTCAATAGCGACATTAATTTTAGACTGAAGGATTCTAACTTTTATAATTTTATTTATTACTCAGATGATCAGAGAAAGGATGGGGTGTGTGTACATCACCAAAGGTTACAACAAACATGTGTAAAATATTTTATTTCAGAATAATGTACTCCACATATAACTAATTTCAGAATTGACAGTGCAAACAAATCTTGCACTAATCTCTGTTTGCAGCTTCACCATCTCAACTTAGCTGGAAAATACTGCATCAATCAGTAGTTTGAAGCCTTAATTAGTACATATTTATAAAAAAATAATCAAATATATCTTCTTCTATAAAGAGGTGATCACATTAAAAAATGAAACTCATACCTTGTTAATAAGGGACATGTAGTATGGTTTGACCTCTTCCACATTAACCCTGACTTTGCTCTTGCTGTATAAGTCATACTTGCTGCTCACATACAGATATGTATTATATATCACAAAAATGAAATTTGCAAGGCAAATTTTTTGTAAACTAAATTACAAAGTGAAAGAGGAAACTAACTTGAAAACTTGAAGCCATTTAAGCATCTCTTTATCTTCGTCATTCATGAGGTACTTGTACGCACCCGACCTGTGCAGAGCATAGAAGGAATGGAACCTCACAATAAAAAAAGCCACTGGTGGGAGCTTCGCCTTGTTCCCTTTCATAACCTATGTAAAAAGTACTTTCAGTTTTAATAATTTTACTACATGTTAGACTGCTATATTTGCTATAATTGAACATTTTGCAATTGGGGAATAATCTTTGTATATGATCTAGTGATCAGTTCACAAACCAAATTGAATTGAATACAGTAACAGATCAGTACTACCACAGTCTATGGTACTATACTACTATGCATAGCGCAGATTGGTCCATACTACGGATCAATATTTTCCTTTCCATAGTCCAAATAGTCAATCTAATCCATTCCACGTGATCTCCATATGAAAATGTACTTGCAGACTAAATTTTATATTTTTCAAAATTGTATACTATTTTTTTAGATAGGTGAAAATCACTACTTTGTGAATGGTCTAGAATTTTTAGATCCAGTGATTTTCTACCTACCTAAAAAATAGTAAAAAAATTATAAAAAAATTAAAATTTGATCTACAAGTACATTTTCATATGGAGATCCTATTGAACGGCTCATATCAGTTGTTTCGACTTTGAAAATGGAGATATCGATCCATAGTACGGACCATTATGTGCTATGCATAGGACCATGGCCTCATTCAGCCAATTTATGTACATAAACACAAAAGAATTATTGCCATTAAGGAATCAAGTGGATACCAGATACATGTACTCGTCATGGCCCCACGAGATGGTGACCTTGTCAAGCCCGCAATTCTCAGTATAAACTCCCAGCCTAGTACTCAGTAACGGGTCAGTAGAATCAGGGTTTTGCTTGAAATACTGCACAATAGAAAACAACAATTTGCATATATAATCTGAAAAAAATCATAATAATTCATTCAAATTTTGTCTTAGAACAACTGTGATCTGACACTTTGGGTGAACTTGACAGTTGACAACTATACCTGATTAAATTCCATGTTTTGTTATCTTACTAGATCTGTTACTCCCAATTTAGATTTTTTTTCTATCAATTAATTTGATTTTTTAGGTAACTTTAGGAATGCTTTTGATGTTCGCCCTGTAAAACAAGAAATACCTTGTTGGCATTTAAGAAAGTGAAAGATGACAGAAACATCCCTCATCTTATTATATATATATATAAAGATACCATTCACAAGTACCATCATCCCTCTAATTTTATACATATACGTCAAATTTTCTCAATTAACGTCAAATTTTCTCAATTAAGTAAAATTGGTAGGTTAAAGGTTAGACCAAAAGATTATGTGCAGTACCTGATGGTGTACAACAGACTCATCAAATGCACAGCCCAAAGGAAATGTATCTCCTGCATGTTTATCCCCATTTAGTCACATAAATATTTTAATATTAACTGTCAGAACATTAATTGGATAGGATAACATAGAAATGAACTCACCAACAACACACCATTGCGGCTCGCCACCGAAAGATTGATGCAACAGCACCTTGCCTAGATCTAAAATGAAATATTATTAGTTGCAATATCAGTATAAATAGGTGCAAAAAAACAGATCAATTTTATTTATGCTTTAAGCCAGGTTTACTAATTTCAATATGACCCTTTCAGAAATAACTAAATTAAGAGCTGCAGAATGAAGTTGGATTAAATAGAGAAAAAAAAAAACAAATTAATTAAGTATAATTAATTAATTATTAATTCAATTACCATGGATAAGAGCAGTGAGATGTAGCCAATCCTCATTAGGATAATCGCGTCTAATTGCCTCAGCAGATTGTAGCAGGTGCTCAATTTGGGGTTCATCGAGATCCGGATCACTCTCGTCGACAAATTCGTTTAATAACTCAATGCATTCCCAAATGCTCATCTCCGCCTTCTCCAGCTTCCCATACTCTTCCTTCTTCCTCTTAGCCTAAATTTGTCGATTTACGAAATTCATTCAATTACTGAGTTTGCTAAATTTTTCGAGTGTGGTGTCTGTAAGAAATTGAGGTTGATGAATAATTCATTTGTGAAAAAAGAAAACTTACGAAAGAATAAGTCTGGTTGATGTGATTCACTCGGTAAAATTCTTCGACTCCTGCTCTTCTCTCGCTTTCCTTTTCATAGTCTCTGGAATAGGTTAATTATTTAGATATCAGATAAGTTCTTATTTCCAATTTTGATGAATTAATTAGACTTCTTTATCATTAAATAGAGGTGACAATTTTTTTTAACTAAAAACAGAAAAGAAAATAAAATAGCAAAGAAAAGTGTAAATTAAAAGAGAACATAAACCTGAAAGAATGGCCAAAAGCATTGCTATCAGGCGCAATAAATTCACCAGCAAGGTCTATTTTGCCCTCGCTTTGCCTCTCCTTTGCACTTCCACCATTGCAAGATTCCTCCAAAACGGACTCTGTTTTTTTTTTTTAAATAATTAAACAATTTAGTCAGAGTTTTGTAGTTTTTTTCTCCAATAGTATGGATTATAGAAAGGGCGTATCATATCTTATAGTTAAACAACACAAACTAATTTCCCCGAAATTAACAAGTAAAAAAAAAAAAATCTAATTTTGTTGAATTTCTCAAAGTCTTATTGAACTTTTTAAATTAAAAAAAAAAAGAGAAAGAAATAACTCATTTCTTCAAATAAAATTAAACAAAATGTACCTTGAACGATCACAGTCATGGCTGCTAAAGAAATGAAGTTCACAAGAAAGATTTGTGATTTGAGATGAAAATGCAGAGGGGGCGAAACAGGCTATTTATAGACTCTATTTCTACCGTACAGCTTTGAACGGATAGATCAAACCCCCAAAATTATGGAATAACAATAGTGCCCCTGAGGCCTGAGATCTCCTTCCTCCCTAAGTTGCCACGTCATCATCCTGTCCATTAATTCTATTCCGCGCTCACCACGTTGCGACTGATATGTCTCCTGCGATCGTGTTCAGTGGCATATCCGTTATTAGAGAGATATACAAGGGTAACCATGCAACATAAGTAGAAAGAATTTGATGATTAGACTAGTTCTACGTAGAACAAATGATTTGCTTTCCTTGCTCCCGTAAAGCAGGATGTCCTTTCATAAAGTAAAGATTTGTTCTATTAGAACGTGCCTACCTTGGTGTTCTCAAACCGGAGGCGAGTAAATAGGGGGGTAATTAAGAAAAAGTTTAGGGCTTAAAAAGAGGAAACTTGTTAACATCCCACCGATATTTTCCTTAATCACAACATTGAACATTCCACCCCTCCCTCCATTGCCCCCGAATTTTAATATTCTAAGAAATATTCACAGCATGTCAACCAATCGCGCCGAGCCAAACAAACCAAAGTCTGAACTCGGATCGCACCAAAATGAGCCGAGTTTATTTTGATTTAGTTGAGCCAACTACGAGCTTAGTCGTATCAGCTCGTTCATGCTGTGAGCCACATGATACATAGATTAAGGATTTTCAACAATTTGATGATGTGAGTCCTTCATAGACTACAAGGTGAAAAAAAAAAAAAAAAAACTCAATTTTTCTTACAATAAATTTCATTCTCTCATAATGAGTATAAAAAGATATTATGTAAGTGTTTGCAAATAACTTCATCTTCTTCTAGTAACGACCTTGAAAACAAGTTGAGTCAATCCAATATGAGCTGGATCAAACTTGAACTCGCTAATAATAATCCGAATCAAAATTAACTAAATTAATTATAAACTTTTTAGAGCTTATCTCAAGTGAGCCATGACATATGAATTTCTTTACAAGTTTTATCTATCAGTTTCTTTTTGTGTGTAACTCTGCTAGTATTATTTTCCAACTAATCAAAAAATTATAAACCAAATGAATCTAGAAATTAGCAATTTGTGTTTGCTACATGTGTTTGTGTCATGTTATTTCACAGTTTTACTTTTTAATAAAACCATAAATCTTTAATTAGTATATACTATTTATTTATACTTTTGTAATATTATTCTAATTATTTTGATTATTATGGATAGTATTCGACACTTAAAAAAGATAAGTGGCTAAGTTAATCTACAAGTTTACAACTAATATCTATAATTTATATTCGTATATGAGATTATCCACATCTTTTAGAAAAGTAGGGTTAAAATACATTAGTAGTTTTGTGTTTCAATCATACTTCACATTTTTATTTTCAATTAAAAAATTCAACATATTTTTTATATTAAAATGTGTGTAGAGGCGACATTATTATATTTTTGGAACTTATTTGCTATTTTTCTGAATAGGTACAAAGTCATTGTTTTTAGATGTTCTGAACCATCTAAAATATGATTTCATACCTATCTAAACAAAATTAAAATATTTCAAAAATATAAAATTTGGTCTCCAAACAAATTTTAATATAAAGATCATGTTTAGTGGTTCAAATCGATTATTCAAACTTTGAAAACCAATATATGTATGTCGAGTGTGATTAAAGCATACATTTTAACCCTACTCCTTTTAGATAATATTCAATACTAGAGAGAGAGAGAGGTTGACTAGTCTACTTCCATAAGCATATGAGCATATATGCTTATAAGTCATTTTTTTGTTTTCAAAATTCAAAAGGTCAATCTAAACTATTAGATGTGATATCTATATTGAAATGTGCTTGGATCGGCAATTTTCAAAGTGGCTTAATGAATAGTAAAAAATTCAGAAAAATATAAAATTTGGTCTCCAAGTACATTTCAATATAGAAATCACATCTAACGATTCAGATTGACTTTTTATATTTTGAAAACGAAAAAATGACTTAGAGCATCTACATCCCTAAATCTCAAAAGGATTTCTAAATAACTGTTAACTACTTTTTAGAAATTATGGTCTTTAGAGTTTCTAAATCTCACATCCCTGAAACTTATTTTAGAGTTTCTATTAAGCCACGTCACCAACAAAATAAAAAGGAGAAACAATTTGAGCCAATCATTTGGCCAACATAAAGTTTATAAACAGTTTCTTAATAAGAAACTTTTCTGTATAGTTTCTAAATAAGAAACTCTTCCACATCCTTGAAACTGAATTAGAAACTGCCACGTCAGATTAGAAACTTTAATAGTTTCAGAGATGTAGATGCTCTTATAAGCATATATCCTCATATAAAATTATAGTGTTGATGTTGAAGGGATAGGAAACTGTTGTCAAGGGGAAAGAATTAAAGGAACTTTTGGTAATTGATCCCTTTTTATCGTTGAATGAGAAATTATGGCTTCCATCAAAAAAGAAAGAAGAATAGAAATTATGGCTTTTTAACCAATTAAATTGAGAAAAATAGATGGGTTTAATCTGGAAAAGTTGCAGGTGATTAATTAAGAGGTGGATAAGAAGATAACATGTAAATGTTCGCTTATGGGGAAAAGCAATAAAGGTCATACAGAAATGACAAAGATTGACGTGGCGGATTAGAAATATCAGAAAGTCAGAACAGAGCCAAGATTTCGTGATTGTCGGCGAGTGATCCACGGTTTAGTTGCCTCCAGCTCATACGCAGACCAGTCGGGTCGGGTCGGACGAATTAAAATATGCCAATATTGAAATCCATTAGAAATGACACTTTTATTTGGGATATTCATAGCTACGAGTTATTTGTCATCCCTACGGCGGCCATTTTTTTTAATACCCCTAAAGAAAAATTTTTTTTTAATAATAACCTGTTTTTTTTTTTTTTATTAATGCCCCGACCGCTTGGTAGCGTTTGAAAAATTGAGACCGACCGCCCCAGACGCAGGCGCTCCAGTGCCATAACCGGCCGCCCGTTACACGAGCGATTTGAGTTCGGACCAAACCACCCCGCCGTGTGGCGGGCCATTTAATATATTATATTAATTATATTATAATATTAATTATATTATATTAATATTAATTATATTATAATATAAGACCAAACCGCCTATGATAACAGCGGTTCATTAATTATTAAAAATTCCCGCATTAAAATATTAATTCTTTTTAATAATATTAAATTCCTAACATAATATTAAATACTAAATTCCTACCCTCTGAACCAAATCCTAACCCGTGACCACTCCACTCACACTCTCTGTCTCTTCCTCCTCACTCTCCACTCTCTCTGTCTCTGTCTCTTCTTCCTCCATATGCCACACCAAAAAAAGAAAAGAGAAACAGAGACCTCGCTGCAGCAGTAGAAGAAAAGGAGAAAAAAAAAAAAAAAAAACTCAACTCTGCTTCTTCGCTCTCTCTCTAATTTGCTGGTGCTTCACCGTTAAATTCATCACTCTTCTTTCTCGGGTAAGTTTTTAATTCGAATGAATTGAATGTTAAATTGTGTAATTATTGAATTGGATTGGAATCGAATTGATTAGATACGATTCGAATGTCGAATCGATTCGATACGATTCGAATGTCGAATCGATTCGATACGATTCGAATGTCGAATCGATTCGATACGATTCGAATCGAATCATTTAAATGTCATTGAATGTGATTAAATGTGGTTGTAATTATGATTTTGGTTGTGATTGCGGTTATGATTGCGATCAAATTAATAATTGTTATTAAAAAAATGTTAGGGTTTTTAAAAAATAAATGTTAGGACTATAATTGTTTAGAAAAAAATTCACGTGATTGTTAGAATTGGGATTGTTAGAATTATGTGTTGTGATTGTTAGATAAAAATTCATGTTATGATTGTAATTGTTAGAATTGTGTATTGTAATGTTATTTGGTAATTGGTTATAATTTAAATTCGATTAAAATTCATGTGTTAGAGTTATTTGGTTAGAATATATTTTTCAAGTGTGGTGAGATATATGGGTGAGATGATTTATATTGTCAATTTAGTAATTGTAATGTTAAGTGTTAGTTGTATCATGTATTTTTGTTGTGATAATAAAAATATGTGTATTATATTAGTTATTAATGTTTGCATGCATGTTATAAAATGTTATAAAACGTTGTAAAATATTTGCATGCATCTTAAATTTTTTTCTATATAAATAATGTTTGCATGCATCTTATAGTTTATGGGTATAAAAAAATTATGGTTATAGTTTATGGTTAAAAAAATTATAATTAGGGTTGATTGTCGAATTTAGGGTTAGGGTTTATGGTCGATTTTATGGCCCATATTATATAATGATTATAAAAATATTATATAATTATAGTTATTATTAATATATTAATGTTATATAATTAGTATCTTATTAATTATATATAACTATATAATTAATGTGTTATATTGTTAATATATTAAATAATTAATATAACAACAATTACTGTAGTTATATTATAAGAGTAAAGCTAATATACACTTAAGTGTACCAATGAATCCATACACTTAACCCTAGGACCGTACGATTAGCTTTGAGATTTGTGTAGATTCTTTAAAAGTCGTGTAGCTTCTTTAAAAGTCGTGATACACGAATCTCAAAGCTAATCATACGGTCCTAGGATTAAGTGTATGGGTTCATTGGTACACTTAAGTGTATATTAGCTTTACTCATATTATAATATATAGTTATATGAGGAGGGATCGGATTACACCACTTTTTTGGTGACATTGTGTGACAATGTCCATTTTTGAAATTTCAAAATCCAAATAGTCGATCCAAACCGTTCAATATGATGAAATATTAAGAGTAACTTGGAAATCAAATTTTATATTTTTCTGAATTTTTTTACTATTTATTAAGTATTTAACAAAATCGCTATATTCAGACCGTTGAATTTTTGAACCCCTCTAAATAAACCCAAAAAAAATTCAAAAAAAATGTAAAATTTGATCTGCAAGCACATTTTAACATATCCATCAAGTTGAATAGTTTGGATCGACTGTTTGCACTTTGAAAATGGACGGTCTCATCTGATGTCACTAAAAAATGGTGTCATTTGATCCCTCCTCTAGTTATATTATTATTAGTTATTTTAGAAAAAAAATCATATGTTTTAATTATCTATAATTGTCTGTAAATGTAGTATGCCCAGAGAGCGCAGACGATGGAGAGACCCTCCGGATGCTGTGGATCCTCCACCGAATGCTGTGGATCCACCACCGGATGATGTGGATCCGATTGGAGTGGGTCCGTACTTGGTGGATCCGATTGGAGAGGGCGCGTCATATGAGGGAATGACTGGAGCAGGATTTGGGGATTCAGGAGGAGCGGGTCCGTCCTCTGTGGCTGGGACATCGTCGGGTTGGCATGATCCTGACACTTTCAGTCCTCTTCTATGGACCCATCATGTTAAACACCGTGTCTCGT
This sequence comes from Carex pumila, assembly GCA_033356055.1. Taxonomy (NCBI): domain Eukaryota; kingdom Viridiplantae; phylum Streptophyta; class Magnoliopsida; order Poales; family Cyperaceae; genus Carex; species Carex pumila. The sequence continues at coordinate 36,644 of JARJHM010000291.1, forward strand.
TGGCATCGCTTGAGGTATGTGATTATTATACTTAATGTAAATAGTACTTAAAGATGACACGATTTGAGTCTCATAGGTTGATAATAAATACAGGACGATGTCATGCTTACGGTGAGGCACCGCAGGTCTGAGATTCCATTCGTTCCCCATCCGTTGATGCAGCGATGCCTCATAAATATCGGGTTGTATCAGATTGCCACCATGCCGCAGAGTAATATCAATCAGGCTCTGATGCATGGTCTAGCAGAGAGATGGCGTCCTGAGACTCATACATTTCATCTCCCGGTTGGGGAGATGACAGTCACCCTTGGTGATGTGAGCGCCTTATGGGATTTACCTATTGATGGCATCCCCATAGGTGGCATCTCAGACCATCCAGACCTGCAGAATATGATACCGGAGCTGTTAGGATGTCATCCGAAGATTCTGCAGAAGAAATTGAAGAAGAAGAAAGGGGACGAGGATGACTTACGTTCTTCCAATTACTGTATTTCTCTAGCGGCACTCCGGTCTTACTTCTTCCAGAATCGGATATTTCCTGAGACTGAGGACGTTGATGCGGTCCTGAGGTACCATTACACTATTTAAAATAAACTTATTAATCCATCTATAATCTGAACTATTCATATCGATTTTTTTATATTGCAGTTATACTAGGGCATTTGTGCTGGATTTGTGTGGTGCAGTCATGTTCGTGGACTCTAGCGGTGGTGCGGTCCCGATCATGTTTCTCTCTCTGCTGAGGGACATGCTATCTCCATTGAGGTGGAACTGGGGTGGAGCTGTTCTCGCCCACTTATACAGAGCCCTGTGTCATGCTTGTCTGGTAAGTCTGTACTAATTTGGTTATTAAAAATACGTTTTTATTTAAGGTTGAATAAGTACCGAGTTCTTATTTTAACTTTGATTTTCAGGTGAAGAACAAACAGATTCACGGACCGCTTCTTCTACTCCAGCATTGGTCGTGGTCACATCTACCTGTATGTCGGCCAGTTATACCAGATCCATTACCCCTACGTTGGGGTTGGCCTGATCCAGAGAGATGCCCCGCATACGGTGCCATATGGGGCAGTCATCACGACTACGAAGAGACGGGCAGGGGGATCTCTTATGTCCGGGGTCAGCTCCAGATGCTCCGAAATGCGAATATCGATTGGTTTCCATATCGTATATTCTATCAGCACTGCTATTTTAGCCAGCTCACGCTAGAGCAGAGATCACTCTGGTATTATCAGGGGCCGATTGTATGTTACTGCATAAAAAAATTTCGTAGAATGCTACATACCTGCCCTGCGCATGTCAGAAACAGAACGGCGAGCCCGATTTCCTGACGGTCGCCTACCAGCCATCTCGTCCATGGTCATTACAATACGCTTGTGTCTCCTTCTTTCCTTTCTTATCCATCCTTCTGAAGGGAGTATTCTATCACCGACATATGTAGGCCACTCATGCTGATCAGGATAAGAATGGAAAGATCCACCCCAAGTGGCAGCAAGGTAATCAGTATGATACATGTCTGCGACATAGTGATCCTCGCAGTAGTTCCTCACTCGTAATACCGCCATCACGTGACTGCAGGGTATGTGACTTAGTTGGGGTCCTTGGCATGTACAGGTTACCGCCCTGGCATCTCCGAATTTAACTACATATTTGCAAGCCCTCTTCACAAACGACATAGTGCCATCTGGTTTACGGCTGGTAGGAACGTACTCATTTGGATTTTGCACTTCGAATTCTGTTCCATTATTACCCATCGGGATCACGGTCATAGTTACACCTTTGTCCCTGTGTCATCTTAGTTTCTCCTCCACCCTTGTTGAAAATGACTGGTTCATCCTTATTAATTCTGCGGCCTTAGCACGCCGTTCCTGAAACCAGGCATTTCACTTGTAGAATGTGTCATCCACAACTACAGCCACAGGCAACATCCGGCTCTGCTTGAATACTGCATTCAGCGACTCGGACCCATTAGTGGTCATAATTCCCCAACGCCAACCTCCATCACGGGTTTGATATATTTTCTCGTATGCTGGATCTTCGTTGACATCTCTGGGATTATTTTTGCCCACCTTCATTAAGTAGAGATTTGTCTTTGGCATGTACTACACAAAAAATAAGGAAATAGAATAACGTACGTAAACAATTATACTTAAAAATTATTTTCTTAAAGTACAGTAGTATATGTAAACAATTGAAATACATGTACCTTTGCAAAACTACTAGTCATCTCTACCACCCTTCTCGGTTTTTTCTTTCTGCAATTTCATCTAAATGTATCAGTAACCCACTTGTCGCCCTCGGTTGCCTTGGAAAGGTTCTCCGCAACGTGTTGCATGCACAACCTGTGCACACACTGGCCAGTACGGGTTGACCAACCGTAATCTTCACGATCAAAAACATATTTTATTCCTTTGTGCTGGTCTGATATCACACAGAAAAACTTCCCTTCCCCGATCACTCGTCTTCTTAAAAACTGCATAAAGAATCCCCAGTTCTCGCCGTCCTCTTTATGAACAATTGCAAACGCCAAAGGCAACAGCTGGTTCTCAGCATCATATACACATGCTATGAGTAGCCTCCCTTCATAACGGCCAGACATGAAGCATGCATCAATGCTGATAACGGGTCTGATGTATGGCACAGCTTGGATACAAGCACCAAAAGCCCATGCTATGCCCTTAAATTGTTGAGCTCCCTCTATTAGTACTCCGTCTTTATCAAAAAAAGGGTCATGCCATCGCTCATATACGGTCCCGACATTTGTACTTGTCATGGCCTGGAGCAATGGTGTCAGATAGCCATATGAATCCTTCCAACTACCGAATATTCTGCAAACCGCAAGTTCACGACCTCTCCACAGCCTGTTGTATTTTGGGATTACATATATGTATTTGTGTCTGACGGTCATAGCCACCGCCTTGATACTCATCGATGGATCCAACTTAATGTCCTCCTCAATTGCATCGGCAATTAGTGATGCCGTCAGCTGCGCATGGTCTGTCCTTGTGGACGCAGACTTGCATGTATGAGGTGGTTCACACTTCTTAATCATCCATGCTTCCCCTGAACCCGTAGGGGTTGCAAAAAGGCAGAACTCGCAGCGCGGGTGAGTTGTACACAGCACAACTAACCTTGTTCGGTCCCTTTTTGTGTATCATTCCCAGTTGCCGTGAACATGAGTCTCATTTATTTTCTTTACAAGTTCGTCTATGTTGGTATAAACTTGCCCTGCAGCAAGTTCTTTGTTGTATTCAACACGAGGACCGAAGAAACTAATGTCTGCCTCTTCGAAAGCTGTGGTGTCGTTGAATGTGGTGACTGGATGCTTACTTCCCCGACCTGTAATCGGGAATTTTTCTGCCCTGGATAAACCTGGTACGTTTGCATCACCATCTGATAAGTCATCAGCTTCCCAAACCCCTTGGTATTCATCCCCCGTTTCCATTTCCCTTTCTGGTACGGCATCAATAGCATCTACATCAATATCAATATCAGTTCGATTAATGGGTACCGGTCCTGACTCTGGCATAGTTGGAAAATCTAGGGATTATGGGTGTCTGTCTCGGTGGTGGTGGTAACTCTTCAGTATTTTCTGGGGAGTTGTGGTACCCATGGTTGTCATAAGGAGAGTGTTGGTGGTACCCTTGGTTGTCATAAGGGGAGTGTTGGTGGTACCCCTGGTTGTCATAAGGAGAGTGTTGGTGGTACCCCTGGTTGTCATAAGGAGAGTGTTGGTGGTACCCCTGGTTGTCATAAGAGGAGTGCTGCTGGTACCCTTGGTTGTCATAACCCAATTTGTCATAACTTAAAAGTCCAGCCCCAGCCGAACTTGAAGGTCCAGCCCTCGTCCGGGGGACCTTCTTTGAATATATGTCAATTACTGGGACTCCACAAGCCACAAATTGAGTATACACAACTCTCCACAAATTGGCATATGTTATTGGAAACCTAATAAAGTAAGGTCTACCCCCCCCCCCCACGTGAGTTGTCAATTCGTGTAGCCAATTCTATTTCATACCTGTTGGGGTTTACAGCTGTCTTTTCGTATATTAGCTGCTTCAGTTCCTGAAATGTAGTATTTTCATTAATCTCGAAGCCAAATGCGGCCTCTTTCGTGTACTGCACGCCATCTTCACCTCTTTGTAGTTTGCCGCCCACATACAGTGCAACTAACATCTTTTTTTTAACAAACTACATTTAAAAAATAATTTTAAGTTCAAAGTAATTGTTCACAAATTAAAACAGATACAATAATCTAATTAGAAAGTAATTAAAAAAAAATTGCTACAGTAATGTACAATACAATATAAATTACAACAGTTACAGTAATAACTAATTTAGTAATACAACAGTTACAGTTACAGTTAGTAAATAGAACATAAAATAATTAAAATAAATACCTGTTGTTACAGTAAAATTCTTCTTCAATCGTCAAATAAATCGCCTTCAATCGCAAAATAAATCACCTGCTCTCAAATAGTGAAATTGCATGCCAGTGTACAGAAAGATGAGAGAGAAAAACAAAGAATGGAGCCGCTCCAATTTTTTTTTAATATATATACTGGTGAATTAATTTTTTAATATATATTCGGGTACAATCATTAATATAATATTCAATATAATATAATATTTAATATAATATAATATATAATATTCAATTAATATAATATTCATATTGAATATTATATTCAACATTATTCAATATAATATAATATTCATATTGAATATTATATTCAACATTCGGTATTGAATATTATATTGAATATTATATTCAACCATTCGGATTGGGGAGAGATAATATATATTAAATGGCCCGCTGTGGACCGAGGCTGTTTGGTTGAGCTCGGACCGCCCGTTACACGAGCGGCTGGTTTGGTGTGTGGAGCGCCCAAGTCTGGGGCGGTCGGGGCATCAATAAAAAAAAAAATAACCCGGTTATTATTAAAATTTTCTTTTTTTAGGGGTATTAAAAAAATGGCCGTCCCTACGGCTCTACCTCTAAAATGAATTATGGTAATATATCCATATTACGGATAAATCCGTACTATGTATTTTTATTTTTATTTTTGAAAATTTAAATACGTTAATCTAAACGGTTAAATATTTTTTTTTATATAAAAATATTATTAGAGACATTTTTTTTATATTTTATAGATTTTTTTTTGTTACTATTTTTTTGATATGTTATTAATCACATGATCTAAATTTTGAACTATTCAAAAGTAGTGGTTTTCTATCTATCTACAAAATAATAAAAAAAGTAAAAAATATAAAGTTTATTCTTCATATACATATTCATATAAGAATCACGTTTTGACAGTTAAATCAATTATTTAAATTTTAAAAATATAAATATAAATTTATCATATCAATCCGTAATATGCATATTACCATAGCGTCACTCAACCTTATTATTATTGCATTTCAGAATATTTCAAATGCTAATTTTTCGTGAGGATGAGAAGAATCCATATGTAAAATGTCTCAACTTAATTAGTTTAGACGTTGACTATACTTGCTAAAAAATTTATTTGTATGTATTCGAAATTAAATGGGTTTATGCCAATGTACAAATTAGAAGGAAAATAATATAAAAGTCCATAATTTAAAAATCGATCAGCCAATAAGTGTCTTCGCATCAAATTATCTTACACTTTTTTTTTAAAAAAGTACCTTTTATCAAATACTTATGGTGTTCATACGATTGATCAGACAATTTCATGATTTTCATCAAATATTATGCTTGAACTGTTGAACATTATTAAGAAAAAGAGGAGGGATCAAGTTACAACAAGTTACAACAATAATTTTTTACATTTTCAAAGTCTAAATCGTTGATCCAAATTATTAGATGTGATCTCTACAATAAAATATGCTTGGAGACCAAATTTTACATTTTTTGAAATTTTATTATTATTTATTAAGATGGGTACAAAATTCAATAGTTTTACTATTTATTAAGATGGGTACAAAAACTAGTCAAATTCAGACTATTGAATTTTGTACTCATCTTAATAAATAGTAAAAAAATTCTAAAAAATGTAAAATTTGATTTGAAAGCACATTTTATTGTGGAGATCACATCTAATGGTTTGGATCAACGATTTGGACTTTGAAAATGTAAAAAATGGTTGTTGTAACTCAAAAATTGTTTTAACTTGATCCCTTCTCATATATATATATATATATAGAGAGAGAGAGAGAGAGAGATAGAGAAATGGGTTATAATAAGTTGCGAAGTAAAACGCGTTTCTACTTCACATCGTATTTTTATTTTGAGAGTCCAAACGACTAATCTGAACCATTAGATGTTTAATCCATATTGAAATGTGCTTTGAGACCAAATTTTATATTTTTTGGAATTTGTTAACTATTTATTAAGCATTTTTTAAAATTGCTGTTTTGCTGTAAACAGTAAAAAACAGTAAAATTTTCTGGACCATCAGATCAGCGACTTTCAAAATTGCTTAATAAATAGTAAAAAAATTTCAAAAAATGTAAAATTTGGTCTCCAAGCACATTTCAATATGGAGAACAAGATGAACGGTTCGGATCGACATTTTGAACTTTAAATCGCAAAATATGAGCGTGAAGTAAAATAGTCACTTTACTTCGCAACTCACCGTAGCCCATCTCTCTCTTTCTATATATATATATTTTCCATGACATCTATATTTTTTTAATGGAATATTTATTTTTAAATATTTTGAAAACTTCAAAATTAATATCATACTCACCTTATTTCAATTGAATAGATATATATATTTTTTTTATAAGTTAACGTACTTAACTTTATATTAACCTAATTATCTTGTTCAATTCTTCAGAAAAATAACACTTAGTCTTTGAATGTAAAATGTTTCACCGAAAAACACATTGAAACGTATTGTATATTACTTTTAAGTTATTAATTTTATATTTTTATTTTGCATTTTCTTACATTTACACATACAAATTATTTACAAAGAGTGTATACATTAAAATGAAGTTGTAATGTATTTCAATACTAAAGGAAATTCACATGTATTTTGTACATGAAATCCACAACAGAAAAAAAAATAGAACTCACATGGGAACTTATATTTAATTATTTAGAAAAGTGTTGATAATTTGATATCAATTTCTTTTTTTTTAAAGGTCGGAGGTCAAGTCATTCAACTATTTAATGTCTATAAGGAATTTTTTTGTTCGGGTTTCAAATTTGCAATCTCTACACTGAGAGTATTGCTTTTGTCATTAGACCAAAACTGATTCTTAATTTGATATCAGTTAAATAATAAATATGAGTGGAAGTTCTAAGCAAAATAAACTTAATTTAACATGAACTTAACTAGAAATTTACTTGTATTCAAATCAAAACCATTATGCTATGTAAAAAGTATATCAACATATTATACGTGAATTATTCTTAACTCATTTTTCATATAATAATTAACTGATATCTACCTGTAGGAATCAGAAAAAATTGTAGCAACATCATTGATGAGGGATCGAAGATCGTCGAAAGAGAGGTAATTAATGAGATCAACAGAGAGAGATAAGACACAAATCGAAAGAAAAATTATCAAATAGATATAGAGTTCGTCAAAAAAAAAAAAAAAATCATTCAAGAGACATTGTCGAACAAAATCATATTAAAAAATATCGGATAGATAAGACAAGGAGAGATCAAAGAGAGAATCCCATAGAAAATGTGGAATTGAATAACTCGCATGCCTTTTTCTTCAAAATGTATGTAAGTGACATGTCATCTGATAATCAGTTGCAATTGATACAATATTTCATATACATATTTTTTTGTTTTTTTCATAAAAGGCTTTTCGTCCGTTTCATTTCAGAAACTGAGTATAAAACATCACAGAAATAAAGCATACATCTTGTTTGTCAGTAGCCTAAATATAAAAACATAACTGGAGATGCGGGGTATCGATCCCTGTACCAATACAGTATTTTATAATTGAAATCTTATTAAATTAGTAATTACACTATTAAAATTATCATTGTCATTTTAGCATTTGCAATTCTTTCTATTGAAGATAAATTGGCAATATATTCATATATATACTAGCCAATTTTAATTTTATATAAATACATGAAGAGATTCATATCATCTTGAGATCAGAAATAGAGTTAGGGAGACAGTTGCATTGGAAAGGAATCTGCATGATCACCCCAGGTACCGGAGGTGCGAGTGCTGAATGTGGACCATTCGTTTCACTTGGCACGAATCTCAAAGCAGACCCCTATAGTCTCAACAGCTATCGCATTGATCAGTTTAGCCTGGATGGAATTAATCTGGGCTGTCCATTTATATAAATTGCATCCCAGCTACCTGGGCGGATACGGAGGGCAAATGGGAAAAGAGAACGGGCAACAAAATTCATGTGTGTGTTGTGGAATGTGTGGAAGCAGTGAAATGAGCAATCTTTCCAGGCTCAGTTATGCCACCAACATTACTAGCTATCAAGATCATTGAGAATGTGGCTATTTGAGTCTGGTTCTGCAAGAACTCTGGAGCAACAGGGAATATTGGGATGAGGGGTACTATATAAGTTTGTCATGTAAACACATTTTTTTTTTTCAACTTAGTAGTTTCTATTAAGCATTTCAAAAAAATAAATTTAAAAAAAAATTGCTCACCATTTATATTGAACGCGGCTCCATTCCAAAATTGTTAGATGATATAATTGCTAGCACGAAAACTATATTTTTGACCAATAATAAAAACTCTCTTGCGTCCATTACATATTCAATTACAAATACAACTTTTTTTTGGGACCTGCCGCACAAAATTATATATCCGTCTTTATTACACCATATAAGATACAATATCTTATAAATTTTATCTGTAGCTCAATTGTTATTTTATTTGGTGATTACCACTCTTGTGTAATGGATCCTTTTTCTTAAGAAAAAAAATCTTATAAATTAAATGCACTAAAAGGATTATAATATTTTTTTTATTTATCGAGAAGTAGAAGTGACTTTTAAACTGGAATCAATAATTCAGATTCAAACTATTTTTATTTTTTTTCATTAACACATAAAGAAATATTTTAATTTTTCTTATAGCCTCTAAAAATCTGACCTAAAAAATGTTGATCTGGATTATTTGTTACAGTCATTCTAATAAATTAAATTATAATATTGTATTTATTTTCAAAAAAATAAAATATTTCTAATATTTTAATTAAAAAAATCATAACATTAAAAAAAAAGAAAAAAAATATAATATTTTTTTCTTAGAGCTGGCTATTTTTTGGCAGCATTTTTAAAATTATTCAGTATACATGGACATTTTGTGTAAATTTGTATTTAGTGTTGAATATTAAACAAAAACAATCGGCTATTTTGACAACCAATGAGCATTTTCCGAATTTCCCTTTGTGAAAATTGTAGGCACATGCATGCGGTCCGATAAAAGAACATGGCAAAAAGAGTGAATGTTGCTGCCCAGGATCGAACTGGAGACCTTCAGTGTGTAAGACTGACGTGATAACCACTACACCACAGCAACGTTCTTGTAATGTTTGTGGAGATATTTTAATTGATTACAAAATTTCGTTTTTTGCAAGTAAATATGTTTGTTTGTATTTCAGTTAGTGTGCTATTCTGTATTTTATTTTTCCTTATGATCACCCAACAAAAAGTTAGACGTCAATGTCAGCCCGCTACGGGGAGCATGTAATTTCGTGGAGAGCTATTTATCACTCACTGATGATGATTATAAGATCTAACAACAGCGACGCCTTGTTGCACGTTGATTTCATTCCTAGTTTCTAAACCATGCTGTCTTTCAGAGGATCTTCAAAATTTTGTTTGTTTGTTTGTTTTGATGTGTTAATATTTCATTCCAAGTGGCAACCACTCAGCCAGTATTGGATGTATGCACGAGCAAGTCTGATTGTACACCAACGTTCAATCACAAATATGGAACGCACACATTTAATTTTCGATATACTCTAGTTAAATATTTAAAATCTCTGAAATGTTAGATTTTTTAATGTGGGATACACATAAAGATTTCTGGAGTAATAAAACATTTTTTCCCTGTATTATTCGTTGTGTTTATCTGAGCATGTATCTCCAATTTAAGAAGAGATTAATGGCATTTTTTCAATCCTAGATGAGAGCACTAATGCACAACCCATGTATATATCAAGGAAAAATGAATTAAGGTTGACCGTTACACTTATTAAAAAATATTTCAGCAACAGGCAACAGGGAAGTCAGTAAATAATATAATAATATCTTCACTAAAAGTTCTGGTAAATAAGATTATTTTTTTCAATAAATAATATAAATAGTATCTTCACTGGCTAGGCTGACACCTGAGACATGCCACCTCCACTGCTCTGAATCAACGCGGATATAGTCTAATTCTTTCTCAGATAGTGATTTGGATTGAAGAAACATTGTGTGAGGATATTGAATGCTTGCTTTAATAAGATTTGATTAAGTGTTGTACAAAAGAACAGCACGGAGAAAAGGAGTATTACAGATGGGTACTGAGTACTGACAACAAAAATAAGATAAATGCAGATTCTCTCTAATCAAAATGAAAAAAAAAAAAAAAAAAAAAAACCACGTAAGCTTGAGAAGATTGTTGAAATGATTATGTGCTGAACCAACTTCTGACTTTGCAAATCCCCCGACGACCTTGGTCAAAAGAAGCACGGATGGATTTGATCATAGAGAGAACAAACTCTGAATCAGCCAATTCTCCCATATTTTCCTGTTTAAGATTATTAACTGTAAATAGATAATTTAGGGGACTTGTACTTCTATGCATATGGTTAGGAGAGTGCTTACCACTTGAGAAAGCCGATCATCAAAGCCTCCATTGATTGCATCAGATGCCATGAAAATCTTCTGGTAAGCTTTTCTCATTTTCTTAATCTTCAACAGTATTTTAAAAAAAAAAGTATGTCGGAAAACTAAATTCTGACAACATAATCACATGGGAGATTAAAGATTATACTGTCTTGTACACTAAATCCAAATAGAAAAAGAACTCATGAAGAATCACCAAGAATAAATGACATATCTTATAAAATATACACTAGGCACTAGCTTATGAGTCCACTGTTAAATAATATGATGCAACAGTATACATATAGGATAAAGTTAAGTGGATATTATGGTACCTCCATAGTAGAGAAACTGTTACGCCGTAGTCCCTCGAGATTAAGGCCACGCAACTCTGCTCTTGCCCCAGAGACCATCATATATTTTGGCACATCTTGTGAAATCTGCTTGATCATAAAGAATATAATGACGATAGTAACCACATGAAAAGTAAAATGGCTAGACTTGCCAAGGTCTGGTGATCCATCACTCTCTACCAGCTACACAGTGTATAGTGTATACCTTCATTAACTCCAATGTAGCAAGGCCTCAACTAAGCATTATTATCTCCATGATCAAGCTTTAAAAAGAAAATATATCTAACTTGATCTTTTTCTGCTTTCATAAAAACAGGCTTTACAATTTTCAACCAAGAAATGGCAAACTTTTTGCACATACTGCTCAAATAAGGAATTGGCAGCTGAACTTAATTTCAATGTTGATATTAGAACAAAAATAAGCTCAAATTGCTTCAGTAACTGGGTATTTGTTTTATACCCAAATACCAAATATGTCTTACTTAACAAATATAAACTGTGCAGCAATGTCTCATTTATGTCTTAATTTGTCACTAATTTCACTGAATCCTCAACTTTGCAAGTGTGGACAATGCAAGCAGATAATGAAAAGCAAAGAAAAGGAAAGTATACTGTAGAACCGCCGCCAATAAAAGAGTATGACCCGAGCTGACAAAACTGATGAACAGCTACACTCCCAGCAGTATGCACATAATCCTAATACCACAAACCAAAATACAAGTAATTGAAAGCATGAAAAATTAATATTACAATTCAAAACTAAAGAAACATTATCAGTACATGCCCATGCGTGACAGGTAGTAAGGGACTCTATCAGCTGAGCAACAAAGAGAGGAAAGATGTCGGTGATAAAATAAAAGTGAACAAAAGTTCATATTAAAAATTATCTCACCTCAACCACAACATGGCCGGCCAATAAAGTGCCATTTGCAAAGATATTATGACTACCAATTTGGCAGTCATGGGCCACATGGCATGACCCCATTATAAGATTGCTGTCACCAATAACCTATACACGTGGCTTTACAATATTAACAGGCAATACAAAGAAAAAACAAGAGGAAAAAATTTCAGATTTGAGTAACAACATACCGTGATATCGGTGGAATTAGAAGAACGGTGAATCGAGGTATATTCTCTGATATCATTGTTATTTCCTATTTGGAGGAAACACTCATCCCCTTCCTAAAAGGCAACCAAAATTAACAAAAAATGGCACACAAGTCCCATGTTATAGAATGAGAAATTACACTAAATGCATATTATGGAGATAAAAAAGAAGATAACCTTATATTTGAGATCTTGGCATTTTACACCAACCACTGCATAGTGTCCAATAATATTACAGTTTCCTATGGTTGTCTGACCAGGTGTATCAGCCCCCACAACTGCACCACTGCCTGGCATTTTTCATTCCAAGCCCCAAAAGAGTTAAATTTGACAACACAGGTGCCTTGACATTTTCCTACTTGAAATTACAAGTACCTAAATGTAGTCACAAAAAATGAACTAACAACTATAGTCGAGTTTCAGGAATCATTTCCTATATTTAAATCTAGATAATTTGTTGTCAATGCATACATCAGAATTGTGGCTTACGTGAGAAGAACACAGTTGTCGCCTAATTCGGTGTGGCCCATTATATGGCTTCCCACATGCAACTGACACTCATTTCCAATCCTGGCAAAACGACTTACTGTGCAAAAGGGCCCTATTGAAACACCCTGTAAGAAATTTGACATTCACAGTAAACAATTGTTGTCCTAGATTACGTTTCTTGCTTATCAGGATACCATTGTACTTTCTGTGTGCTTTCATTGTGTATCGGGGTAGCACAGCTGAATTGGCACTTGATTAAAGCTCTTACGTGCATCTAAAATTCAACTTATTGAATTTCAAAGAGGTAATGCGCAAAAAAACAAATCTTACCTCACCAATTACTGCATCAGGATGGACAATAGCCGACGGGTGGACCGTACCTGACAAATCAATTTGAAACAAATAAAAATAGATATTAATGAAAAGCAAACAATATAAAAGGTTGAAGAAAAAAAGAGTATGAAGAGTGGTTTTTCTCTTTCTACTAGGAGAAAAATCTGACCTTGGTGGAGATGGCGACAAGCAATCGCGTTAGATGTGTAGGATTGCGTTGCAATGATCGAATGGTTGGGTTTGTAACGAAGAAAGGCGCGAAGCGCTCGTGAAGAAGACGCCGCCATGTGACGGCTTCGGTTGAACTGGAGAGAGAAGCGAAAGAAAGGGGAGGGAGGGAAGGACAAATCTAGTATTGTACTAAGCGTCTGTAATTCTGTACACATGTTAAATATCGGTCGTCTGATTCTATTCTAACGACCACAGATGCTGTTAAAGACGCCATATCTGGACTGGACTGAATTCACGTCTCTCCAATACCTGATATGGGAATCTCTTACAATTACTAGATCTGAACCGTTATTTTTAATTGGCACGAATCTCAAAGCCCAAAAATACTGCCGCTATTGCGGCCGACTATTGTGGCCCATTGAAATTTAATCAAAAACCGTAAAGTGAGGATGATCCTCCGCGCAATACCGGAGAGGATAAGGATTCGACTGGACTGGGGCCCTGGTCGAATGCATATCATTATCACCCAATATTAAAGGGCCGTGCATTCCATCTTAAGCCGGATGGGCTCATATTCTGATCTGACGGTTCAAATCAAAACAGAAATATGTTCTTTTTTTTTTTTTTTTTGAGGAAACAGAAATATCCTGTTACCTTACCTCAGAGGATATGGAATCGTACCTGGCTGTTGCGAAATCATATCACTAGTTAACTCGAGTTTTGAGTTTAGATCTGCACTGTTCGATCTATTTTAGCACAAATATTAAAAGTTAAAAGCCGGAGTGGCCTGAATTTTAATCGAATGGTTTGGATATAAATTCAAAATTTGAGATACTACAGAGGATCCGGAGTTTACTTCTTTAAATTTGAAATTGTTTGATTGGTTGGTTTTTAAAAAAAAATTATCAATATAGCATATCTTATTATATTAAATTAAATAACAATAATTTGGAATCATTTCATCAAAATGTGAACGAGTAAAATAGACTCTGTTATTCTTGTTGTCAGTTGGAAGAAAGATCTTAAATAATTGATGCATTGGTTAAAAATAAATTATCGTTTTGGGTTAGCAAGCTGTCGCTCGAATCTGTTGTTATCTCGAGAGGACAGCATGGTCCTGCAGTCCTGCTTTTCTCTTGGAATAACAGCAGATCTTGCAAGCAATCCTTTATCAATTGAGATATGATGTGATCTCCTAAATCAGATAAAGTTAGACTCAAATCTGATAAGATCTTGTTATCGGAAATAGTCGCCATGTTCTCATCTGATAAAACAGTTGATCTAAGCTTATTTATAGAACAAATATTTCTTTCCCCAATTTATTTTCCTTCAATCATTAACTATCTAGAAATCACAATTTTCAGCAGAAAAAAGACAAAAAAAAAAAGGTATATCAATCATTAATTATGTGGAGGGCCGCTAATTAACTGAGAGACCACTTATATTTAAAAAATTTCACAACTGACAAGCACAATTATACATATGCGCATAAGTATTAACCTCTAATATATCAAATTTTTCTTTAAAAAAATGAACATCAATTTATTTTCTCTCTCATCACATACTCATCTTTTACATAATTTTATATATGAATTTTTTTTTATTCATTCAATGTCACTCATATTTCTTGCAATCTGTAAACAATTTTGCAAATCTTAATTCATAAATGTCTTTTACACAATTTTTATCTTTCAAATGAGATACATAATGAAATACTTTTGAGTTTTCTGTCACGCAAATATTCATGCAATCTCATAAAAGTATTCATAACTCATCGTGAAAACCACCATTCACCATAATCCCGATCCATACCACATCACATTTGACTTCCTATCTGCCGACTCTTATCGATCCACCGGCAACAAGGTTTTTCAGCTTGTCACAGGCGAGGTATGAATATTTGCACTACTTGGCATCTTGAATACTTGCGTGACGGATAACCCAGATGTATGTTATCATAGATCTTAATTGAAAGAGAAAATTGTGTAAAAAATATTCGAGGTTTTAAATTCGCAAAATTTTTTACATATTGTCAAAAATATTAGTGAGATTGAACAGAGGAAAAAAAAATCTACATCTAAAAACGTGTAAAATGTGGGTGTATAATGATATGTCAAGTTATTTTTTAAAAAAACTTAATATTTTAGATATGAATACTTGATATATTACAAATTAACACTTTGTGTGCATAAATATCTATATTTGTGCACAGTCTATCAAATATTAAGTGATCCCCTCCAGTTAATGAGCGGCCTCCCGAGTAGTCAATAACCAGGAATAAATAGAGAAAATGAAGTGAAGTATAGATAGCCGCTCCCTTATTTATAATACTTAATATACATAATTTAATGTAGATCCCCTTTATTAGGAAATAATCAATATACCCAGAATCTTTATGCTAGTGATTGCGTGTTCAATTGTGCATAAGAAAATATGAAGAATTCAAGATGCCGTATGAGTATGACCGAAATTTTTATTTTAACCATATTTAAAAAGCAAACTAAATAACTATTTATTTTATAAAAAAAAATATATTTTTACCCTGTCGTTAGTCTCAAACCATAGGTCATATCTGAATGTTGAAATGGCAGACTATATGTTGATAGAATTTTTGGGACCATGATGGACCGATATATGGTATGCATTTTGAAACTGCAAACATTCAAATTACATTGCAGACAAATTTGAATGTCTGTAGTTTGAAACTGCCAACAAGATAAAAATCAACATAAAAAAATAAATGGTTTTTAAGATTATAAATATAAAAATCGAATTGTAACCTCTTTTTTCCTCATCAAAATACTCAAAAATTTTGTTTTCCATTTTAAATTAAAATTCTTTAATTTTTCCCATCAAAACATTCAAATCTTTAATTTCCCAATTTTAAATTAAAATACTATCTCATTTCCCTATCAAAACACTCAAATATCTTATTTTCATTTTAAATTGAAATACTTTTCTATTTCACCTCGTGTTCATTAAATCTGATTTTTTTTAAATATAATTAATCATTTAATAAATCAAGTGCATGCGTATTCTATAATTTTCTTTGACTCTCTCTATCAATAAAAATCTTACCTCGCAAAGAGAACGACACCATTTTACTATGTAGAATAGTGATCTTCCTTTGCAATGATAAAAAGATACTTTATTGCTCCTCAATGCCAAGAAACTAAGAAAAAAATATATTAGTGAGTTCAAATACGTAGAAAGATAGCAAAATTTTTTTTATCTGTGATATATTAGTGAGTTCAAATATTGGTCTGCCTGTAATAAATATTATCTGTGCTGCATAATAATTTTTTTTAGAAAGGAACTTTTTAATAATACAATTTACCTCCGTACTTAAAATTCTATCTTTCCTTCCGACTATATCTATTTGTATTTGCTTGATATGAACATTGAAATAGTTATTCTTTACTTGCTAGTTGCTACGCCAAGGGTTGCATGATCAATTAATGCCTAAGCTGATTTAATTAATATTTTAATTGTACGAGAAACCCTATAAAGTTTGAAAATGCTTTTTTTTTTTTTAAGGTTTAATACAATGGTTATGGCCAAAATTTTTATTAGATGTAATGGATCGAGGTAAGTTTTTTTTTTTCACAGTGCTCCTCTAATCTTAATGAACAAAAAGAGTCAATATTAAATATATTCGACACCATATGCATAGATGTAATGGTCGTTTGATATCTAATAAAAATGTTAAACACAAATTTGCATCAAATTTAATTATTTTTTACATATAAAAGTTATATTTTAAGAGGTCATATTTTAAAATTATAAATTATTTGTAAACAACATTTAATTTTATTAAATTAATAGTGATACTATGATAATGTGCATATTACAGACCAACTATTGAAATGAATCTATATTACTGTTTTCAAAGTTCAAACAATCAATTCCAACAGTTAAACATAATTCTCGTATAAAATATATTTGATCTTGGAAGTAGCTTCCAAGTTCTAAAAAAAAAAAAATACTTGAAGACAAAATCTTACATTTTTTTAGGAATTTACTTTTTAAGACTGTTTTCGGATGTTTCAGAATTTTTTGATCAAGTGATTTTTTTATATATCTGAAAAATAGTAAAAGTTCTAACAAATATAGTATTTCATAGAAAAATAGAGTCCGGCTAATATAACATCAGTGTTATTTCAACTTATATAACGCTAACTCTAAAATCCATTAAATCGACTTCAAACAATGAATCCAAACTGATCTACTTCATTAGTTGTGTGTTTACATGCAAAATTTAAAGTTTTTGAATTTATTTAGTATTAAGTCAAGCAGTAAAATGTGTGAGTTTTTAAGTTAATTTTAATACATTAATTTTTCAATATTTTTACTACTTGATTTGATATTAAAATAACTCAAAAAATATAAAAAAAAAATTGTATGTAAACGCATCACTCATAATGTAAAACGGTTTGAATAGTTTGGATTAGTCATTTGAAGTCGATTTGATAAGTTTTAGCGTTGGTGTTATATAGACTGAAATGACACTAATGTTATACTAGTCAAACTCATAAAAATACATTTTCACAAGAATTAACAATTTAAACTTTAAAAATTTAGATATGCATCAATAATATGGGTCCATCTTAATACGCATATCACGACGAGTATAGTAAAAAAACAAGGGTTTAATTTGACTAATTGACTGATTAATTATTGGTGGTGACTAAATTCTTACGAATTGTTTGTTTTTTATTTATATAGTCTTGTCTTATCTGAACTTTTTAAATGAAAATTTCATAAAGTTTTATCAGTTATTACTAAGTTAAAGTAAATTTATTTTGACAAATTTGGTGAATTAAATTATTATTCTTAATAATTACAAAAAATATGCACATATAATAAGAACGCAAAATTATATAGAACTATAAAATTCTGATTAATCGTACCAATTAACGGTAGCGCATACAGATAGATATATACAATTAATAATGATTAGAATAGTCTCTATAGTCACTGCGGGGTGGATCCAGTTACTATTAAAAGATTTCGAGTTAAATGAGAATCCACTCTGCAGTGATTCCGAGAACAGAAATTTTCTGCCCACCGGTGGACAGAGGATTCGGTTCCCTCTGGTAAATTAACATGTGTTTGATAAATGTTAAATCCTAACTGAAGCGACTAAATTATTTAACTTGAATACTATTTATATATATTTTAATCTGAGGGCATTATCGCCATTTGACATAGTACCACAGGAAAAATCAATAAACGCAACACATACTCTACACATGGGCTACAAGATTGGGTTTCTCTCAAGCGTTGCCTGACGGCTAGGTTTTCTCCTCCATTTCTGCTTGTTTCTCTATCGCCAAAACCCTAAAATTCACTCTCAGGCCTCCGCCTAGGCTACCATGGAGATAAGACCTTTGATGGCGAGTTTATTCTGACAAGCAACTGTTCATCGAAACAATATTGGGAAGAGCAGGGGGTGATCTGAAAAGATGGCTACGGCGAATCCGTTTGATATCCTTGGAGACGATGATAACGACGACCCGTCACAGTTGATCGCGAAGCAGGAGAAGAAGATACTGTCTAAAAAGGCCGCGGCTCCGGCGGCGGCGCCCACTCCGGCTGCTCCGGCCACCTCGAAGTTTCCTTCCAAGCCTGCTCCTCCAACTCAGGCTGGTCAGAACCTTCTCTGAGAATTTGTATTTTCTTATAGTTTACTATTCTATATTTTTGGTTAATTTATGTTCAATCTGTTGTGTTTGCTTGATTAACGTGAAATTTGGGGTTTGGGCTTATATTATTCTACCAGTGAATAATTGTGAGCTGTTGTGGAAAATAGCAAAAATGATCTCCATTAGGTAGTACTTTTACTTCATGTAGAACCTTCCAAAATCCATTTTGAAAAAGAATGACAGGTAGCTATTTTTAAAAATTGTTGTAATGGAGAATCATCAGTACAATTTTCCTTGTACAGTGCCAAGAATGTATCTCATAATTTATTTACCAGTGGAAAATGTGATGTTTTAAGATTTTCCTGGGCTTTATGTGATAAGCTTTGTGGCAAAGCTAGACATGACAGTCCAGCATTTATGTGCGTATCAATAAGATAATTTGGTAATATCCTTAAACGTACTCTTATGTTTCTATTTTGAATCTGATAAGCTCTCAAAGCCAATAACCCAAAAGAAAAAGAAAAAGAAATAACTCCTTGATAGGTAACGACGTAACGTGGAAATAAAGTATATATAGATTTGAATTGTCAATTTATAATCTAACATTTTATGTTATGCCATCTTATTTTGTCAATTCATGTAGCTCGAGATTCCCTTGGCAACAATACTAGCCGTGGCGGTTTTACCCGAGGTGGTTCTGGACGTGTTGGCGGCAGAGGCGGGTCTGGATGCACTCGTGAGTTCAGATCTGATAATGCAGATGGGTTGACAGATCGTGCTCCTGCTGCAGCCAGGGAGGAAGGCAGAGATGCAAACAGATCCTCCGAGGCGCCACGTCAGCCCTACCGTGGGCCTCGCAGGGGAGAGTATCAGGAGGGGGAGTTTGCAAGGCAACCACGCAGAGCAAATGAGCGCCATAGTGGTACTGGTCATGGGAATGAGATGCCACGTCAAGGGTCGGGTCGTGGCAATTGGGGTTCTGTCACTGACGAGCTGGTTCCACAGTAAAGTCTTCTCTAAATTCCTATATTTAATGAGCTTGTCCTTTTCTGGATATGAATACAAGTTGTATGCTTTAGGATATAGATTTGGCATATTATAGCTTGCTATTAGTCTCATTTGCAACCTCAAGATTGCTTGCAACAATGCTTCTAATGAAAACAGGCATTGGAGTAAAATATGAGATTGAGAAAAAATACAACAATGTTGCTTGCAGCATATTAACTGAGCAATTTCTGTAGTTCACAGTTTAATCCAAGTTGTTTTGGTATCCAATATCTAAAACTATTTTTGTTTGTTT
This sequence comes from Carex pumila, assembly GCA_033356055.1. Classification (NCBI taxonomy): domain Eukaryota; kingdom Viridiplantae; phylum Streptophyta; class Magnoliopsida; order Poales; family Cyperaceae; genus Carex; species Carex pumila. The sequence goes on from JARJHM010000291.1 coordinate 56,857, forward strand.
ATAGTTCATTTTGTGGATAGTTGAAAATGATGCTAATATATTGAGCCAAAATTTCCAATATAAATCATGCTAAGTGTATTGGGCTTCTTCGTTGCAGAATCAATTTGTTTTGTATTAATTGTTGCATTGAGAAATGCTTGGCTCTGTTTCAAATTAGATAAAATATAGAATATCTTGCTGATCATCCTTAAAAACATAATTTTTATCAATAGTAATAGATTATGCATTCTCAATATATCTTTGAAGATTAATAAATTTTCTATTGTCATTATATGATTTCTGTAGAGTTCAACTTGCTGCCTATTGTGACCAACTTATTTTAGTTAGTTGCACATTGTACTGTGTTTGTTGTGCAAAATAGTTTTACATATTGATATGTTTATTTATGTTTGCCAATCCTATTTTTAGGGAACATGAGGAGATCGTAAAGGATGAACAGAAGGTTACTATGATAGAGAAGCCAACTGATGAGGCCCTGGATGCAGAGTCAAAAGGTAACAAAGATGAGGCTGCAAATGAAGCTGGAGAAAAGGAGGCTGAGGAAGACAAGGTATTTTCTATACTGCTTTTATTTTTGTTGGGTGCCATCAAATATCTTTTGTAATTGCCATCATACATCATCAATGCATCGTCTTCAAATTTTCTGAATAGTGTTCTTATGTGTTTTGAATTTATTTTAAGCAGGAAATGACACTGGAGGAATATGAGAAGATCAGGGAGGAAAACAGGAAAGTGATCCTTGCATTGAAGACCGAAGAGAGGAAAGTAGAGATTGATAAAGATCTCCAGGCGATGCAGCTTCTCTCCACCAAAAAGACTAATGAGGAGGTTTTTATTAAGCTGGTGAGTGTCCATTTCTTGCTTTCCCTGATGCAGAGCTTGTAGCTTTTAGAATTTTTTATAAAAGTAAAGATAACATCTGCTTTCAAAATATTTCATATATTTGTTGTTCTTCTTATATGCGTGTTTCTTTCTGATTTTTATCAGGGTTCTGGCAAGGATGCTCAGAAGAAGAGAGATGCTGAAAGGGATGAGCGTGCCAAGAAGGTAACTTCTCTTTCTTCTCTCTCATTTGGATGCATACATGCATTCAGCTGTACACTGATACACAGGAACACATGGCACTTTAATTATGTGCTAATCTCAATTTTTACTTACTGTTTTTCAATTACTAGTCGGTGAGCATTACCGAATTCTTGAAGCCAACTGAAGGGCAGAGGAACTATGGGGGCGCAGGTGGCCGTGGTCGTGGCCGTGGCCGTGGTAATCAGGACCGTGGTCAATTCCGTGGTGGATACAATGGAGGGGGATCGAGGGCCCAACCTGCACCAGCTATTGAAGACCAACTCGAGTTTCCCACTCTTGGTGGGAAGTGAAAAAAAATAAAATACTTGTTGTGTTGAATTTCATCTCACTACCTGTTCGTTTTGTTTTCTAAATCTTGTTAAGAGTTTATTTTCTTGTCTGAAAATGTGATCCAAGATTATTAAAAGTTTGATCTACTTGTGTGCAACTTGTTTGAGTTTATCAGGAATCCATTCTGCTCTTTGTATGAGCTGTCTTATTTTGCTATATATATCTGAGCTTTCGTAATTGGATAGATTTAAGATGGGTAATTAGTTTTGCTTGGTCTCTATTTTTCTTTGTTGTTGCAATTAAATATTATTTAAGTGACGGTTACATTAATCGGTGAGAACGGAAACGAGGCTTGAATCTTTAACTAGTCTGGTATACCGCTGTAATTACTTTACAGGCGCCGAATCTTTGTTTATCCAAGAATATACGAAAGATAATTATTTTTGATCACCCATCAGCATATTCAGAATCATTTTTTAACCAATTCCACATCGTTTTATATGTGCATATTGAATTTGGATAATATGTTCTCCAAATCATATATAGGTTACGAGCAAGACGTTCTTAATATTTAATGTATTTCATGCATGCATCACAATTTAAAGAAAAAAATTATATTGACCTCAGTAATACGGAAAAAAATAATATTAAATTCAATTAATTTGTTTGCCACATTTTTTTCTTCTTGCGTAACTATATGATGTAATAATAAAAAAAAGGATTCGTGTTTGTCGTATAAATTGAATGAGATTATTTTAATTAAATAAGTTCTGCGCAAATTAAATTTTCATTCTAAAATGCATAGTAAATTAGTAATACGAGTTTTGTTATTTCACCTAGGCCTGTCAATAGACAAACGAACTAGACAGCCTATTAAGTCAAAACCGAGCTGCTTTTTATTTGGGTAAAGCCCAATTACGGCCCTGATTCAAATCTTAAATTCGAACAGGGCCGAGTTTTGGTGCCCCATGAAGCATATTCGCAATCCCCTCGGAAACTCATATCGCCGGAAGCACTCAAATTTTGGGTCTAGATTCGTACCATCAGATCTGTGATCGGAATAGAAGAATAACAAAATTTCAATTCATTTCAATAGAATAGAGATGAGAAGATATGATTTGGAATCGAATTTTGATGATTGATATGGTTAGTTTAAAAATAAGAATTGATTTGAAGACAAATTAAAAAAAGTCATAATTTTTAACTTATTTACAATGAATGCCATTAAACAGTTCGGTTATATTCCCCTTCCTGTTAGCATTTCTCTGTTCTCTCTTCTTCTCTCTCCGTTGCTCCTTTGCCTCCAACACCAGTACATACCTTTCTCGTCTCAATACTTAATTCACACATTTCTCCCCTCTCCACTGATTTCTCATTCAAACTTCTCTCTCCACTGCTCTTCCCGTCTCAACGCATTTCAGATCTATCAAAGAAGACAAGGGTATAAACGACTTTTCACTGTGACGAATCGAATTCTCGCCAAATACCATCATTTTTCCCGTGATTTCTCTGCAGGATTTGGTGCTCTTAAAATCCCGTCGAATGGTTTCTATTCTCGTTTCTCTCCGCGTTCCAATCAGGTTAACGAGTGAGAATTCCATTTCCATTTCTTATTTGAGCAAAAAGCTTGCGTTCCGATCAGAGGGTAAAGGGACTCGGGTCAGATTGGCCCTGATTCTGATCGGACGGTCCAGGTATAAACCCAAAATTTGAGTTACTTCAGAGGATCCAGACCGGACAACCTCCCTGTCACCTCTCCCGCTCTCACCTCTGTTTGCGCGTCGCCGACTCCCTAGTGGCTCCACGGAGAAGCCTCGTTTCCTCCTCCTATAGTAGCCTCTCTTTCAGGTGCTCTCTCTCTCTCGGTACCAATCAATACCCAGTCTCCTCAAAAAAAAAAAAAAAAAAAAAAAAAAACAATCAGTACCCAGGAAAATTTACAATTACAAGAAGCTATACAATCGATAAGCAAGTTGACAATCAGCATGATAATATACCATTTCAGACTTTCAGTAGTCTCAAGTCTCAAGTTTGCATATTCAGTGATATGAATCTTAATTTTTAAATATTTGTTTGGTAGTTAATTGGTTGATATGGTTTACCGTTGCCAGATAAACCTGTAATCATATGTTATATCATTTTATATGGAAGGAAAATTAATTCCAATTTTGAAATTTCAGCATTTTAGCTTGGAAGTAAGTAGAATAAATCAATTTGCTGACTATATATTTCTAATTAGATTCTATTAGCTAGCTTCTTTTCTGTTAATAGAACAGTAAATTTGCTGTCTATTGGGTAAAAAAACACCTCAATTTGTGATTTTTTTTCTTTCTAAATCTTATTTTTGTAGAAAGATGCACCAGAATCTCAATCAACCATATTTACAATCTTCTTAGCCTACACCCTCTACTCTTGTATTTAAAATCAGAACCAATTGGATCTCTCCCCCTTACCATCTTTATGAAATTGGGAAGGGAAATCAAATTTACTATATTTGAAATTGGATGCACTCCCTCAATTTTCGGTTTCAATTTTGGCTTCAGTTTATTCCACTAATTGCCCCCATCTTCTCAAGCAAAATCTGACATGCCACTGCCATCCAGGTGTTTGACGTATAGCTGCAGTGAAGAAAGAACAAGTAGTATTGAATGGATAGATTGATGCAGCTCAAAGACCTGACGCCGGCAGCCTCTAACACGATCAACACAAAATTTATCCTTGTGGAGAAAGGAAGAATCACTGAAGATGGCAAGGAGAAAACAAAAACATGCATTGCTCTTGTTGCTGACGAAACTGCTAGTGTGCATTTCCAGATGTGGGGGGGCGAGTGTGAGGCTTTTCAGCCTGGTGACATCATCTGCATCAACAAAGGCATTTTCTCCAGGCACAGAAACAAATTGGTTCTCCGGGCAGGTAAAAAGGGTGCCGTAGAAAAGGTGGGGGAGTTCACCATGGTGTTTGTTGAGACACCTAATATGAGTGAGATGCGCTTTGTCCCTGATGCCAATCATCCTTCTAAGCTTGTCCCTGAATTGCAAATTCCAAAATCCGTACCCCAGTGAATGTTGGTGACGTTTTCTATGCGCAGCAACATGAAGTTTACTTGTGTACAGTTGTGACAGTTGGTTTTACAACTAGCCTAGCTATATGGCCATACCAGATATGTAATGGCCGAATTTGATATTGTTGAGGTTTTTCTACTCTGAACTAAACTTATTAGTTATTATTGTTTGTTTTCTCACAATTTTTTGAATTTATCAGAACTTCCCTTATGTTCTAAGTATGACAGAAGAAGTTAATTTTGTTAGGGGCGATTCAATACCCATGTTTCTACAGTGTTATTATGACATGGTTTGTTACAAGAATTGTGAATTGTTGATCCTCTTATAGTCTTATGTTTCATAAAAAAAGAAGTATCTTTTGTGAAGTTCCATGTTACGTTTTCTTTTAGTTCCTTGTTTCTTTTTATTTGGCAAAAGAGCTTCTTGTAAGTAAAATATAAAGGCAAAAAATAATACAAACTATTAGGAACAACCGTAGGGGCAAAATATCCTACAGAGGATCGTAAGGTACCTAAATATAGTCTTTAGCAAAACGGTTTGCTTAAATTGTAGATTGTTTTTGTGCAAGGTTTTGTCTTGCCAAATGTATGTTGGCAATGTCAGATGGAGGAGAAATAATTTTATATTTTAGCTCCCCGCTATCAATGGGCAAGGCTTGGCAACAACACAAAAAACAGAGTAAGAACTACCAAAAAGTAAAATGTCTAAAAATGCATGCTATCCTATCCTCAAGAAAGAGTAAAAAAGAATCAAATATGGCATCAAAATATTAGCCAAGAAATATAAAATTTTAAATTGCTATTCAAACAGCTAAAAAAAAAAACGATCATTGATAGTTTATTCTTGTGCAGAGAAGCTGGTGTTGATGCCTGTTATTGCATAATGTTATAATCACTAAAAAGGTCGTCTAATTAAATCATGATGTAAATAAGTTGTGTTATAATATTCCAAAATAATTTCTAAAAAAAAAAAAGGTTCCAAAATACAACAAAACTGTAACAACTCACCAAGATAAAGGACCACCACTTTTAGAAAACCTTTTTCTTCCATGCCTTTTCTGAATGAGAAGTTCCACAAATCTTCTCTTTCCAAATCACGGTTGCGTGAACGGTGAAACCATTCTAGAATTTGTACAGAGTGCCTATTAAAAATTAGCGTAAACCACTTGACTTTGTCAACTTCAATTTTTAAACAAAAAGGGATAGGTACCACCCTGGACCCTGGTTACACTGTGTAGTCCGATATTCATTTAATAATAGTTCTGAAAAAGTGATAAAAAAATTTATTAATCCAAATTTAAAAAGATGCATGATCCAGTCTTCTTCAATCTATGCAGTCCAGATTCATTGAATATCAGATAGTCACAGCGTGATCGAATACCAGTTCATCCTTAATTTAAAATCTATACAAAATACATAACTCCCAACAATAACTGTTATAAAATACACCAGTTTACATCGCACAACCATTCCTATTTTTTGCTTTTTCCCGCCCAAAGACTGACAAAAAATGGCAAAGTTCAAAATACTGCCCTTCATTTCTGTCTTCTCAAAATATGATAGCATTCTCTATAGTTAATTGAAGAAATGTCAATACTCAATAATAAATTATAGACGACAAGCTTAATAGCCAAAAAAGGCATGGAAGAAACTCACACAAACTTACACAAAGTGAAGAAATGCAAACAACGGTTGTGCCACTATTTTTCAATCTATATGATATAATCACACCATTGTTGAATAAACGAGGTATGATCCATGGTCTCTCCCGGAAAGACATCCCCATCCCCTTCATTCTTCACTGGCTCTCCCCCTGCTTTCCGTCCGATCAATCTCGCAGGATTCCCAACAGCTGTTGCTCTAGGTGGCACATCAATCAAAACCAGCGATCCTGCCCCGATCTTGGCACCCTCACCAATCTTGATGTTGCCCAAGATGGTGGCCCCAGCGCCAATCAAGACCCCATCGCCGATCTTGGGGTGGCGGTCGCCTACGGCCTTGCCAGTGCCACCAAGTGTGACATGGTGGAGGATGGAGACGTTATTGCCAATGACAGCTGTTTCACCAATCACGACACCGGTTGCATGGTCGAGGAGGATGCCCTTCCCGATGTGTGCTGCTGGGTGGATGTCGACAGCAAACACATCTGCGATGCGAGATTGGAGGGCCAGTGCAAGTGGTTTGCGGTTCTGGGTCCTGGGTAAAGAAAAATGTTTTCTCAGTAAGAGACAACAATGAATTAAGAATGACAAGTAACACGCTTAGCTGCTTCAATAAAATAGAATATGCTGTTGCATAGAAAGTACTTAACATGGAATACAGATACAGATCCAGAAATAAATGTTGTTGATAAACTTCAAAAAAATAACCCAGGACAAATCCAATAGTTATTCACTTACAAATAAGTGCCTTAATAAGAAAATGGGTTAATGCAAGTACCAGGATGGTACCAGTTCACATTGTTTTGTCCCATACCAATATATGCTGGTATAACCTATGAACCTGCACATTAATGCTTCACAGGGTCTAACTAAACCTTCGGTTTCACCTGATCTAATGACGCACTAACGCATAAATGTAATAATCCTCGAAAGTAACTACAATAGATTCTAACAGTACAACAGGCAACCATTAATAATTAACTAATTTAGGAAACATTATTTTCAGAAATCTGTTTAACAGAGAGCAATGAACAACCTTCGAGGAAAATTTTACACTAAAACGTCGTAAGATCCAGATAAATTGGTGAAACAGTTACTTCCTTTATTAAAGCAGTAACTTTAAACCTCCTTTTCAGCTTAAATGAGGTTCACAGTTTTTTTTTTCTTTCTGTTTAAATTAAAAAATGAATCTGAGAATAACCCTGCATAAATCAATTGTTTTAGAGCCACAAAAATCATTAAGCTATTATCATTCTGACGACTCTTATTCAAACAGCTGAGATGAGCACCCATAAATCATCACATTAAAATTTATTTTCCTCACAAGACCTTTTTTCTGTTTTGTTTTTTGAAAAGTAGCCGAAGCTCCTTGTTTCATTTAACTCCTCTAAAAATCCTTAATCACAATTTATGAAAGCTTTGAATAAGGGCCTAAAGTTTGGATAATTAAACGAGACAGAATGAAGCTCAATATGCCAAATTTACGGTGATTTCCATATAAAACATACAAGGAAAAGCAAGAATAAAAACACTTCTCTCTTACCAGAGCACGTGGGAAACCCTGTGCGCCTGAATTGCAAGAAAACCCTTGTAATTCAACAAACAGTGCGAGAAAGACACACACGCTGGATCCCTCTGCTTAACCGCGATCAAATCCGCCACAGCAGCCAACCTGAGAGTGGGGTGCTCGGAGAAAGAGGCGACGAACAGATCGTACAACAGGGTCGACAACAGAGTAGAGGAGCACAGTTTGTTAGCGAGGTGGAAAGAGAGCGACCGAGGCAGAGAGGGATGAGAGATGACGGTGGCGTAGAGGTAAGAAGCTAAAGCGGGTTCAGATTCGGCGTCGCGGCGCGCCACCGCTTTGATCTGAGACCAGACCCAAGTCTCGTCGGATTCGGATTCGGGCGGGGGGAAGCTAGGAACCGCCTCCGCAGGGGGATTGTGCAGGTGATTGGATGTGGCGGAGTTGGATTGACCAGATGGCATGTTGTGGTGATGTGTGGTGAAGTGTGGTGATTTGTGCTGTGTGGATTGATGACAATAGACGAGCGGTGAAATGTTGTGGCGAAGCGTTTATATAGGCCTCATTTAAAGGCTTTTAGTATCAGAGCAGGTAGGCGTGTGTGGGTGAGTGCGTGGTGCGTGGAGAAACGTTGGAGAAAAGGTAAGGGGTGACTGGTGACGTGCTGTTCTGTGCTTCTGTGGGAAATGAATCCGTCACCCCTCCCAGATACTTGACTCAAGCAAATTACAAACGGACGGCTCAGATTACTTCCCGCCGGCTCAAAGTCGTGCCTAAAGAAATTATAAGATGGTTTTTTGAGATTCGTGCCACGTTAAAAGAACTAATTTTGACCGTCTGTTTGTAATTTGCTTGAGTCAGGTACCTGGGGTGATCCGAATTAATGTGGGATGCCAATGGAATAGCATCCGAAAAATCAGAATCCGAACACGTGTTGAAACTTAATAGGAGTAGAATTTGAAAGTTCTTGAAATTAAAATTTTAATTTTAAAATTTATTGGAACAATTTTAAGTGATAAATTTAATCTGTAAACCGATTTACTTTAAAAATAATATTTAAAAGTGATTTTTTTATATTTAAAATTATTATTTTTAATTAATTAATGGTAAAAAAATAAATTTTATAATTAAAGTTTAATACTTTTTTTTTATCGTTTTTTTTACCTCTCGATTTTATAATAACAATAATCAAACATTGAGTCCCAAACAAGTTGACCAGTTAAGGTTGGCTAGAAATAAAATTCAATCACAATGTAAATGTATTGCTTATGAAGTAGATATGTTTTAATAGTTTGGATTCATTATTTGAAGCCAATCCGATAAATTTTGTAATTAAGTTCATTAAAATAATTTGGTGAACTTAAGACACTCTAGTTCTACTCATGTTAATAGTATTCGCAATTCTATTTATTTTGGGAAATCATTTTAAATTATTAAATACGCATTTAAAAGATTTGATATTATGCGTACTATTTGTTGAATTTATGTGTTTAAATAGTTAATTACAAAAGCATTAAAATATCTTTCAAGTGCATTCTACCTGTTTCTTTTTGTAAAGAGAATTTTTATTTAGTATTTTTATGTAGATATTTGAATGCGGATGTTGAGTCAAAACTACTCAATGTATGTAGTCAGAAAATAGAAATATAATTATTAAATATTTTCAAACACGGATATTGTAGTTATGGAAAACTGAAATAGACATAAAATAAATTATGTAGCTCTTGGGCCTGTTTTTTTGCAATTTTGGGGATAACAAATCAATTCAAGTGATTAATTATAGAGGTAATCATGTAAATCATTAAATTATTCAGACATGACAGTATTAAATTTGAGTCAGTTTGAAATTTGATTGATCATTTCTTATAAAATCATTAATGATTCACAGGTAAAAGCTCCAAATTATTTTATAAAAACCTAAATGTCTCTCAAATCAATCCATATTTAATATACAATTTTTTTTTTAATTTGAATACTATTTTTCAATTATGCATAAAATAAAGTTGGATATACCATATTGGACTTAACCATAATTAAACATTTTGGACAAGAATTTTACAATACTGTATGAGTTATTTTATTTTATTTTTCCTTGGGTACTAATATTGTGCGCGGTATATAATTACTCTTTAAAAAAATAGTTTAGGTGGTCAACGAATTCAATCATACAGTCTCCAACCGTCAAGTAGCACTCATCATCATAATATATTTTTTATTTTAATATAATGGTTCACTGTATTTGGATGAGGTTTCCTTAGACTTTAGCTAGATTCATCTTTTTATCGACCTCAAATAAATCACTCAAGTGGAAGTGGATCTTCCTGCATTCACACTTTGCTTTCGCGTACTAATGAGAGCGGTTTCTATAATATATGTATCGCTAATTAATTGATCTTATTTTATAATAATATGCGCTTTATCGAAATATTTTATGCAAATCAGATCTCGCAATATTCTACAGAAATATTTGGAAGCTGATAGAACTTGTATGATTCTATCGTCCTTGTCCTTGACTCCTTGTTACCACAGGTCCACAGGTCCACAGGCAAGACCGACAAGACCGACAAAATATTTTATGCTTGATTTATCCATGACATTCGGTAACCAACTGTGGTTAATAAAAATACAAATAAAGTTATTTTGACTTCATACAACACACAACTCACAACTGAACCTTATTATTTATGGAAAAGAAAAACCTTCGCCATTTCAAACTTAAGACCTGATTTCAGGATAAACCTCTTATTAGAAGTTAGATACAACGCGCGCGGATCTCAATTTTTGCTTGTAATAAATAATAGTTGAGTTGCTTGGATAAACAATTAGACCCTTGTACCGGAAACTAAGCAGAATTCATAGAAATAACCTTTGACCTTCAAGAATTACAAATTGTGATATGACTTGTACCATTTCTTACTAGAACAATTAATTTATCCTTTTTAAAGATACGCTAGTAATCGTTTGAGACCAAATTATATTAGACAGAAGTTAAAAAAAAGTTGTAACCGTGTACAGAAGTTTAAAAAAGTTGTGAACTATGTTCAAAATTCACATACAAAGTAGAACCCACAAGCAGATGAGATAATTTTATTCTGTATATATGATGATAAATCTTTCTGTTTTGAAAAACATCAGCTTAGTGGTGTAATAAGGTGATCAAAATTTCTTAATGGTATTGTCACCTTTTTGCATCATAGGATTAAAAATGAAAGTTATATTTTTAAAACAATTAATAAAGTACATTTCAGTGGTTGATTCAAAGTTTCTTAGATGTACTAAATCTATAACGCTGACTTCGCTTCTCATTTTCTTTATTATGAATTTTAAAATTTCTTCCCCATGAAGTGATGCTGTGATGAACAGAGACGAAAAAATGGCAAAAGGAAAGAGAATACAAATACCCAGTGGTGGAACTAAAATATTGAGATGAGAGGGAGCTAAAAAATAAAGAGTAGTGTAATTTTATTTTATAGAGGGGTTAAAAGCATTAATATATATAAAAATTATAAAACTCAATGGATAAAATTATAAATTTTTAATGCATGGGAGTGGCTTAGCCACCTTTTAATTCTATTACCTTTCGCCCCTACAAATACCTCATTTAAAATTGTCTTAAATAAATTATAGGATAATTATAACCTACTATATAAAATATCTCATTTATACATATATTTTGTTTGTTCTTAGATTTTTATTTTCTTTCCGTGCTAGGTTTTGAAAAATCCACTAATTGTTATTCTTCCATCACTATTGAATATTGATAGATAATGCCATTGAGACACTTCAGAAGCATAAGAGCAAGCTAGGCAGAAACTTCTACTCGTAGAATATATTATAAAATAATAGAAGGAAAGAGAAATAGTTATTTATAATTTAGATGTTAAACATATATTTTGTTTGTTCTTAGATTTTTATTTTCTTTCCGTGCCAAGTTTTGAAAAATCCACTAACTGTTATTCTTCCATCACTATTGAATATTGATAGATAATACCATCGAGACACTTCAAAAGCATAAGAGCAAGCTAGGCAGAAACTTCTACTCGTAGAATATATTATAAAATAATAGAAGGAAAGAGAAATAATAATTTATAATTTAAATGTTAAACATATATTTTGTTTGTTCTTAGATTTTTATTTTCTTTCCGTGCTAGGTTTTGAAAAACCCACTAACTGTTATTCTTCCATCACTATTGAATATTGATAGATAATGCCATTGAGACACTTCAGAAGCGTAAGAGCAAGCTAAACAGAAACTTCTACTCGTAGAATATATTATAAAATAATAGAAGGAAAGAGAAATAGTAATTTATAATTTAGATGTTAAACATATATTTTGTTTGTTCTTAGATTTTTATTCTCTTTCCACGCTAGGTTTAAAAATCCACTAATTGTTATTCTTCCATCACTATCAAATATTGATAGATAATGCCATCGAGTCACTTCAGAAGCACAAGAGCAAGCTGAGCAGAAACTTTTATTCATAGAATATATTATAAAATAATAGAAGGAGAGAGAAATAGTAATTTGTAATTTAGATGTTTAGAAAAGAGATGTAGTATAATTGGCTAGAAGAGAAATTCTAGAATTGTTGATTGTTTAAAACTGGAGAGTTCGATTTCTTCTCAATACTTTGTAGTTTCTATAAAAATAAAAAAGGAAAAAAAGGAAAAAAAGAAATTTAGATGCTTAGATAGAATGGAGAAAAAATTCCCGCCTCAACCTTTTTTTTTTTTTTTTTTCTATTGTCTTGAATTTGCTATGGCCTTAAATAATTTTACAACATGTTGTATGGTGAGTGAAATTACGAAAAGAAGGAGAATTAGGACCAATTTATAGTGTGTAAAGACCACATAGGATCTAAGATGATCTGAAAAGAAAAATACCACACTTTCAATCAGGAGAAATATTTTTCGATTCAAAATTTGAATGAGAGAAATATTTTCAGTCCATCTGTACATCTAAATTTCATTTTTTTTCCCCCTTTTTCTCTATTATTTTATAATATTTTGTATAAATAAAATGTTCTCAAGCCGAAGTGGATCTGGGTATGAAACGTATTAGTTGCTTGGTAACAAAGCATATCTATCGATAAATGACAAAATATTAAAAATGTATAAGAAAGAAATCAAACACAATCACTCTCATGAGGTTTACTTTCCTCTTTTTATTTTATTAATTCAGAATAAAATTACAAAATATTTTTCTGTCTTATTCTTGACACTCTCATATTTATCTATTTTCAACACCTTTGTGACGAATTGGCTCAAATAAAATTCGTAATTAATTTTGAATTATTTACAAATCTTGTTACTTAAATATTTTAATATATTTGTATGCATTATAATACAAACTATTTTCAATTATATCCGAATCAAGAATTTTAGATCTTGTCGAATTATGAATTTTTCACTATGATCAAAATATTAATGGTGGATATATAATTAAGTTGGTAGCCGTTCATTTAGAAAATGGTTTCACAAACTATACCACGTTGACTTCGCAACTTCTGTGAAGATTTAAAAAATAAAATAAAAACAATACCACGTTACATACACAGTGCATCCGTGAATACTATCGTAATTACAATCAAATTCATCTTCAGTTCATTATTATATATATATATTTTTTAAGTATGCAAATATTATATGTCTCATGGTGTCACCTTGTACAATATTATAACAAAATTTAAATTCGTCTCGCCTGAATTGATAATGGCCTCTCCGCCGCTGCTTGGTTGTCACATGAAATTTCGAATTTAATCAAAAACCGTACTCACCTGATACAATATAGTGTCTGTCTGGTTTGATTATCTTTTGAACAATTCTTTTTGGTTCATATTTTTTGAAAAAAATAATAGAGACAGAAAATAATTTCACAAATAATGTATTCAGATTACTTTTACAATATATTAGTTGTTTAATATTTCAAGTCCAGAGAAAATTTATATCCTCCGAGAGGAGATAACCGGTCCCACTATTATTCGGACACCGGAAATAGCACAAAATTATGTAATTTGTCTAATCAAAATAAAATTTTCATATGGTTTAAGAATCAAAATTATAATTCGGGTAGACAAAAGTAATTTGATAAGACAAGACACAACATCTTTTTTTTATGAATGACTTAATAGATCTCTTACCTTTTTATAAGTGTTCATTAGTACCGTTTTATAAGTGTTCATTGGTACCGATTGGGATACCACAGGATGGGGATGGTCCCCATCAGGAATCTTCTCATGCTCTTTGGCATATGGAGCAATGCACCATACATGGAAAATAAATGTATCAATGAAGATAAGAATTTTTATGTAGCTAATGTCAGATAATAAAAATCTTGACATAGGAGGTACTTACCTACAGAGGTTGTCTTGTTCCCATGGGTTGCCACTTCTGTGAGAAAGATAGTGTCGAGACAAAGGATCATATCATGTGAGAATGCAGTTACGCAAAATGATTTTGGAGGACACTAATGACACAGCATGGGGTCACTTATCGAGAGGGAGAGAACATACAACATCTATGGGAGCATGCAAAAATGTAACTTCAGAAAATATGGAGATCGATTTGGCATGTGGTATGGGCGGTTGGGTTGTGGGCACTCTAGAGAGAAAGAAACATACATCTATTCTTGAACAGATGTAAACCGGTCCCGTATTTGATCAACGGTACCATCCTTGAAATGGAGAGTTGGCTACATAATAACCGACTTCATTTTATTGCTTTAGATCAGCTTAACAAATTTTAACTTTTTAATAAAAAATACCCCATCAATTGTACAAAGAGAGAATCAAGGGGTTTTTTTAGCTTACATTTATAAATACTTTTGTTTTATCAATATGTTATCGCACTTTGCTGACAATCATAAAAAAAAAAAATTCGGGTAGGCAAATTTGATTTTTTTTTCTAAATAGAAAAAGAAATTATTTAAACAAAACAAGCACTAGCATCTTGAATTTCTGAAAATTAAATAAGCTCCACAATTGCAGTATTACGGTTAGGGCTGCACAAAAAATTCGTAGTACGTGATTCGATTCGAGTTTGATTTGAAAAAATTCGTAAAAAATTCGATTCGAAATAATTTGAAATTAATTCAAACTGGACCTGGTTCGTGAACTATTCTAGTTCAAAATTCAAAGTAATGTGAACCGTTGATTTCCACTGATGACTTAAAAGTTAAAACATAAGGCATCCTAGCCATAAGTCATAACTTGTAAGTCGTAATTCTCGCTCTCAGTTCTAAAATCATATATGACTTTCACCTCTCTTTTTCGGCGACTACGATCACTCTTCTTTGTTATAAAAGATTTGAAATTGAGTTTATAAAAAAATAAATTCGAAATTAATTCAAACCTAACTCAAACTGAGATAAATTCGATTCAATTTGATTCGTTTGCAACTCTAATTAAGGTAGAGCGTGGAGTCCAATGTAAAATAAAATAAGCACTTTTTGCTATGGCGGAGGTGCCGAGGTGGGAATCCAATGTAAAATGAAACAACCACCGAGCTGTGCACCCAATATGTTCCATTCTGGAGCTTATTTTTGAAAATCCAAAATGTTGCATGCTTGTTTTGTTTAAACGAGTTTGTCCTTTTTCTTCCTTTTTTTTTTTTTTTAAAGTACGGCAAATTTTGATGGTTTAATTTGTAATTCAGTTCTGTAACTTTGTTTCCTTCAACGAAACGGGCATCTAAATTACCAACTGCCCTGCTGCATGTAAAACTAGGCCTTAGGTATGTGCTATGCATAGTACCATACTCAATACCAGATGTATCTAGAATAAATTCAATATCCACAGTTATAAACAACAACAAAAAAAGTTAACTAGTAAATCAGTAAATACATTTAGCTGCTAGCACCATATCAACACAAATGTAAATCTAGATATAGTGAACCAAAAAAATGCATTAATTGGGACTTAGTCATATAATGTATTAAAGCGGTACAAATTATATATATATATTTTTTCAAAACCAACTCCCTTTTCAAATAGGAGAGCAGGACCTTGTTATTCAATATCGAACCGTTCATCTGTGTTGAGATCTGTGCATGAAAAAATTAAACGGTCCGATTTTTAATAATAGGATCCTGCTCTCCTATTTGGAGAACAGCGGAATTGGTTCTATTTTTTCATGGTTAATATAATTTTACATTTTTTTGGTATTTTTTTTAATACATCGTAAACAAGAAAAAAAAATATTTCTTGAGTCAAAATATTTGCATTGAAAAAAAATAGTCCATTATCTCCTTCATTAGTGAATTGATCTAGACTTAGTATAAGTATCACCTTCATTAGTGAAAATAATAGTCCGTTATCATCTTTATTACCAAGTGATTTTTTGACATGTTGACTGATTGTTGGTACTTGGTACACTTTAATCCTAACTTTCCAGTAATTTTATATTTCTACTGACAGTTGACTTGGTACATGAACTCACACAAATAAATAATGGTCCCTAGGAATTAATTAAAGGAAAAATTTCTAGTATATCCACGTAAACTTTTAAAATAATTAATTCTTTTATGAAAATATCTTAATATTTAATATACTCATAGAAATTTAACATTTTTTTTATCTCATTTTATTCATTGAATTTGTTATTTAAACAAATATACCTTTCGTTTCAAATTGAGATTAGATGTTCCTTTAAATTAGCCACATGATTGAATTGAATAAGAGAAAAAAGAAAAAAAAGAAAGAAAAAAAAATACATCTTTATCTTTTTCATCTCGCGTCTAAACTCATTTGCTGAACGGAGACTAGTTCTCATTGGATCATATCATCTCAAAATTTATTTCACAAATAAATGAATAATGTATTCAAAATATTGCAATATGTTTTTTTCTTAAAGCTTCGCATAAGCTTTAAGTAATCATAATTTTAGAGACAACTATATTTCTAAGACTTTTTTTTAACCAACTGTGCTACTGTTCCACCTCACTTTTACAATATATTAGTTGTCTAATATTGCATGTCGAGAGGAAAATTGTATTCTCCGAGAGGAGATCATCCGGTCCCACTATTTTTCAGAGATCGGAAATAGCGCAAATTTCTAACATATAATTTATTTAATCAAAATAAAAAAATTATATGGTTGAAGAATCTAAATTATCATCTGTACTCCTGGCTCCTGCATGTAAAAGTAGGCCTAAAATTCAAACTTTCGAAGAATCTAAATTAAAACCGTCAGAACGACAAATTCCTTGATAATATGTTAACATGCCAAAGGAGGCCTTAAATTACTTGAAAATATTGGGCTTATATTCATTACTATTCAGAAATGTACCAAAAGCTGAGGTGCAAAAACGGCCCATTAATAAATTGGAGGATTTGTTTCGGAGTTTAGAAAATTGGAGATCTTTATCACTTCCGCTTTTTCCTTCTAGTCGCGCCCAAACCGTGACAGGCTGACGTGGAGCTCTCCATTGATGGCGAACTACAGTCTACAGCCACTGATCCCCTCTTCTCTCTCCAGTTCTCAGTAAAACCTTTCCATTGGGCGCCCACGTAACCCTGACCCATGGCGATGGCATCGGAGGCATGCGCTCCATTTCTCGGTCATGTCCCGAGATATTGCAAGGTTGTCCCTCCAATTGGTTTCTCTCGTCGCTTTATTGCTGTCTCGTGTAAGATGCACCACAGGATTTTCAGGTGCCTCTCTCTCTCTGTCTAACGCAAACGAGTTAACTTCTTTAAACAGTTCAATTTTCACTTTATTGGATTGGTTGTGATCATGAATCATATGTGAGATGGAATAAATAAATAATTTTCTATTTTTTTAATCAAAAAATATTTGTTGATTGATTCCTTTTTGTATGCTCTTTAGGAAAATTTTACTGAATTAGTAAAAACTATTTTAAGGCCAATGCAGTTAATTCTTCATTACTAGCAGTAAAATATAGTCAGTAAGACTTTCTGTATTGTGTTTGTCAGATACATATTTATCAGTATCAATTATGTTCTGTTACCATTTTTTACTTCACTGTGGGACTGAGTACTTACTAGTATCAAATGCATGTACAGTCCAAAGATAAATAGGCAAACTAAACGGTCCCTGCCAAGTCAGTTGAAGTTAAGGGCTGACCTGGACCCACTTTCCAGTGAGACTGATAACTTTGTTGATAACAACAAAACAATCGATGAGAGAGTTTCTACTGGAGAAGATGAAATAAAAGAGGTACTACCACCAATGCTCTCTTAATTTTGGGTTTGAGCATTGTTCTTAATTTATTATGTCAACAATTAAGTCTAATATTTGTTTTTACTAGATTCAGAAAGATGAAGGCACATCAGAACCCCCAACCTTACCTCTTCAAGATTTAATGAAAATGATCAAGAATGCAGAAGAAAGTGTGTATTTTTTAATTTGTAAACCTTATTCCGAATTTCTTTTCTGTTATTCTGTCAAACATTCTAATAATTCTGATTTTTCTTTTTCCTTGCTACTTTAGATATTCTCCTCTTGAATGAAGCACGTATTAAAGCACTAGAAGAAGTAGATAAAGTTCTTGCTGAAAAAGAGGCCTTACATTCGGAAATTAAAATTTTGGAAACAAAATTAGCCGAAACTGATTCAAAACTAAAAGTTGCAAATCAAGAGGAGGCTGACACCAAGCTTTTAGAAGCACAACTTAAGCAATTTGAAAGTCAAATCTCTTCTTTGAGCGACACTCGTAGTACCAGGACCAGGACCAGGACCAATACCAGTAGTGATTCTTCTCTTCTCAGTGAACTTAACACTCTCAGGATAGAGAATTCTGTACTTAAGTCAAAACTTGAGGAGCTGAAAGAAAAAGAAAAGAGGGTAGAGATGCTAGAGAGAGAAAAATGTCAACTGGAGGCGTCCATTAAAGACTTACAAGAGAGAGTTGCACAGACTGAAGAAGATGAAAATAAATTTAATGAAGAATTACAAAAAAAGGTGAAAACCTTAGAGGAACAACTTAGGGTTTCTGACAAGGAGATAAACGCTCTCATGAAGTTGTATGAAGAATCAGTGGAGGAATTTCAGAAAACTCTGGACAAGTTAAAAGAGGAGAGCGAGAAGTCAATACGTGACTTGAAGGAAGTTTCGTGGGAATTTTGGAGCTTCTTATCTCTCATGGTTGATGGCTGGTTGCTTGAGAAGAAGATATCAGTTGCTGATGCAGAGAAGCTTAGGAACCTAGTGATGAAAAGAGATTTGTACTTAAGAGAGACATATTTGTCTTGCAAGGGGTTGAATGAAAGTGAAATCATTGCCAACTTTTTGAAACTGACATTACCAAGGAATAGGTATGCTATTTTCCTTCTCTAACTTTGTGACTTTCTTTTCGGTAAGGTAATTTCATATATTCCCGGTACATTGTCAAAAAGTCAAGAATACCCTTAGAAATCAAATATCATTTGTATGTGAGAATCATGGAAAGTTATTTAATGCATGCCTTTATGTCCTCATTCACTTCAAGAGGAGTGCAAATACCTCTCCTATCTAAATATTAATTTCTGCACAAGTGAGCTAGAAAAGAGTGGTTTCTGGCACTTCCGTATATATTATGAAAAGAGAGCAACTGTGATATCTTTTTTATGCTTCTGAGCAGTATGTGAGATTTTTCTCCCTTTTGCAGTGTACATAAAAGAAGATATTTTTCTTTTTCGTTTGGATAATAATGGCATTGTATGCAAAAAAAAAAACATAATAAATAATACTATGTTGAATTGGCGATGTGGGAGTAACTTCTATTTCTCTAAACTCAGTTCTGGATTGCATGTGGTCCACATAGCAGCAGAGATGGCACCAGTAGCAAAGGTAAAACAGTAGCTTATTTGTATTACCAAAGTATTGTTATCGGTCTAGAGCAGCAGTACTAATATGTAAATGTTATCTTGATAAAACTGTACAGTAAACAAATAAGAATTTGTCTACTCTTTTAAGGTTGGTGGGTTAGGTGATGTTGTATCGGGTCTCTGTAAAGCACTTCAGCGAAAGGGGAACCTGGTGGAAATTATTTTACCCAAGTATGATTGCATGGATGACGACCGAGTTCAAGATCTCAAGGTATATGCCTTGTAATTTTAATTCATGCAGATATTTTAAGTCAAATCAAGACTTACTACAAAGGATGCACACATTTATGATGCAGATATTACATGAAACTGTGGAGTCATATTTTGAAGGTCAGCTTTTCAAAAACAAGATTTGGGTCGGCATTGTGGAAGGTATATGGGAATCTTTTTCTTATTATTTTTAGTACCGATATCCAAGTTTTTTTTAGCTTGCTGGCATAGTTTTCTGAATTGTCATAGTAAGGCTATAGCCAAGTATACTCTGTAAAATTGGTCAATTTCTTAGCACAAGACAAGTATACTCCTAAAATAAACATGATTTTTATATTTTCCATATCCTTTTTTACTTGAAAAGATGCTCACACCTCCTTCCATCCTCACTAATATTATGAAGAGGAGGATGCAAGGTACCTATCAGGTTACAGGGATGGGCATGCCATTAAATGAACTTGAGATGTATAAGCAGGTCACAAAAAGCCTCCACATACTGTCTTTTGCCATAAGAAAACTGTGTCTTCTGGATGTATACTATTTGCAACAACAGTAACATATTTCGAGGTTAAAGTGAGAATTGATTTACTTTTCAGGGCTACCTGTGTATTTCATAGAGCCACTACATCCAGCCAAGTACTTCTCGAGGGGGAAATTCTATGGAGATGGAGATGACTTTAGAAGATTTATGTATTTTAGCCGGGCAGCTCTTGAATTACTTCTTGAGGCCAAGAAGAAACCCGACATAATACACTGTCATGATTGGCAGACTGCTTTTGTTGTAAGCTCTCCCACTATTGACCCAAAAAAATTAACATCAACATTTTGCTTTAACAAAATTGGTTTTCTTTTTGCAAAAAGACACCCATTTTTATACCTACTAGCAGAAAACACTGAAAACTTTTTGCTATTCTAAAAGAGAAGGAACCGATTTCAAAAATATTTTAAGTTTGTCACTTCCATTATGCTTGGTGAATACCATAATTGTTGCAGTTTTTTTCAGACTGATTTCTGTAGATAGATAAAACAAAAATTAGAGGAAAAGGAGAAATCAAGGTAGACAAATTCAATAGAGGAATGATGTAGTCTAATTTGGTTGGAGTTTTGTAGGGAGTGACAGCAGAGTGATCATTCTTTTTACTCACACTTGGTGCTCATTGTGGCTATGGGTGCTTGATATGCCAGAAATAACATATGTTTTCCGCAAATGTTGATAACAGTGTTTTTCTTCTTTTTTTTAGTTTTTAGTTTTTTTTTTTTTTAATAGGAGTATGACACTAAATTGAGTCATTAACTTCTAATCTAAACCAAACATAACCTGTCAGCATATTAAGAAATCTAGGTAGCTAGCTTACAGGTTACTGAGTCGGAGTAGTTGAGTGTCTGGGCAGGGTCAACATTCCCACAATTGATCTGCTTGCTTCTATGTATCAATTTATGTTCTAGATATATTTTATAGTTTATCCACTAATTACTAATATCTTTTTCAGTATATAGATCAGTTGGTTCAGTAATCCTCTTACGTTCTTTCAAACAACAGCTTTTCTGGTTTCTAGAAGTCAACTTTATTTTGTATTAATAACAATACTTTTTTTTTTCTTTTCAGGCCCCACTTTACTGGGATATATTTGCAAACAGGGGCTTGAACTCAGCTAGGATATGTTTTACATGTCACAATTTTGAGCACCAAGGTGCAGTTCCTGCTCATGACCTGAAACCGTGTGGGCTTGATGTGGATCACTTAGATAGGCCTGATAGGTTGCAAGACGATTCATCACATGGTAGAATCAATGCTGTTAAGGTTAGATAGTTTTTTTTATATAAAGTTGTAGAAATATCATGCCCCCTGTTAAATCAGAAAGTATATGGGCCTACAAAGCAAATGACTATACATTATTTGTGAATTATATCACCCAACTCCTGTTTTAGTTTTGTGAGATAAAATACAAAACCTTCTTTTGATCTTTATTTGGTTCAGAAACCACTGAAGAGAGGGTACCTTCTGTCTATAAGTAGATGGGAAGAGAGTTATAGATGTTAGTTTCATCTTTTGTAGGGCTATACCTTATATTTTCCATGCATTCAAAAGTGCATATACAATGTAATCACTGAAAGTTAGTAGATAAGTAATGTGAACTTGTATATTATATTTAGTGATTTACTTGTTTTCTTACTGATTTAGTCATTTTTGGTTTGTTTTTATTGTACAGGGGGCTATTGTGTATTCTAATATTGTAACAACTGTTTCACCAACCTATGCTCAAGAGGTTCGCTCTCCTGAGGTAATTAAACTTATTAATCTAAAATGTGAAAGCTTCTATCTGCAGTGTCAATTTTTTTTGCCTCTGTGCTTATTTTGTATTATTATTTATTTTTAGGGGGGAAGGGGTCTACATCTTGCTCTGAAAACTCACTCCAGAAAGTTTTTTGGTATCCTAAATGGAATTGATACCGACACATGGAATCCCCGTACCGATAATTTTGTTAAGGCTCAGTATAGTTATGATGATCTACAAGGGAAGCTTATTAACAAAGATTATATCAGGAAGCAACTTGGGCTCTCCACTAGTGATCCGTCTCAACCACTTGTAATTCTCTCTTTTTCTAAGTTTAATATATATTTTTTTTATTTGATCCTTTTCTGTGAATTTTTGCATTCTGATTGTTTTTCCCCCTCGCTGAATTAGGTTGGTTGTATAACAAGGCTGGTACCGCAAAAGGGAGTACACCTCATAAGGAATGCCATGTACAAAACCTTGGAATTGGGAGGTCAATTTGTGCTTCTTGGTTCCAGCCCGGTTCCACATATACAGGTTATGTTCTTTTGTTTGGTATCTATTAGAAAAGATAAAATTATTATATAATAATTATTTATTATGCTGAATTTTATGGATTACAGAAGGAATTTGAGTTGATCGCTGAAAATTTCAAGAGCCATGCTGATGCTCGACTGATATTAAAATATGATGATGTATTTTCACATTTGATATATGCAGCTTCCGATATGTTTATTATTCCCTCTATTTTCGAGCCTTGTGGTCTTACACAGGTAAAGAATCCAACCATGCATATAGAAAAGAAACCTTATACAAAAAAAGGAAAAGGAATGCTAACAACCACCCCAATAGAATATAACTCTTGCTTTATGCTTATCTTTGCTTTATACAGATGATAGCAATGCAATACGGATCCATTCCCATTGCAAGAAGAACGGGAGGATTGAATGACAGGTATGGGCAATAACGTAATATTTCTCTAAGGTTATTTATTGATTTTACAGTTGGTCAAGTTTGTCACCGGTTAACTTATTTTATACTTTGTTTCAATCTTGTATCACCCTTTTGGTTTGCATTTAAGGCACACATTATGCTTGCAATTCACTTGCAATAATCAAAGTCAATCAAGCTTAAATCACAGTCAACTGTCTACATGTAGACACAAACAATATACAATTAAATTTTCAGATTTGAGATAAATTAATGTAAAAATACTTGCATAACTGATGCTTAATTTGACAAATGCTTTTCTGCCAGTGTATTTGATGTTGATGACAATTCGATACCAGCAGAGTTGAGAAATGGCTTCACCTTTGTCAATGCTGATGAGCAGGTACAGAATTTCTCTTTTTCAAAAGTGCAAATTTTACAAATTGAAAATTTTCTACGGAGGTCTATATTGTTGATACTTCTTGCAGAGTTTAAATGGTGCAATGGAAAGGGCATTTAAGTACTACAAACAAAATCCTGAGGGATGGCAAGAATTGGTGAAAAGGGCCATGACTATTGATTTCAGCTGGGAATCATCAGCATCGCAATATGAAGAGCTTTATCAGAAGTCTCTTGCTAGAGCTAGAGCCTTTGCTCAGACATAATTTTATTTCCTGATGTTCTATGTTCCGTTCTGGTTTAAAAAAAAAAAAAAAAAGTTGTGGGGGGGGGGGGGGTGTGGGGGGTCCTAATGATTAGGATATGTTTCCAAATAAAATATCATTTCCTCAATTTCAAAAAATATAACTAACATTATCAGCTTATGTGTAGCCAAGATGAAAGAATAAGTATATTTGGAATAAATACAAGTTCATATATCTAAATAGCTTCTTGTATTTTTTTATTTTTTTTATTGTATATGTCATTTCATTTGGATAAAGAAAAATGTACATAGCGCTGTTTTGCATCTTATCGAGATCTACATTCTAGCGGATGGTTTTTTATGTACTTACATTTATTTTGATTCTCATATCCAACGCGCGTTATACGTGCAAAATTTTTGTAACAAAAACTTTTAAAAGATCTATTGGTAATGCAGGAGCACGTTTATGATGCTTGGGTATAATCTTTCTTTACGCGAAAAAGGTCTCAACTCTCAAAGTCTAGACAGCGTTTTTTTTTTGTGTGTTTTCTGGTTCTACATGCAAATTACTACATTTAAACTAAAATAGTAAAATAATTTTACATGCTTGTGAAAAGGTCTCAAGTCTCAATATGATTTTCTTATGAAAACATACTTCTAAGCTAAAATTTTACCTTTTTTAAAAATATATATTTTTTTTTATATGTAGAAAATTACTATATTTAAATGGTCCAGTATCTTTAGATAAAGTGATTTACGACCTACCTTAAAAAGTAGTAAAATAATTATGAAAATTATAAAATTTGATCTGCAAATACATTATCATATAGAATATATTGAACGTTCAGATTAATTTTTTAAATTTAAAAATGAAAATATTAATTTGCAGTACAGACCAATCAATGCTATGCCCATTGCTAGAGGTGGCAATGAGCTGTTAACAAGCGAGTTAGGCGACACTCATACTCGGCTTGTTGGTGTATCAAGCTGAGCGAGCAAGTTTGGATTTTAGGTCCCGAGCTAAAACTATTGCTCAAGATTGACTCATGACTTGTCTGAGCTAACTTGTTACTAGCTTGGCATATTTATAAATTTGTATATTTTATTTCATGCTATATCTAAAATTTTCATAACATATCTTATCAATTATGGCTAAAACAAAATAATATTTATGTGACTAATTACTGAGGATTACTCTTAATTCAACTGTGATTAAGCAAATCAACTACTATAAATTAAATTTATAGCTAAATTCATACATACAAATATATCAAAATTCTAAATTCACACAAACATATTTACTAAATAAATTCATGCATATCAAATCAAACGAATTCATACAAATTAACTTAGTTACTTGTAATTAATTCGCACATATTCCATACAACATTACCAATCAACTTAAACACAGTCCAAAGTGCAATTACCACAACACTGACTATAACATCCATAGACTATAATATCCCCAATATAAAGTGAACGGATCCGATTAAACTATTAAAATATATATATTAAATAGCTCGTTAACAACCGAGCTGGCTCATGCCGAGCCATGCCAAACTCAAACTCATTAATTATGGCTCAAGTATGTAGCGAGCGAGCTAATTTTAACTCGATCCACTAATGAACGAGTTGTTACCAATCGAGTCACCAGATAATACCAAACGGATCACGAGCCAAGAACTTTTTTGCCAGCCCTACCGATTGCCGTATCATCTTCTAATTGCAATATATTACTGATTTGTGACGTGCTATCAATGGCGAATCATCTACCTCGTGATTCGTGAGCCCCTGTCAGCTTGCGACTTGGTATCTTAAATAGCCACAAACCATGGATTCGACATTGTTATCTTATCTCACAAGGACAAACAATAATTCAACATTATGATATTATATCACAAAACTTTTTAGTTATATGGAAACTATCATTCTTGAAGAGTTTAAGAAGATTCTTGGACCTCGCATTAAATTCTTCAACTTTCCTAACTCTTCTAGAAAACATTTTATTTGAACAATCACATCTTTTTTTTTCAAGGATTTTTTTTTTCTATTCAAATAATAATATAAAAATTAAAAATTATTTTTGTTAATTTATTGTTTGATCACATTGAACAATTCGAATTATCACTGCAGCCTTCACCATTTTATATATATCTTAAGACGCTTTTTATATTTCATTTGATTGCAGCATGAACATTATTTAATCTTCTGTACACTTTCTTAATTAATAATAGAGAAATTTATATATATTCCTATCAAAACTTATCTTTTTAGATATATTATCATCACAACTCTAAATTTAGTTATATCTCCATTAAAACTCTAGTGTTTTATTTATATCCCCATTTCTTCATATAACCTCTTAAAATTTAAAATAAATACTGATAAAATAATTAAAATACTATTTTGCCTTTCATCAAAATTACTCTACTATTCCATCATTGTTATTTCCTACTCCGTTCTTTTTCCCCCTAAACCCATCCCCAGGCGACTATGCCCGTTCCTCTTCAATTCTTTCTGTTTTACTTGTATTTCATAGCTTTTTTTTAGCTTTGATTTTGTTTTGAAACCTATCAAAGAATGAAACCTTGAAAAATGAGTAAGAGAAAACAAGGTAACTCAGAATTTGACAGACATGGCTTATATTGTGCTATGTAAGTCGAGTTTTCTAAGTTTCATTTAATTGTACTTAAAAATTGCTATAGGTATAAATCAAACTGGTATGAAAGAAACAAACAAATAAAATGACACAAAGCCGGTGAAAAGGTGAAGAGCAAAACCTAGTAACTACTTGAAAATTGTACTCTAGGTTTCATTAAATTGTACTTAAAAATTGCTATAGGTAAGAATTGAAGTCCAGATTACATCAAACATAAGCTAGAAACAGAAAATGAAATCTAACAATTGATCTCTACTGGAATTGAAAAATAAAAATAAAAACTTCTACCTTTACATTAAAACCTATTTACTACTTGAAAAACAAGAAAAACAAGAAAAACTCTTTTTTGAGGAAAAACATGGATCTTTGTCCATATATAATTGATAATTGAAATTAAAATTTTGGTTTGCTCAAAACAGTTGAGCCTTCATAAACGGAAATATTACATGAAACTGAATCAAAATGTAAATGTAAATGAAAAACAGTAAAGTACAAAGTTGTAAAAAGGTTAAGGCAATCTCTAAGAGTAATGTATGACTTCTCTTTGAAAACAATTTGAAACGTGTGAGCGGTTCTGACTCTTCCTCCTTTGTACAAGTGCAGCTTGTACCAATCCGGTATAGTACCTTAGTGTCTTTTCCTCCTATTTTATTTACCAGTTTGCCTGCGTCTCTTCACTTGGTCCTTTGGTGATTCCGCTCCATGTTCTCCCTAGCTGTGCCAATACTCAGTTGATTAGCAATAGCTCATGTGATATCTGTCCCAATTTGCTGCTCCACATTGGTTAGCAATAGCTTGGACTTACCAAGGTTTATTGCTAGCCCCGAAACTTGTTGAAATACGAACATGGCTATTTTAATCGCTTGTGCTTGTTGTGGGTTTGGCTCTTCTTGCAAATGATCTGTACCAGTACTGGAATCCCTCAATAGATACAGCTATAGTAGTCTAACTGGTACAAAAATGAGAAGTGAAAGATGGTTCTTAATACTAAATCACACATTTATGTAATATTATGTAAAATTCAGGTAAATTGTCACAAGTGGTGCAGTTCTTAAATCACCATATTTATTTCTTTTAGTTCATGTAAGTAAGATTTTCAATCAGCTTCGAACTAACAAGGGATTTTTTTTTTATTAAATCCAGCATAGAATACTAATGGCAATGGCCAATGCAACACTCATGATCGCAATTGATCAAAGAGTGCAAGAATTGAACAAAGAATAGATAAAATCAATTTGATTAAAATCTCATAAAACTAATACAAATGGCATAACTACCAAGTTTGGTGGAACTCATACAATCACTTATTTACATGATCCTTAAATTTGCTCCATCTCTCTATTCTCTATATGAAATTTAAGCTGAAGGGAGAGGTTAGCTTGGGAAAAAAAAATGGGGAGACGATTTAACGGGAAAGAACTGTGAGAGATTAGTACATTAATTTTGATGAAGGGCAAAACAGTTTTTTAATTATTTTATCAATATTTATTTTAAATTTTAAGAGATTATATGAAAAAATGGGATATAAATAAAACAATAGAGTTTAGATGGAGATATAATTAAATTTAGGGTTGTGACGGAAATATATCTAAAAAGAGAAGTTTTGATGGGAATATATATAAATTTCTCTTAATATTATTGCCGAATGCAGCGTCACGTGGCATGTGCTTAGGGAAACAGCCAAAACTTTCATTGGTAATCGATATTCATTTGGCCACATAATCTAATTCTGGTACCTGTCTACAGCTGATTAGCTATTTTGTATTCCGGTACATTGTAGACACTTGTCGAGCGTACATGTAATGGCAATTATTTTAAATCACTCAACTGATTTACCTTTTTTTTTGAGAAATATGAGCCATACATTTCAGATTTGTTCAAACACTGCCAATTCACAGATATCACAAATTGTTTAATAGTTCGCTAAATATTAGTCATAATTATTTAAATATTAAATAAATCAGTTAATTACTAAATGGAGCAATAAATACGTTAATAATAAAGTAGTTTAAAAGGTTTATAACTTTGTAAATATACAAAATAAGAAAAAATATTGTTGTGTTAACTGGAAATGGCGATATGATTATAAGTAATACATATTTATTATAATTCATTGTTATATGTTAGTAAAACCGACATATTTGTTAATGACATAAAATAAATTTATTTCGACAGTGTGATAGGTAAATAATCTGAATTACCTTTTCAACATGATCGCCTAAGAGCAACGATGATATATATAACATGTAGTTCGTACAACACAACACAACACAACATTTTGATCTTTGATTTGTAAATTTTTATAAATTTTAAATGTTGTATGATTGATAAATAGATTCGTTTAATAAAAAAATAATAATTGAATATTGTTCTTAACTAGATAAAATTAAAAATTAAAAAATAGCCGGTAGGGGACCAAAATTTGAATAGACATGGAGTGTTTGTATTCTGGTCATTCTCTAGGTTTTTTTTTTTTTTTTTTTTCTTTTTGTGTTTTTACAGCCACCTGCGCATAGACACTTGCCCTAGTTGTATGCTTTTTTTTTTTTGAGAATTATCCGGAGGTCCACACATACAATTACAATTTTTCCGGTCTTTGGTAGAGATTGAACCCACTTCTTCCGTAAGAGAGTGAGATGTCTTACCAAGCTACTATAAGCAGCAGTGACGCCTAGTTGCATGTCAAACAGCTGCAAACAATATACAAAACTCAAAAATAAATTTACTTTGTGGCAGTTGGTGAAACAAATTAAATCTAAATAAAAGTCAAAAGCAGAAAATTTATTCAGCATAGAAGAGTTATTCTTAATTCGATTGATATAAATTAGAATTTCCGTTCCATTATTAAGCATGTTGAGTGTTCAATCCGGCAATGACTACGATTGAAAGATGAACCTTCATATTTAATCTCAACTCTCTAATTACATAATTTGTCTTCTTTTGATTAAATGCATATGTTTTATATATAGAAGTCTAAATTTAGTTAAAAACATACTCACCACATGTGCTGTCACACGATGCGTTACAATTAAAATTGAATAGACTCTGAAATTTAGCGATATATTTCTCCGCTTTCTTATTTCTTTGTTTTCATATTTCTCATCTTTAATTGAGCAAACTTCATCTTCCATTTTCTTTTCTTTTTGTTTCTTTTTTCTTCGTTTCTATACGGATCAAAATGAAAATCAATTTTTTTTTATTTCCTTATTTCTCTTTCTTTGTTTCCATACATATTGTTGCAAGCAATTTAGAATATATTTTCAATATATAATATATCAATGTGTGTGTATATTTTCTAAATTGAAAACAAAGAAGAATATAAGTTGGAAAATGTGTGTATATTTCTCTTATAATGTGTGTGTGTGTATATATATACATGATAACACTTTTTATTTGTGTTTTTTGATATCATATTATATGTCGATATTGAATTATTGTACGATATTTGATATTAGATTCAAATCAAGCTATTATTTAATATCATTGGTACTTAAAAATAAAGAATCACCACATCATTAAATTATTATCAGAGATCACAATTTAAGTTAATTAAAAATACATAATCATATAAATTCTCTATTAACATATTTCTTAATTTTTGGATAATTATTATTTTCATTGATATGTTTTTTTTTTAATTTGTTTCTTATAATATGTATCCGTTGCAATGCATAGGCACGATACTAGTTATATAATAAGTACGCAAATTAGTGTTTGATTAAGTAGCTAATTAAGACAATACCCTTAGTGTGAAAAGATCAAATATTTGAAATCCAACTAAAATATCTTTAATACTACTGTAACTAAAAAGTGTTTAAAGTTGAAACTTCTCTCATTTTTTAATCTCAAAATAATAACTAAATGATAATTATCGCAATTATGTTACTGCAATTAATTAAACGTGTTACCTTTTTACTCTTCTAGAACCACATCTAATAACTTTTATTCTAATACTATTTTGAATAACAATGTTATTTTATGCAAACATTGTTGTCAGACACAATTCAAAGGATTTGCTTTGACATTTGTCGAAATATCATAATAAAATATTATTGCCGAATAAAAAATATTGGGCAATGTATAATATTAAGAGTAAGGTTGAAATGCCTCTGAGTTGCTGTTTCCGTTTTTCAATCATATTTTACATTTTTGTTTTTGTTTTAAAAATTTTAAGAATCTATTCGAACAGTTCAACATGATTTTCATATTAAAATGTGTTTGAAATCCAAGTTTTACATAATTTGAATAATATTTACTATTCTTTTAGTTAAAATGTTTTCAAAAATAATAATAATAGAGAATTTGATCTCTAAGTACATTTTAATATGAAAAAAGTAGTAAATATGTTGAGTGATTCGGAGTATTTGAACTTTAAAAACAGAAATAAAAATGTAAGATATAGTTGAAGTATGAAATTAAAGAATGAGACATTTTAATCATACTCATCATATATTAAAGGGTTCAAATTATGCTAAAATAGACAAATTTGCTTCTGCAGGAAATATGTCCCACAAAAGTTAGAAGTTGCGCAAAATAATAATAATTATTGTATTTTAAGATGATAAGATTTAATTCTCATGCTCATGCTTTTTATACATTAACACCATTGATCATAAAACCCTTGGGCTTACTATCTATCTATCTATCTATCTATCATCAGCTCTGACGTCACATTAGTTGATCAAAGGTTCCTTTCTTACCAATCCCAATTATTTTCTTCAGCTTAAACAAACAGGCTAGAGGTAATGAATAATGATATCGGCATTTGCATTTTCATATTAGAGAGATTAATTGTGTAATTGTGACTCTTTTCAAACATTGCATTTGTCTTTTCATTTTTATTCAAATCATCCTGACAGTCTATATATGAAGCCAATTTAAAAGTTGGTCAAATTTAGAATAAAAACGGGAAATTTTAAAAAGAAGAAAATTAACGAGGAATGATGTGTAATATAAGAATATTCGAAATTGAAATAAATTAAAAAAAATAAAAAAAACGAGTAGAAATCTAGATTAATTCATAAAAAAGTCGAACATGTATGACCCAACATTAGCTATAGAATAATTTCTTCTTTAAAAAAACATGGAGAAACATTTAATTATAACTGGAAAATCAAGTTTGGTTGCACATACACATGAGAATTTTTTTCTTCTTATTCCCAAGAAAATTATTCTGCAATTGTAAGAGATGATTTTTTTTTTTTTTTACCAATTATCCGTCAATTAATAAATTTGTACTCTTACAATTAATTTTGATTTTAGTTGTGGATTAGTAATTTACAATATTAAGTTTTACATTAGTGCAATAAATCCATTACGAGCTAATTGTAAATTAATGATGTATTAGATATAATGCTAATTTATCTATTTTAAGAAATTAATCATTATTATATATATTTTCAAATGAAATTATAATTATTTTTTAAGGTTAGTTTGTAAATATCAAATATCATTAATCTGAAAATCCGAGTGAACAATAAAAATTTCTGGACAACCGAATCGGTGATTTTCAAAGTGGCTTAATAAATAGTAAAAAAATTTCAAAAAATATAAAATTTGGTCTCCAAATACATATTAATATGGAGAACAAGATGAATGGTTTGGATCGGTCATTTGAACTTTGAATAAGTGATTTATGGTCCAATACACAAAGATGTATATACATTGCAATGCACCATAACCCATCTCTCTCTCTCTATATATATATATACAAAAGTCTTAAAGTAAGACATTTTTAAAAAATATATCAATAAATAGGATTCGAACATAAGAAAATAATTTCATTTACCATATTTGTTGGCTAAACATATTTTTCCCTTTAATAAATCAATAGCATGCCGATCAACTCCTAAATTCCTAAAATTAACTTGGTCGTTTAATAGACAAAAAGTATGTTTGTCCAGATGGAATCTCATTAACATTTTCTATTCTTGAAATTACAATATCACAAATACATGTTGTTTTTTAGAGAAAATGTAACGTCTCCTGGACTATAGTCCTTCGAAAATCCCCGCATAAAAAAGTCTTTTTTTTTTAGCTTAGTTCCGACACACTTTCAACTGCCATAATTTCAAGTACAATATGTATGTTCACAGGATAATATGTGTATGTTCATAGAAGGTGGTCCGCAACAGCTGTCACGTGTTTTCAACAGCTGTCGCGTGTTTTCAACAGCTGTCACACGTTTTTAACAGCTTTCACGCATTTTCATTTGGGACCACGCAGTTTCATCTGCAGAACATTCATTCAACTTGTTTATATAATTGTTTTCATAGTATTACAGAATCTAATAAACTTATTTATAGAATTAATGTAAAAAATCTGAAAATTTTCAAAAAAATGAGAGGAGGAGACTGTTAGTTGCTTTCTATTTTTTAACACAAAACCAATTCGTTTTTCCTTTTCTTTCTTAAATTTGGACCACTAGCCATTCGTGGCTAATAAATACCAGGTCCATAGAATACTTAATTAATTTACAACTGTATAACTTTGGTCACGGGAGATTCTTCGCGTCCGAACCGAATATTCTAATTAAGATTCCTTTCAAGTTCCAAGTTCCAAGTTTCTACTACACGGCGGTCCGCATCTGGGGACTGGGATCAAAGCACCACACTCCATCGACTCCTTTTTTATAAAACTGGACATATCCATTACCTCCATTAACACGAAGTAGCAATTACTGATAGTAACAGTCCATATTTTAGGGAGTGTTATCACTTATCACTTATCCGCGGAGGTAATTCACAGTATGAGTTCGTTATCTGACGATATCTGGAGCGAAAAATTTATAAGAGAGAGAATTTTAAGATTCCCAATTCAAACAAATACGGTAATTAATTTTTAAAAAAAAATGTGAAATTGATTTTGGCAGCATCAATAGAGATATAGCTAATTAGCAAGTACTTTTGGAGAAATTATAATAAGACGCAGAAACTTTATAACGTAAATTTGGCAGTTTTCTTTAGAGGTTAATTAATTTATTAGTTCTGATATAGGGATTACTTGAGAATATGTTATCTTAATTATTGATAATATATTTTATTAAATCACTCTAACTATAGGTTTGTTGCATATATAGAACTATAAATTTACTATTTTTTAAAAAAAAATTTGAGGATCGTTTGTTGACATATAAAAATTAATTTGAAATATTTTAAAATTCAAGGATTGTTTTGACGTGAATGAAATTTGACGAGCAAGTTGAATTCTTTACAAAAGGAAAACGACCAAGTCTAAATTTTCCAACCTTATATTATTTTACATTTTTTTTATGCTCATCTGAAAAAAAAGCTCCAAGAGGAAGTAGATCAAATACACAGTTTTGACACGTTGTATAACAGTGAATATATCCGTTGCTCCAACCATTGATTTCCAGAAGTCGTTTCCGGCGTGTTATCCACCAAAATTGGAATACGATACGAATATTCGAGCTTATTCCTCCGACCTCCGAATCTCTTTTTCTTGGCCTCTAGGCTCTAGACCCTCTAGACCTCTAAGGCTGCTCGTTCTCGTTACGTCTATTCCTCTCTCTTTCCTATACAAGAATCTCGAATAATCTCCGAATATTTTTCACTATATCCGTTAATGCTTAAACAACTAACCCCACAATATATGAGAATAAATTCTCTACAATTTCTAGATCTAGACCGTTCTTTTTAACTTGGCACAAATCTCAAAGCCAAAAAAATACAGCAAACCGTAAAGTGAGTGAGGTGATCCTCTGCGATAACTGAGAGGATACGGATTCACTATATGAAGCCTAACCTCTCTTATCTTAATTTAACTTGGATTTTCTGGGACGGTAACTGTACGGACAATGTGTAGTTGCAGTAAATATATCAAAAATTGTAATTGCATGTAGTATATAATAGAAATAGGCACAGAGAATATAAACAGTATCTAATTTTAATTTCTCGCGAGCATATCGCGCTGTAAGGAGTAATATTCCCTTGGCATCTTCTTTTGGCTCCTATTTAAACCCCTCCTCTAAAACCCCATTTCCCACCAAAGCAAGAGCAATCAAATTCAAATCTTTTCTTCAACTCTCGCTAATTCCCCCAATTTTTTCAAAAACCTTCAATTCGAACACAATGGCTGGTGTAGTGGTGGTGTTTGATTTCGACAAGACGATTATAGACTGCGATAGTGATAATTGGGTGATTGATGAGCTCGGCTTTACCGAGTTATTTGAGGAGCTTCTCCCAACCATGCCATGGAACTCACTCATGGTAAATTCTCATTGAGATAAAGGCAGTATTTTTACTGCTTTGTTTTGATTTGTTTCATAAAAAAAAAAAAAAGTTTTTTTTATTGCATTAATCCCATACATTGTAATCCCCCCTTACCTTAAAAAAGTAATCTATTTTTTCTCATGGCGTTCCGACATAATTTTGGCAAAATAACACAGTGATCATAAGTAATTGCTTACTCTTGTTTCCGTAATGAACCAAGAATAACTTTTAAATCTAACCATAATTTCTATATCATGTATAAATTCCTGTATATAACATAACAAAAAAAAAAAAAAAAAAAAAAAAAAAAAAAAAAAAAAAAAAAAAAACAATTTCAGGATAAGATGATGACTGCACTACACATGCACGGTATAACGATCTCAGAGATTGAAGAGTCTTTGAAAGGAGCTCCGATCGACCCGAATGTGATAACCATGATCAAAGCTGCATATGCGCTTGGATGCGATTTGCGTATCGTGAGCGATGCTAACCAATTCTTCATTGAAACTATCCTGAGGCATCATGGCCTCAAGGAGTACTTCACTGAGATTAACACCAATCCAGGCTTTGTCGATAGCGAAGGTCGGCTAAGGATTCTTCCCTACCATGATTTTCACAAGTCGAGTCATGGATGCGACTTGTGCCCGCCTAACATGTGCAAGGTGAGGTTTAACTTTTAAATGTTAAGAAGTTTTTTGAATTTCTATCATGAATTTAGAACCTTCTTTTTTTAAAGTGCCCAAATGAATAATGGAATTGTTAGATGTTGAACAATAGAGGCCAGTGTGAGAAAGAAAAGGGGCAAAAATTAGTGAATTGCATAATACATTAGGTTGTGTGGTCATATGTGGAAGAAAAGGAAATTTCAAATCATATTAGCCTTTTGTCATTCACATGTGCACTTGCCACCTGGCAAAAATAGATAGAAATCAGATAATTAGGTTCTGAAACCAGAAATTAGATTGATAACAAAAAATAAATCTTGCTGTTCACATATGCATTTGCCATGTAACAGCACCCGAAATAATTCTTCTTATTAAGAAAATCATTTTAAAATTTAAATAATTTAAAACTTACCAATTACAACATAAAACAAAACCTTCTTATTTTTTTTTTTCAAACATCTAGTTCTCCATTGTCTTTAATTACTATTATTTTCAAATTCTGAAATTTATTATCTTCTACAGAGCAAAATTCTAGAGAAAATCAAAGCGTCTGTCTCGAACGACGGGAAGAAACACTTCATCTACCTTGGCGACGGCAAGGGTGACTACTGCCCATCCCTTCGCCTTGGTGAATCGGACTTTGTCATGCCGAGGAAAAACTATCCTTTGTGGGAATTGATAAACAGCAACCCACACCTTCTGAAAGCCGAGGTGCACGAGTGGTTGTATGGAGAAGACCAGGCAAAAACGCTGCTTCAACTCATTCACCGGGTGGTCGAAAGCAGTGCATTGGCGGCCGATTGCAAGTTTGGAAGTATTCCATTGTCTCAGAACGGTGGTCTTGGGCACCTTGCTGTTAGGGTTCCTAATTGAATATAATTGACTGAGAAAAGAAGTTTTATTGAGAACAATTTTTCTTTTTCTTTTTCTTTTTCTTGGACATGAATTGGCCACAGTTTGACTAAGTCAACAGTGGTCCATGACCACGCGCTATCCTATATTCCTATGTACTGAATTATGGAATGTGTAGATTAGGATTTGAAGAGGAATATACCTCGGATTTGTTGGTGAAGCTTGATGAGAAGCATGAGAATATTGACACAAAATTTTTGTCATTTTTTTTTAATCTAAGAAGATGATACTTAACTGAAAAAATGTGGACTCACACTGTTTGCAATCTTTTTTTTTTTTTTTTTTTTTGTGTTGCTTTCCTTACTCCTAAAGTTTAGTAATCTCTCTCTCTATATATATATGATTATATTCATAAAATAATACGCTGGCAAAGATTTAAAAATAGCACTCATGATTAGCTAATATGGTCTATATTGTTTTTTTTTTTTAGAATTAATAGGTAATCACCTAATAATAAGATTTCACTAAAAAAATATTTACATTGCTGTGGTAAGTAACACAACAATACCTCAATTGTAATTACATCATTGGATAATGTTATGTTTCAGGCAAACCAAACACCCCCCACCCCCCCACCCACACACACACACAAAACAGGGGCTTGGCTTTTTCCCAATAGTCTAGATTTCATTGGATATCCTAGGCAATTAATTTATCTCGCATTTCAGACGTTATATGAACAAATCCTTATCAATTTTTTTTTCAAGCTATCAAATTTTGAAGTACTGGAATTATCAGGTATATTATTCTTCCATAATATGAAATTATTCCAATATCAGCAAATTGAAGAATGTAAAAAAAAAATTCCATAAAGAAGATTTGCAACTATCAAGCTCAAATGATGTCAAACTGTGATTGGAGAAAGGAGGATAATTAAACTCAATTTAGAAGGTTTTATTGTTCGAATTACATATCTTACATCTATAGAACTAGATCTGATTTATTAATCCAATTGCATGTCTAACACGATAACAATAGACTGATATGTATATTATAATTAGGCGCAGGAAAAACTAAACTAAAAAAAATGTACAAAAAATGTACTAATAACTTCAAACTTCAAATAAATATACTATTATAGTTATCTAAATAAAGAACCACTTAATTAGAACCATAACTTGGTCTTGAGTCTTGACTATTGACTAGATCTTCGACAGCTAACTGGATTTAGTTCCTTACAAAGGAAATTTCGTCAAAGAAAAGAACACAAATGAAAAGTTATGTCAATTTGGATAAATGAGAGGCTCATTGCACAATCGAGAGAGAAGTACATGCGCTCAATTTCAACTTCTAAACAAACCAGCAAGGCCCAGCTATTCCAGCAATTCAGTAACATTAATACTGAACTCCGTTAGAAGTGAGAAAGTGCTAATACTAACTACCATTGACTTAATTTAATTAAAGAAACATTGTTATATTTTTCTTTTTTTCTGAATCGGAAGCTCCTTGAGAATCCAAGGACAGGTCTTAATCAGATATTGGAATCCAACGGTAGTCACCACAGCAACGAGCACTTCAGGACTTGCCAAAAGTTTGAGACATGCTCCTTTCAACTGAGAGAAGTTGTGCTGCTCTGCTAAAACCAAAATGGTCGTCACATTTTCTATATCGATCGAATTGCACAATTTATCCTCACAGAGCAGCCTTAGCATGTCCAAACCATAACGGTCAGCTGCTACGAGCAAGTGCTCAGCTAAAAAAACTGAATCTTCCTGTGTATTAACTCCTAGCAGCTCAGACTCCAACAGACAGCCCCGATATAGGAAATGAAGCATTGCTTTAAATACCGGGGCCTTCACATCCTTTATGGCAATAATTCCTGACATAGCTTCCTTCATGGGCCCGAAAAGTTCGGCCTTAAAAATGGGTGATTGTGCTGCGAGCACAATTCTGTGAGCATGAAAGATTTCTCCCTCAACATCAAAGGTGACATCTGTGCCTTCACCACTATCCAAGAAATCGCCGAGATGCATGTGCAGTACGGATGGAGGCAAAATAGTGCCGCAGCGATGCTTGGTGTTTTGCATGTATGAAGATTTAAAAACTGTTAGAGTACATCTTATTGTTAGACAATCATTCACAAGACACTTTGATGTTTCCAACTCTTTCTTGACGATACTCACCCGACCATAAGATTTATCGTTAACTTTAATTATGTCTGGTCCCATTGTGAAACTATGCTTGGATAGGTTCTGGCTCTTGTCAAGAATAGAAATGATTGATCGTCCCTTCACACCAGAGGTTGTCTTCTCAGGCATGAGCAAGATGGTGAGATACCCATCCCGGCTGTTCCAAGTAAATGGACACACCTTGATTGCCCAGTTGTAACCTCCAACGCTAAATGTGCTGGACTTGAGACCTTTATTATTATCACTTATAACCTCTCCCAAAGAAAAGTTGGTGATTGTGAAATCATGTGTACCCGTCTCGGTCTCTATAACTCTAGTCGAGGCTGTTTTAGCATGCAATGCATTTTCAGTGGTAGACATTCTGTGTGAACTCTACAAGTAGTAGAAAATAGTTGTTTAAAACAACTTCTGTTAATTCCAAACAGAAAATATGCAATTGAACTTGAGGTCTATTTTAAAAAAAAAAATAGTAGATGAATCCGATATAATACTGGTGGAAATGCTCTTCCAGATAAGTGTAATTACAATTTATCCGCAGACTTTGTACATTTTCTTTGTTTACTCATGAAAGAAAACTTCTCAATTGAACTACATAATGCGGTACTGCACGTAAAGGATCATAATAAACATATCATAAACACATCAACTTATTATAAGTTAACGAAAAGAATCTAGAACTCAGAGATACTGGCAATAACACCAGTAAGTGGTTAAATTGGAGGTACCACCAATTAACAATCAAAACAAAAATGATGAATGAAATTGACATGATTAAGTACCTAGTACGCGATGGTGATGCAAGGATAGTTGGAGGAAGGACAACAGAGAGTATGCCAACTAGGAGGTGTCACGGCACGTCAATTTGGGGATTATCAGATAATAGAGAGAATAACCACCTAAGTCTCGGTTAAAAGAAAGAAAAATAGATTGAATTGAATGTCTTACACCATACATAGCACTAGATCATTGTTTTATTAATCCAATTTCATGTCTAACACGACAATAATAGAATATTTCTACTACAAGCTTCAAATTACTATAAATATATGCTAATAGTTATCTACATAAAGAGCCACTTAATTTAGAGCGACATCCAATATGAGAAAATTTTGTGTTCATCCCAAAATAATACAACGCAATTAGCATCATTCACACGTTACAAAACATACTTTTTGTTTTGTTTTTTATTTTCATTTTCCTTACTCGTTTGTAAATACACCAAGGATTTAATCTTTAAACTCTTAAACAATGTAACCAATTGCAATTAATCAAATAGTAGCATGACTCTTGTTCTTACTAAAAAAACAAAAACATAAATATTATACTGCATTATATAGGAATGATATGGGAAACATATATGCTACCAAACACGAAAATTCGATGCTAAGCCATTTCGGATTGATAAATAATCATGCATGTGAAGCGAATGAAAAAACAACTACATGTATATTTCAAAGCTAAGTTTTATAAAGGATCTAACAATATCTACATTTATTCTCGCATTAACTTCCATAACTGTCATGAGAAAACCACTAAATTATTAATAAAAGACGATTATTTAATATGAAGTATTAAAGTACTTATCTGAAACGTATAAGTATTAATCTATTTACGTAAGCAGAAAAAAGTCTATCAGTTATGTCCGCATAATTTTTTTTTTCTAAGTATCGTCCCCGCACTATGGAGAATCACTAAATAAACACCGGAGTCCAAAATTTCATGGGCCAAACTTCATAGGTCACTCTGATAATTATTTTTTCATGGGCGAACATAGACTTGGGCCGCGAAGTATTTACTACTACATAAATTAGTATTAATGTGTATACATGGACTGCGAATAGTTTTTTGCTGCAATTCGAAAAGTTGCTCGAACTATTATGAGATTCGTGCTACATTGAATCAGAGATAAATACATGAGGAGGCAAAAATACTTGTCAGACATCATAATAAATAATTATCAGAAACATTGGTAAATATTTTTTTGAACATCAATAATATATAAATATATTTTTTAAATATTTTAATTGCAACTTTCAATAAAACATTTATGTCTTAAATAGATTAGATGAATATTTTATAGTATATAGATAAATACTTGCCGACACAAAAATGAATACTTTTATTTTTTAAACTTGTCAACAAATAATGATTAATCAAATCAATGTATTATTATGTCAGAAACAATAATAAATACTTCTTAGACATAATGATAAATATTTGTTATAAACAATGATAAATATTTTCTTAAACATCAATAAACACCTAACATTATACCTGTTACTAATTGTATTATCATGTCCTGAACCATCGTTCAGATCAATATCCATCTTGGTATTGAACAAAAAAAAACAAAGCCATAATTCAGTATTAACACCTAAAATTATACCTAATACTTCTTGTATTATACCTAATATTTCCAAGTATTAACATCTAATTGAAGCAACAAAATGATCAACTATAATATATATATATATAGAGGTTGGCTACTCTACTTCCATAAGCATATAAGAGTATATGCTTATAAATTTTTTCGTTTTGAAAATTCAAAAGTAAATCTGAACTATTAGATGTGATCTCTATATTGAAATGTGCTTGGAGACCAAATTTTATATTTTTTTTTATTTTTTTTACTATTTATTAAGCCACTTTGAAAATCGCTGATCCAACGGTGGCTTATAATTTTACTGTTTTGTTAAGCCACTGTTGGATCAGCGATTTTCAAAGTGGCTTAATAAATAGTACAAAAAATTC
The DNA here is from genome assembly GCA_033356055.1 of Carex pumila. Lineage (NCBI taxonomy): Eukaryota > Viridiplantae > Streptophyta > Magnoliopsida > Poales > Cyperaceae > Carex > Carex pumila. Next base: position 97,690 of record JARJHM010000291.1, read on the forward strand.
AGAAAAATATAAAATTTGGTCTCCAAGCACATTTCAATATAGAGATCACATCTAACGGTTCAGATCGACCATTTGAACGTTCACAACGCAAAAATAACTTATAAGCATATGCCCTCATATGCTTATGGAAGTAGAGTAGCCAAGCACTATATATATATATATACATAGAGAGAGAGAGAGAGAGAGAGAGATGGGCTATGGTGCATTGCAATGTGTAGCTTTATTTGTACATTGGACTATAAATCACGTGATTCAAAGTCCAAATAACCGATCCAAACAGTTCATCTTGTTGTCCATATTAATATGTGTTTGGAGACCAAATTTAACATTTTTTTGAATTAATTATTATTATTATTATTATTATTATTATTGTTAGTTTGTAATAATCTAGAAGTCAATAATACGATAAATTATCATAAAGCTTTGTTCATGAATTGAATGTTTATATCATTTTGTTGCCTTGAGTATTATTGCATTTATGGATCATTTCAAGTTCATGACTGAAATTGTGAAACTCCATAATATAGATGATATATACTCTTAATCTTAAAAGGTCACTGACCGAGGTAATTAGCAGGAACACTAATTATCGCTATAAGGTTAGTATGTGGATTAAAATATGGTTGAGTTTTACAAACCACCTGACACAAAATGTCATTTTAATCACATAAATACATGTTTTATGAACATGGTATTTGACAGACCCCGAATGAAACATTAAATAGAATTGTGTTCGTGTCATTATGTTTTCATTCAGTGTCACGTTCTACAGTATGAAGTATTTATCGTTCCCACTGAGAGATATGTATATATGATTGTTATCCACCGCTGTCCGTAAAAAACAGTCATAACGGTAGCATTCCCATATGTATAGCTTAGTTGAGGAAGTGATAGTCTACCAAGAGTACTATTTGTCCCTCGTATTTTATACGAGCTATAGCATCACTGGGCCCCTTGGTAGAGTTAGATTATCTGCATGCGGTATAATTACAAGAGTAATTATATTTGATAATCTACTCAAGATCAAGAAAAGATACAATTAACAAGGATGACACACATCTATCTTGGAACTGATCTGATAGCTATGAGACAGAAGAACAGACACAAGTAAATTGTTTACTGGATCGTGATATTGTACAGTATAGCATCATCCGTGTAATTGGATGGTCATGATGTGTTGCCAGACGCCACCCATGATTATAGAAGTTAAAACAGTTTTAACTCTGTTTACCAACATAACACAGATCCTATTGGGTCACACCATATAGGAGCTACTCGGAGAATCTTATTGATTAATTATAAATTGATTATAATTAATATTAATATGGTTATAATTAATTATACGTGATATAATTAAATTATAAATGTCATTTAGAATGACAAGCAGAAACAACGGTTAATTTATAAACGTACACGTTACGTTGTATAAAAGTTACCAAATAACAACCGAAAAGAAATATAATTGTACATGACAATTATATATATTTGATTTGGATTTTAATTTGTTAATTATGGATTTGAATTATGGGTATAAAAGCCCAAAATAATCAAAGCCTTAATTAAAATTAAAAGCCCAAAGTCAAAGCCCAAAATCAAAGCCTTTTACTATTCATGCCTTAATGGGCCAAGGGCAAAATGGTCATTTCACACCTATGCCACCTTGCATGACACCTTAGGGTGTAGAAGGGTGTAGAAGCATGGAGAAGAGTGTGGAAGGGGCATTTTGGTCTTTTCACATATTAAAGGATGAGGTGTCAAGGTATTTTGGTAAATAGATTTGTTTTGAGGGGTATTTTGGTCTTTTGCAAACCTCCTCAAAACATTATAAATAGAGGGGTGAGGGTAGAGAGAAAACTTACTAATTCACGTGTTAATCTGATTACTTTGTTAATCAGTTTTTTTCTCTCTTCCTCGGTTTCGGTTATTACGAGACTAGGAAAATAACATATTTTGCGAAATCCTGCAGTTTAGCTTTTAAGCGATACCAAGTAACCTCGGAACACAAATATATTTATTTCATCATTTTCTCGGTGAATAGTGTTTTTGCATAATTCCGCGGTTTACGGTATTTCTGGCAGAAGAAATAAACTGCTCTCCGGTTAGTCCTGGTGGATAACCGATAGAGGTATCACACGTGTAATACTGCGAGTCGATTCCTTCCTTGGTATAGCTCTTCTCGCTCAGCTACATTCCAACTGAGATTTGGAAACGAGGTATAAATCATGTTATATTAATCTATTTAATTGGTAGATAGATTTAATGTTTTAGAAATCAATTATGGAGTAGATATGTAAATGAATTAAATGAGGTTTTGATGCCGAAGGAATACTGAATGTGGACCGCCTTGGAAAATTTCCTGACATACCTCGTTTAATTCTTAGCTTAAACCGTAAAATTTTGTTTTACACACTTTCCGCAATTAAGCTAATCAATGGGTTTGAACCATCAAAAACCCAACAATTATTATTATTATTATTATTGTTGTTGTTGTTGTTGTTGTTGTTGTTGTTTTGGTTTAGAATATGTATCAGATTCAAAATTTTGCAATCATAGTTTGACTATTGACAAATAGATTCCTGAATTTGTAATTCTTAAAATAACTTATATAATGAGTACGCTATACTGAAAAAGAAAAATTATATGTACATGATGCAGCATTGACATGAAATGGAGATATAGATTTTAGGAGAGTTGACATAAAAATTGAATGCAAACTGCCCGATAGCCATTATGACGAATAATGACCTATTCTCTCTGTTTTTTCTTGTGTTGGGCTCATATCACATCATTTAGTCCACAACATATAATAAGCATTTCAGAACTACTCATTAATTATCAATTTATGATGCTTATGTTACCTTATTGAAATATTAATACTTAAATATGAATGTAATGACTAGCCGATATAGGGCTATATATTTCGGACAAACTTTTACTAGTTGGAAAAAATTCTGACTAAATGGGGTTGAAGCGGGTACCAAACATATTTATTAGTTTTAAGAAATTGGAGGACAACTAATAAAATTTTATTTCTTCAAAATAAAAAATATCAGTGTAAATTGAACACAATATTGAAATTTACTAATAATGAGTACTACCACTATCTATAAGGACCCAAATGAAACTTGCAATTTTTTCCTTTAAATTTCTCTGTCTTTCTGTTTCTAGTGTTACTAAGAGCATAGATGGTGTCACTGACTTGTTCTTACTCGTTTTCTTTATTTAATTTCTTTAGTTCTTCTTCATATCTAAGCACTAATTGATTCATTTCGTCTTGCTACAGTTCTTCGGCTTCCCCAGCGTCAATAATTGTGTTACATCTGTGGCCTTGATTCCATTTTCACCACATCTTTAGCATAATTTTAGTTCTTTTTATTAATAAATATTTAGAGTATTATGAGAATTGCTAATAATTTTGGTAAAATTTAATTTCTTTCATTCCATCAATTATTGTTTACCTCATTGTTCACAGTAAATCTACTATTATGGATACCATTGGTTTCTTTCAATTGATTGTTCTATTTGTTTAGCACATTCAAATGCCTCATTCTCATTCTCTTGTATGTGAGACTTGCTTTTGTTACCAGAAGTTTTTTATGTACTCATAAGCTTTTTTAGATGAGATTATTCCAACTATCCGATCAAATGGAGTTCAAGCAAATTTTTTTTTTAGTCTGATTTGTTTGTTAGCCTTAGCCAAGTAGAATTAAACGACTGAGTTCTTAAATTCGGACTAATTTGCATTTGAGTTGAACTTGAGTTTTATGTCAGTTTAAATTATTCTGACAAATAGAAATGTGAAATCACTTCTAATTATTATTTTTCACTTCAAGCTTTGAATACTTTACTGATCTTACAATAAATATTATTTCAAGTGATAGTTACCCAAACTTGGTCGAGCCTCAACGTTATTTCAATTACAATTAAATTAAACTCATGGGTGAAGTGATTATATGTATACATGGTTGTAGCGCAAAAAGTGATCATTTGTATATTTGTTGCATATAGGAATTATAATTCATTTATTTTAGTGAATATCTAAGTGATTTTCAACCCTTTTTTTTTTTTCTTTCTTTCATCATAGCACTTGTGCAATAAACAATCGCCAAAACGAAAAACTATCACTCGAGACAAATTAATTACCTTAGGCCCATGGGCCTTAAATAATTCTTTAGACGCCATTTCTAAGGCCTGCTATGAGGGGACCATCGTTTCCATCGGTAAACTAACTAAATTGCATCGTCAATTCTAGCTGTCAAAAAAGCTCGCGCCTTGTGGCTCGTCTCTAGCTTTCTCGTTAACAACTTGTTCGGTAGTAGATCGAGCTGTTAACAAATCAGTTCGGTTCAGGCTCAGATTAAAATAAACGAGCTGAGTTAGGAGTCAGCTTAGTCTGAACCAGCTCTACTCATTAAACTACAGTAGATTTAGGATTTAGTTTTGTATAATTTTAAGTTCAGTCTCATTTTCAAAGGCGCAATTATGTAAAATTTATGTATTTTCGGTTTGAGAATAAAGAATATGGGCTTTAGTTGCTTGAAGATGTGCCTGCTGGACGATTTCTTAAATTTTTTGAATGAGTTTTTTTATTTTTTTTTATTTTTGAATTTGTATAATAGCAGTTTAATAAAGTCCAGCGAGACAGTTCGTCAGCTCGCAAGCTAGCTTGAACTGACTTGTCACGAGCTGAGTCAAGAGTTTTAGCTAGAATGACCTAGATCCAGCTAGCTCGGGCTGAAATAAACGAGCCGAGCTACAGCTCGTTTACTGCCCTAGTCAATTCGTCATCTCTGTTTGTTTTCCTTTCTCAGTTATTTATTATTATTTTTTTTACAGAGGCTGCGAAGTCACTTTCCTCAGTTTTCTTAATCTGTTCTGGATCATTTTGAAACCCATATGCAGACGTAATTGATGTTGATTGAGTGTTATTCACAAATTAATTAGATTGTTCAGCAAAAGTCTGATGCTACTCAAGTTTTAATTTTACCAGACCTAATAAATTAACAAGCCTTCCAGAAGCCCTTCTAGGCTGATATCCAAAACAAACATTTTCTATTATGTAAACTTCTGCGGGTCCACCCGTCAGCAACACAACTCATGCAAACCGGATTCCTCCACCCTTCTCTCGTCAAACCTCACACACAAATTATCATGATAAACGCCCCTCTCAACTCCCTCCTCTCTTCCTCCATATCACACCAATGGCGCTGCTCCTTCCTCACACCACCGTACGTCTCTCTCTCCTCACATCTCAACAAACCGCTGCCTCTCTAGGCGCCATACTCTCATACTCCACCTCCACAACCCCTGCCAGCTATGCTCGGGTCCCATCCCCATCGACATCATCTCCAACGGGCCTCCCGAAGGCAGTGGAGTTTGCCATCTCGAAAGTTGACCATCTGATGAACTGGGCGAGGAGGGGCTCGATCTGGCCCATGAGCTTTGGTCTTGCGTGTTGCGCTGTTGAGATGATGCACGCTAGCTCGCCTCGGTATGATTTTGATCGGTTTGGAGTGATCTTTCGGCCGAGCCCACGCCAGTCTGATGTCATAATCGTTGCGGGAACTCTGTGCAATAAAATGGCTCCAGCTCTCCGCAAGTAAGATATGTTTATTTCATAATTAAATCTAAACTTTGGTAATTACTCCAAGATATATATCCATGCATGAATCGTTATAGCACAACAATGGGGTCAACACATGCATATTAGATCAATTAACAGTTACTTGAGATATATGCCAATGTTTTTTACATATACATCTAAAAATGACAAACATAAGCTCCTCTTAATTATATTCGTGATGTTCTGAAACAATAACGCAAGCATTCAAAATCTATATTTTTATAAAATGTAACAAAATTTTGTCTTTTGCCTATGAATTAATTCTAAGTTTTCTTTTTTCTACTAAGAAAAAATTAGAAAACAACCAATATATATATAACGTGTGAATTAAAGCGTACTAGTCATGGACTCTGCTGGTTGTGTTAATTTCTAAGCGCATATATATGCTTCAGTCACATTGATCAGTTAAATATTTACTTTGTGTGAATATCATGTACTTATTATTAGCTATATACATCAGATGCAAATATAAAAAATATTTTGTGCTGTTTAATTGTATATATATAAAAAAAGGTACCTTTCATCTGTCCAAAAAGAATAAAAATGGTGGCATCTCCAAAGTGTAATAAAAATGGCGAAATGTCCAAAGTGTACTGGAACAAAATCAATTAGCATCAAGTACCGTGCCAATAATACAGTACGGTTTATTGGTTAACTTCTAGATATAAATGAATTTTTTTTTAAAACAGAAATTTTTTTTTTGTATTAAAATATTAGAAATGTTGAATATATTTCTTTAAAAATAGATGAAATATAATATTTAATTTATTTAATCATTAAATAACTTAAATTTTTTTGTTTTTTTCAAAAATAGATACAATTTTCAAAGAATATTGTATTTCATCTATTTTCAAAGAAATATATTCAACATTTCTATTATTTTAATACAAAAATAAAAAAATTTAAAAATTTTCTGTTTTATAAAAAAAAATTTGAGACCGGACGGACCGTTCGGTCTCAATTTTTTTTTATAAAACAGAACTTATTGTGGGACCGGACGGATCGTTCGGTCCTTATGGTTTTTTTTTTTAAAAAAAGTAATCATATTGGTTCCTTTAAATATTTTTAATTATTTATGGTTTATAAAAAAAAATCGATATAAATCCAAGGAGAGGGCCCTACTTGTAGAACTTCCCATTTCACTGACACCTAGGGGTGATCATTGGGTCCGGTTTATTCGATTTTGAACCGAACCGAATTAGTTCGGTTCAAACAGTTCGGTTTTTTCGGTTTATTGGTCCAGTTCGGTTTGTTTTTTAAAACTGAATTACAACTTCGGTTCAGTTCAGTTTGAAAATTTTCAAAACTGAAATAACCGAACCGATCGAACTTTTATATAATATGAATTTTATCTGAACCGCTCAGGTTTATTTCCTTACAATAACCTAACTGAATTAGACTTGAAAAAAAAACTTTAATTTATTTAATTATTATTTTTAAAAATAATTCTCAAAATAGATATAACTTTTTATAAATTAAATATATTAGAAAGATCACAATATTTTCTGAATTACCTAGAAGTGACTTTTGAACCAGTATCAATAACTCAGAATCTAAATATTTTTATTATTTTCCAATAACATATAAAGAAATATATTAATTTTTTTTACAGCTGCGAAAAATCCTACCTGAAAAATATTGATCCGGGTTATTTGTTGCAGTCTTTCTAATAAATCAAATTATATTTATTTCATCTATTTTCAAAGAAATATATTCAACATTTCTAATATTTTAATACAAACTAAAAATAATAAAAAAAATTCTGTTTTAAAAAAAAAAAAAAGAAGCAGCAAAATCCAGTATGGCCGCTGACCCTCAAAGCGACTCAGCCCGTTGGGCCCAAAAGCGGCCCAAATAAGCACTTGCTTCCCCTCACAGCGGCTTGGTTCCAGCTGCCCGCTTCCCTTGATAGCGGCCATGTAAATTATATAAATTCCAACTCAGATTGATGTTTTGGTTTATCAATTTTAATAAAATGGTATTTTTAAAAATTTCGGGTTCTACTTGTCTATGCCTAGCTTTTCAGCAGTTTCAACTCGTTGAAACCCAATCAGCGGCCGAGGGCAGCCCACGTGTCACCCACCGCTCTTCCACCGTAGATCATTCCAGAACCCCTCAAAACTCGAATATCAATCCTGACCCTTCCATCATTTCCTTCTTCTCCAAATATCTCGGTACTGAGATCCGAGTATCCGACCCGATTAGGTTCACAATGGCGCTCCTCCCTCGCACAGCTCGCCTCGCTCTCCTGTCGGCGCAACAATCCGCCGCCACCAGCACCGCCTTGCTCCCCTACTCCACCGCCACATCATCTACTCCTGCCACATACACCCGAGCGCCACCTCCATCGGCCTCCTCTCCGGCGGGTCTCCCGAAGGCGGTGGAGTTCGTGATCTCTAAGGTCGATGATCTCATGAACTGGGCCAGGAGGGGCTCCCTCTGGCCCATGACATTCGGCTTAGCTTGTTGTGCGGTCGAGATGATGCACGCCGGTGCGGCTAGGTACGATTTCGATCGGTTTGGCGTGATCTTTCGTCCCAGCCCGCGTCAGTCTGATTGCATGATCGTCGCTGGTACTTTGACCAACAAGATGGCTCCAGCTCTGCGCAAGTAAGGGTTTTGATTTTGTTACTGGATCTGAAATCTATCGGTTATTGAGATTAATTTGGGAGGAATTTGAACCTATCAAATTGGTGAATTGATTTAAATGAATTGGTAATTAGGCCAAATTTGATGATTGGAGGACTTTGGTTGCTATGTTGCTTCGATAACTTCTGAGCTGAATTTTAGGAAACCTTGATCCCTTCAAGTATTTAGCAGAGCTGTACATAAATCTGATTGTTTGGAGTAGCTTTGGTATGGATGTGCCTCCTGTTGCTAATTCATGTTAAAGCTATTTTACTCATATATGAATAGGTTAGATCCATGATTTGCAAACTATATTGTTTTATGTAGGCTTATATCAAATGGGCTCTGGTTTTAAAACTCTTACATTTTGTTGCTTCTGAGCTGATATTCATCCTCAATGTGTTAAGCATTTTGCAAATTGTATCAGATTGGTAGTTATTAGGGTTATAAGATCTGGGATGTGTGTTTACTTAGTCGCTTAAGAACAAGTACTTAGTAGTATGTAAGTTACATCTCATGTTTCATATATGAAACGGGCACTCGTATGCCTTTTAATAAAAAAAAAATAGGGTTATAAGCTGAATTCAAATATTTTATACGTAGCTCGGAGAAAAGAGTTGTGTGCTTCTCACGTTACACTTGTTGATTTTGTTCCCACATTTCATATTGGCCGAGTTCTCTTCTATTGATAAGGTACCCTATATCAAAAGAAAAGGCTTTGGGTTGTGCAGGGATGCTCACTCTGTTTGCCAGCCAAGAGCTGCTTGCCATATTATCACCAGGCAATAACAGAAGTTTATACATGGTTAAATTTGTTCAAAGCAGCATTGTTATTTTGCAAAAATAAGATTTATGCATGGTTGGCACTTGTTGAAAGCAAGGTTTGCATTTACAAAAATAAGTTTTGTACTTGGTTTGCACTTGTCCCGACCAGGGTTTTGCGGGCCTTTCTCGACAGTTCTCCCACCTCTTTATCAAATATTGTTTGCTTACAGTACTGATGTTTTATAGTCTTGGTAAACATACCAAACATGATATCCCGGCATCTTGTTGCATTGTCAACTTGAACTAATTTCAGTCCCACGAGATTTAGATTTCGGATTCTAAGTTTTGCACAGGCATGTGTGAAGTGTGTAAGATTAGTTTAACTTGTAGAATACAGAGATGACAAAATTCTTGTTTTTTAAATTACTGTGGATCTTAATTATTTGTTAGTATATTCACAAATAGCCTCAAAAGGAGATTATCAGTTGCACAGAAAACCCTAAAAGGAAGGCGTTTGTACATTATTCTTGCTGTTCAACTTGTCTTTGATCTTAATAGTTTGTAGTATTAGCAAATAACCAAAATTGGAGATTCTCAATTGCAAAAACCCCTAAAGAGGAACAGCTTGAACTTTATTTGCATTTATTACTCATAGGGCCTGTTCGGCAAACCATTGGAATAGAGGAATAGTGAGGATAAGTGAAATTTGGAATAGGCTTCAATTCTTCACTATTTTAGTTGTGTTCGGTTAATGGTAGAAGAGTGGAATAGTGGAAGAGCATGGGTAAACGAGCTAAATCTATCTCTTGAAAAAAGCTAATTCCTCTATTCCACCTTCTCCATGGAATAGGGAATTGGCTCATAGAAGAATAATTGGGGGACCAAAATGCAAAAGGAAAGGGTTTGATTGCAAAAGTTCAAACTCTATTCTCAATTCTTGAATTCCACTCACTTCTCTCTCTTGTTCAGCGGGAATAGAACTTCTTTTCCATTCTATTCCTCTCCCGATCTGAATCACAAAACATTGCAATTTTGACTCGTCTTGGCAATTTCAGGGTTTATGATCAGATGCCGGAACCAAGGTGGGTGATATCGATGGGAAGCTGTGCAAATGGAGGTGGGTACTATCACTACTCATACTCTGTTGTGCGTGGCTGTGACCGCATTGTTCCTGTGGATATCTATGTGCCAGGTTGCCCCCCAACTGCTGAGGCTCTACTCTATGGTGTACTCCAGCTCCAGAAGAAGATCAACCGCCGCAAAGACTTCCTCCTCTGGTGGCAAAAGTAAAATAAATGGAGTCTTGGTCATTTTTCGGTACTGCTCTTTTTTGTGGACAATTGTGCCCTTGCCATGTAATAATCTGAATATGCGATTTAAATTTCAATGTCTTCGAAATGAAACCAGGATTTGATCTTGGAGAACCCATATATGGTCATTTGTAACTAAATGTGAAGCTTTGATGTGGGTTTGTTTGGTTTGCTTTTTATATTTAGGGATTCCTTTTGCTTGTAATAAGCTTTTATTAATTGCTAGCTTACTACGGGTGTTTTATTGTTTGCTTCCTGTGCAAATGTTTTTATTTTTTTTTGGTTGTAAGCCCTCAGACAATTGCATTAAAATATCATAGCAAATTATAAGTTTGTTTTAATGTAGATATATAATTACACAAAGATAGCATTCTATATACTGAGCTATTTGTCAAATTTATCATTGTTAAAAATTAAAGAGGAGAGAAAAAGTAAAGTTAGTAGTTGTGAAATGTTTAGTTTGCGCCAGATTAGCAAGTTAGTGGGTTTATTCATTATCTTATCTTGGTATGCAACTGTAGTAGTCGGGTGAGTGTGACTATACCGTGTCAACACTGCTTAGAAGAATATGTATCCGAGAGGTACTAAATTAAACTGGATCAGAAACTAAATCAACTGGATCAGGACAGTCACCATTTAGTCGAGGAGGTACTGGATCAAAACCGAACAAAGAACTGAATCAATCAAATCGGGACAGTTACCACTTAGTCGAGAAGGCATTGAATCAAACTAGCTCAGAAACTCAATTAGCTAAACCAAGACAATAACTCCACAGAGGTCATATCAAAAGAGAGAAGAATGAGAGGAGGAAGAGGGAAAAAGGAAAAGATGGAGACAACATATTATCATCATCACTACAACTATAACAACACGTAGCTTATTTATATATAGTTATATTAGATACTACGGGGTGAAACAAATTTACAACACCTTCAATTGAACCCGGATGATTGAGTCAAATCGAAGAGCAGTGACTAGATCCGTTGGATGGAAGTATCTGCTCGGTTAAAATGAGGCAAGATGAAATGACGAGCGGTGGCTAGATCCGTTCAACAAAAGCATATGCTCGAATGGGATGAGGCGAAGCTTCGAGTGGCAATCAGATACATAAGATATAATCATTCAATGAAATAAAACAAAGTGAAGTGGACTGGATGAACGAGGGTGAAAACAAAGGTGACGAGCTGGAGACTCGAAACGACTGGCCGACTCTCAAAACTGCAGACTTGATTTTCTGATTGCATTGGAGGAGTTAGCAGATATCCCTAGGTGCGGTGCGGACTCGCCAAAGATTATCTTTTCTCCTGTGCAAATTTTTTATTTGCTCTTACTTCGTTTAGTTGTTGAATTAACTTGGTATAAAACTCAGAATGCAGAGAATGGTCAAATTGTTGCACTGTACTGCTGACATAAATTGCAATCTATGATCCATTCACTCGATACTATTTCCATGGGTAAACTGTTCGCACTTAGATTATCCATCCTTATATTTTATAATTAAATGCTGTGCTTTTTGGTAATAGATTGTTGAGAAAATCAACTATATGAGAGGCTAGTTAAAGGTTATAATTTAAATATGTTTCAAATCAGTCAATGAAACCTCCATCTTGGGTACCAGTAGGAGCTGGTTTTGATACTTAATTGCTCCTCACATAACTGGATATCTGAATACATCATGAGCAATGATACACAGCTTTAGTTCACAAGGCCCAAATTTCTTCGTGCTTCATGGGCTTTATAAATTTAGTAAAATTATTATACAAACAAATACAAAAGCGTTTAAGCTCTATATTTTTATTAACGCCAACCAATCACGGATCCACTAGTGCGAACCATCCCTAAAAGAAAGACTAAATTACCAAAATACCCCTTACCAAGTCGACGCCGCCCTCTACCTCTTTCTTCCCCTCTGCTGCTCCGCACATCTCTCAGTTCTTTCAAATCAGAAGAAGGTGCTGCCCTTAATCTCGTCTACATTTCAATTTTCGATCGAGACCTAATACTTCGATCCAATTTGGAAGCTGTTCGATCTAGATCCGTGCATTGATTCTGTTCAGTCTTTAATTTCTCTCTTTTTCTTTTGCTTTATTTGGTTTTAAGATGGCAGCACGGCTGAACCAGCTTCGATCTAAGGCGACCGAGGTATCTCAGTTAGTGTCGAAACATGGATGCGCCTATTACAAGGATCTGATGGCAAAGAACAAACAGTACGTGGTGGATCCTCCAACTGTCGAGAAGTGTCAGGAACTATCCAAGCAGCTATTTTACACCCGCCTTGCGAGGTAATTCCATACCGTTCATAGATCGATTTTCTTTTTTGCTAGGGTTTTAATCCCGGATGATGAAATTTTATGCAAACTATTTATTTTTGGTGTTAGTGTCTAGATCTTCTACTGACTGTGTTAGCGATATCCGGTTATTTGGTATTTTCACGCCATTGTTTGACTTTCGGATTTGGTGTCCTAATTAAAGAAATTTCACTCATTCTGAATTGTCAGTGTAGAAGAGCTATCTGAGAATAATTGAACTATCTCATGGTAAACGTGTCTTTGTTTTCACATTTAAGGTTAGGCATTGTATATATAATTATATTTGAGTAAAATTGCATGTATTCTGATTTTGTATTGGGTATTTCTCACATTTTTTGAGGAAAAGCTCAAGCTCAATTGTAGTTCATTGGCTCCATGTTAGTTAGGTTTTCTTCTCCTTTTCTGTATATGTTATTGCTTTTATTATCTTGAACATATTGCTCATGGAGTGAGGCTATAGTACTTTGCATAATGCATACTAGTCTATGTTAGGGATCAATATCTCCATTTTTGAAGTCCAAATAAACAATCTGAACTGTTATCTCCAAAATAATTTTAAAAAATGTAAAATTTAGTTTGACAGTATATTCTTATATGGAAATCATGTTGAGTGGTTCAATTGATTATTTGGACTTATGAACAAATCTGTGCTATGCATAGTACCACAGCCTCACTCTTGCTTACGTGTCCAAGGATTAAGTATATTAAAGTACCATAGTATATAAAGTAGTCCAATCATGGATTCATGATCCAAGAAGGACAATTACAATTTTAAGGTAAAATTATAGTTGCAATTTTTTTCATTGAAAGGTTTTCTTTTTGTTCATTGCAATTTTAATATATTATAGTACCATATTAATTACAATTTTACATTTTGTTCATTGAAGTGTTTTCGTTTCTGAAATTAGGAAGTTAATTGTGGTTTGAAATACTTGTTTGAGCATGAGTATCAACTCGGCAGCATAGTTTATTTATGTATTGATTTAAGGTAAAATGGGTTTGTTTTTTGTTTGCATAGCTTGTTGCAAGTTTTTCTTGTGAAAATACTATTTTTCCTTATCTATTTAAGAATCTAGATGAAAAGTTATTTCCTATGCTGACTAACTAGAATGTGGACATGCTTAGTAGTCTTGTATAGTTGTACTCTGTCAAAATCTGAAGCTGGTATCAATTGTTTACCCTTTACATACTACTAAACCCTAGGGTACCATATTTTTCTAATAGGTAGCTTTGTAAAACCCTTTTGGTCATGGTATACTGGTGCAATAAATGGTAGCAGCAGAAGGCAAACCCTGCTATTGTACGATATTAAACCAGAACCTGTTCCTTTTCCACTGGAAACTTTTGAATTCTAACCATTCCTATAACATTTCAATTGCCACGGTATCCAACTCCTTAAACCTCTTCATAATTAAACCCAAAATTATCAGTCTCCTACATATCACTATAGTTGAAGAAATTTTAATCTGATGCCATGTTCACCATGCCATAATTTTCTTAAAAATTGTTTTGAGAATTCTAACCTCTGGTTTTTTTGTCTTTAGCCTTCCCGGCCGGTACCAATCCTTCTGGAAGGAGCTTGATAGTGTGAAGGGCATCTGGAAAAACCGCTCGGAGCTCAAAGTAGAAGATGCTGGTATAGCTGCATTGTTTGGACTCGAATTGTACTGCTGGTTTTGTGCTGGAGAGATTGCCGGCAGAGGCTTCACTCTTACTGGCTATAAAGTTTAAAAAAACAAATGCATAAAATAGGAGAAATATCCCCTTGAAGAATAATAGTTTCTGTTCTATTTCATTAGCGTTGATTTTGTTAGATGATCAGGGATCTGATCTGAAATTGAATTCTCTGATGAGTGAAATTCTGTTATAATTTCTGGTTAAAGTTTTGATGCTGAGATTTTCAACCAAGACAAGCACGGTTGGTTTAATAAAAGCATTTGTTTTGTTCCCTTTTTCACACTGTCAGATAATATCAACCTTATTAGGCCTTTTCCGTTATGGCCTTGTATATTTTTTTTTGGTGGAGATTTGTTTGTTCGGTGAATATGTGAATGAATTTCATGGAGTTAAAAGAGTTCATTGAGATCATTTGTGTCAGCAGAAATTTGGTGTGGCGACAGATGTTTTCCTGAAAATTGCTTTCAATATTCGTTGACTGTGAAAGTGTGAATTCATGACGTCATTTGTCTAATTTAAAAGTTGGTATGTAATCTTATTCAGCCTGTGAATGATTGGTGAAAGTATGCCTGGATACTGCAAATTGAGTAGAATCAGGGTGATTTTTGGTGAGCTTAAATCGAGAACCTATCTAATTGGTTTATAATAATGAATTCAAATTATTAAAATTATAGTTTTATATACAAAATTTATAAATTTTTGAACTAATTCTGTATATAAAGTCAGCGATCACAAAAAAAAAAAGATTCATATGTTAATTTTAATGCAATTATTTTCATTAGTTCTTGACACTTAAATTTATACTAAAATTAATTCAAAAAATTTTATAAATTTTGCATATAAACAAATCACTGGTGAAATAGATTAGTTGTTATGGCTTCTATTCAAGGCTGGTCTTGAAAAATTTGGGCCCTTCATTTATACAATTTTTTTATGAGACGGGCTAATACGTTTCCATAAGCACTTCAACACTATATACTTATAAGTTATTTTTACATTTTTAGAATCCAAACAGTCAATCCGAAACGTATTATATCCATATTAAAATGTGCTTGGAGACCAAATTTTACATTTTTTGGGATTTTTTTTTTACTATTTTCTAAGATAAGTAGAAAATTCATTGATTTAGAAGATTCTGGACCATAAAAAATAACGATTTCCTACCTACCTTAAAAAAATAGTAACAAAATTAGAAATGTAAAAATTTGGTCTCCAGATATGTTGTAATATGGATATCATGTTGAACTTATTGGACCGACTATTTGAAACTTTAAAACACAAAAACGACTTATAAACATATGGCATTGAAGTACTTATAAAAGCATATTAGCCGATCTCATTTTTTATTGATATGCCAATACATCATACCTATTTATACAAAAGTTTAGACTCTTTATATATGGCTGACTAAGTTGTTCAATAACATTTTCAGATCAAACAAGATGCCTGACGAGTGGAGGAGAAGCATATTGGTACCAGTCTTCAAGAATAAGGGAGATATTCAAAGTTATACAAATTAGAGAGGAATTAAGCCTATGAGTCATACAATGAAGCTTTGGAAGAGAGTCATCGAGCATCGCTTAAGAAAAATGACAAGCGTTACGAAGAACCAATTTGGTTTTATGCCTGGGAGGTCGACCACAGAGGCGATTTTCTTGATGAGACAGCTTATGGAGAGATATAGGGAGCAGAAGAACCTGGTATTTATTAACTTGGAGAAAGCATATGACAAAGTACCGAGAAATGTCATGTGGCAGGCTCATGAAAAGAAGAAAGTTCCAATAAAATACGTTACCCTCATCATGGATATGTACGATAACGTTGTGACTAGTGTCAAAGCATGCAACAGCGAAACCAATGACTTTCCTATTAAGATAGGACTATATCAAGGGTCAGCTTTGAGCCCTTACATTTTTGTTCTAGTGATGGACAAAGTTACAAGGGACATACAAGGGGACATCCCTTGGTGTATACTCTTTGCTGTTAATGTGGTGCTAGTCGACGAGAGTAGGATTGAAATTGATAAGCAACTAGAGTTGTGGAGATAGACTCTAGAATCGAAGGGTTTTAGACTTAGTAGGACTAAAACCGAGTATATGAGATGCGAGTTTAGCGGTGTCAGGTTAGATGATGGAGATGTCACTTTAGTTGGACAAGTAGTGCCTAGGAAGGACACATTTTGATATTTGGGGTTGATGTTGCAAAGTGATGGTGAGATTGGTGAAGATGTTAGCCATATGATACGAGCGGGATGGGTCAAATGGGGATAGGCATCTGGCATCCTATGTGATAGAAAAGTCTCACAAAAGCTCAAAGGCAAGTTTTATAGGATGGCTATCAGACCTACAATGTTATATGGTGCAGAATGTTGGGCTACTAAAATACAACATGTTCAGAAGATAAGTGTAATAGAGATGCGTATGTTGTGG
This sequence comes from Carex pumila, assembly GCA_033356055.1. Lineage (NCBI taxonomy): Eukaryota > Viridiplantae > Streptophyta > Magnoliopsida > Poales > Cyperaceae > Carex > Carex pumila. The sequence continues at coordinate 114,431 of JARJHM010000291.1, forward strand.
TGGAGTTGTGGTCATACAAGGCGAGACCGCATTAGAAATGATGATATATGTGACAGACTTGGGGTAGCACCGATCAAAGAGAAGATCATCCAACATCGTTTGAGATGGTTTGGACATCTCCAAATGAGGCCTCCTGAAGCACCACTGCGTACTGGAATTATAAGGCATATCAAAAACATAAAGAGAGGCAGAGGTCGGCCACAATTGACATGGGATGAAGCAGTTAAAATGGACTTGAAGGAGTGAAATGTACCTAAGGAGTGGACTTCGGATAGGAACATGTGGAAGCTAGCGATCCACGTACCAGAACTATGACTTAGTGGTAGTTAGGGATTACTTAGGGATAGTATTATAGGTTTTAGGTCATAGGACTAGGAATTTGGTATCAATAATGTACGTTTAGAACTTTGACCCCTACGATTGATAGTTTATGTAGAATATAGTTGATATTAGTATTAGTATTATTACTATCACTTTTACTTTCACTTTCACTTTCACTTTTATTTTTATTATTTTTTATTTTATTACTACTTCATTACTACTTATCTTTATTTTATGATTGTGATTGGATTTCATTTCTAGCTTATCCCAACTTGTTTGGAACTAAAGATTTGGTTGTTGTTGTTGTTACAATTGAGAAATTAGAGAAGGAAACGGAGCTTATTTGTTTTTTTTTTTAATTAAATCTGAAATAGAAGCTGAGAAAAGAGGAAAGAATGTCATCCATGATCAATTAAGTAAATTAAAAGATCATCATCAATGAGTTGAAAGGTGAATGACATGTGTCGTTTTCCTATTTTAGTTTGTACCTCTCTATATAAAATCAGTGTTGTGAATAACGGTATGCGCTCGTCGGACGGATATGATCCCGCTAAGCGATTAATCAGGAATAATGGTTACAATTGGAAAAAATTGGCCAATTAATCGGAAAATTCATTGATGGTTTGATCACCGCCAATGACTAATCGGATGATTAATCGGCCTAAATAGATGTTTTTTACAACACTGTATTAAACAACTTTCCAAGTTTTCAAGTGAGATGTTTTAATTTATTTGGTCACGTGATCTGATAAGTTGGAGAACCAAACTATCAATGAAGTTGACGTTACTCTTATACATATACTCTCTAAATTTTTTGTATTATCACGAAGATTGAGACATAAAATAAATATTATAATAAATTTTGTAGGTACCTTTTAGAAAAAAATAAAACTCAACTCTGGGGGTTTACTCAGCCAACTTTGAGTACTACTGTCTTCTGCCACTGACTACTTCTGCTTGCTGATCTTTACCAGTAAAAGCTTTTTCATTCCGAGCTCTCCAAATCATCCAAACAGGCACAGTAGTATCACTGGTCCCGTTTTCTTCCAATCTGTAGGCCTTCTATACAATGCTAGTGATTTGAGCCAGGTTTGCTTGACACAATCACCATCTGTCACTGGCCTATATCCCAGTCTCATACAAACTCCCCTCAAAACCGCAAATGCAAGGCAGTCTCTTCTTCCCCTGTGTTGCACATAACACAACCTACTTGACACTGTATGTGCTTCTACCAAAGATTTCAAAAAAAAAAAAAAAATAAGACACTGTATGTGTCTCTTCCATAACACCTCTTGAGTTAGAATTTTATTTCTTAACAAAAGGAAACCAAAAACCCTTACTATCGTCATACTTCATATTTCCACATCACAGGTATTGATCATCTTTTCTACCGCCGGATCAATTGGGGCAATAAGCCGGTTTCAATTCAGATTTTTTTTTTTTTTTTTATTGAAATGACTTTAAAATCAATCTATTATGGAGTATAACTAATTAAAATCATGTAGTTAAATGAATGCCATCAAATTGATTTCTTTATTTACAATTGATATGTCTTTACAGAATTATGCATTAAAAAAAGAAGTTAATTGACTAAAATCCTTGCACTATGTGGATATCATCCATTGTTAGAAGGCGCATTCTCTAAAAGACTTGTCAAAATTACTCACTAAATATTTTTTGTGCTATATCGCGATATGTTCAATATATAAGTTTGGATAAAAGAAAAGCAGAGACCCGTTATTTTTACTTTAAATCGTGTAGTTCATAGGTTTTTTTAGGGTTTTTTTTTTTTGTAGAATTATAATAACTGTATTATAGGTTATTATAGTTTTTTGGGGTTTTTTTTGCAAACTTTTAAAGAGAGTTGACGATGAAGATAGTAAGAATCAGTTAATTAAAGAACAAAAGGAGATAATGTGCGAGCAAAAAATTTGGGGTGTTCATTTTCCGTGTTTATATAATCTTTATCCAGTAAAATAAATATATTAGGGGTGTAAATGTATAATTGTACTTTATGATCGGAGATACAAATAATCTAATATTTCTTCATTAATTATAGAAAAGTTAAACGGTGCATGATTTCAGCCCGTAAATATTCGCTATACACTTTCGAAATATTATTTGTGTAGATGATTATAGTATAAAAGTACAGCAAATCTACACCTATATATTGTCTAGATTATTATAGTAATTTATTTCGTAAATACTTCCTTGGTTGTGCTTCATTAGATCAATAGCTCTTTTGACAAATCTAAACCTATTGTTAAGTTAATAACTTAATATGCGTTTGTATGGAAAGCTTTTGGGCTAAATCATTAAGATCGGTTATATTATTTGTAGAATTTATACATGTACGTGAATAAATTATATGGAATCAAGAGATATGGACAACTAGATCTGTAGCTTGTTATCAAAATGCATACAAATAAAAGCAGATTAATTATAAATAATATAATATGTCCTCGTGGAGTATTATTTTAGATAAAAATCAATAAAACAAAATAAGTTCTTTTTAAATTACATGTTTGTAAAATCTTTTGATAGAGTTATTAGGATTTTTTTTATTAGGAAAATTACATTATAGAGAATTTTGGTAATATACTTTGGATTAAATCTATTTTAGAAGGTAGCAGAATATATATTAATTTTAATGGTGCACTTGAAAAAAAAAATTAGCTGTAATTGAGGTCTAAAGCAAGGAGATTCTTTTATGTACGATTTAATTGTAATGTACTTGGTAAAATTATAAACAATGCTTAAAATGCAAGATTCGTTAAACATTTAGGTCATTTTCTCGAATTTAGTAGTATTATTTTGAATTTGAATTTCGTTGATGATATTTTATTATTTTTGGAAGCTAATAAGTATACGGTAGAAACTTCTAAATAGTTTTAATAAGCTTTGGGAACCTTTTAAGTTTAGAATTAAATTTTGTTTAAAGTAAAATAATTCCTCTTAATATTTTTGAAATAGAAAAAAAAACAATTTAGCAAATAAACTTGGCTATAAAATATTTCAGGTACCTATTACTTATTTATAAATACCTTTATATTGGAAACAACTGAAAAAAGAAGAGTGTAATATCTTACGGGAAATTATTGAAAAAAAAAAATGAGAGGTGGCAATAAAAACTACTCTCATTAGGAGGTGGGACTACACTTTTAATTTTATTCATCTATATATCACTCTCTATTGGATAAGTACATAACTACATATAGAATGCCCACTAAAATTAGACAAATACTTGATAAATTAAGGAAAGGTTTATTTAATATGGTGGTGATAAAATTAGGAAAACAAAAAACTGCTTTGGTATCATAGAAAGTTGTGCGTACAAATAAATTACAAGGTGGTTTAGATATTTTAGATTTACAAACAATGAATAAATATATCAATAAAATGGTGGGTTAGATTTAATAATCTCACAAGTAAAGGTAAATGCAAAATAATTTTATTAGCTCAATATGGTAGTAGTTGTAACAAATATAGAATCTCTTATTTTTTTTTAAATCTATTTTAAAATATAGAGACAATTAATTTAGGTCTAAATTAATAAAATAATAGGTAATGACAGATGTAAATATATAATTTTGGTTGTATGGATAGATACGTCGCCGAATGTGCTGATTTTGTTTATTAATATCCATAATTAAATAACAAATACAAAAATATCAATAGTTTTTGGGCATTTTTAAAAATGCTCAAACTTTCAGAATTTTTTATTTCTATTTTGTGCCAGGTCCGTCAAAAATTCTGATGGTTCCAAAAGAAAATGGAAAGCTAACAATTCTGAAGGTGTATATATGAAATTTTCTTTTATTTGACATCATTTGAGCCGAACAATTAAATGTAAGATATCTGGGTTTTTTAATTTAATTAAATAGAAGATGTTATGATTTTTTTATTTTTTTATTGAAATAAGAATTTTTTTTATATTTTTTAAAAATAGATGGAATACTATAGAAGTGAATTTATTATAAATATTACGACAAATAACTTGGATCAATATTTTTCAGGTAAGATTTTTGCAATTGTAAGAAAAATTAGTAGAAAGACTACAACAAATAATAGAAAAAATATATATTTTAAATCTGAGTTATTGATTCTGGTTCAAAACTCACTACTGGATAAATAAAGAAATTATCGCGATCCTTGTAGTACATTAAATTCTAAGGCACTCTATCTATTTTCATAGAAGATATTTTATATATTTTATATTTTAATATTCTAAATAACTTCTAGAGAAATAGATGGAGTAACTTAGAATTTGAATGTACTACAAGGACCACAATAATCTATTTAATCCTGAAGTGATTTTTGAATCGGGATCAATAACACAAATTCAAAACATTGTTATTTTTTTTCTAATAACACATGAAGAAATTTTTTAATTTTTTGTACAGCTGCAAAAGATCATATCTGAACCAATTATAGGTCTTCTCCAATTCTAAACCAATTATACGACTAAATAGATCTAAGATATTAAGGTCACAAAAGAAAAATAATTTAAATAATTTAAGCTCAACTCGACGAGATCCATCATATTTTGAGATTGTCGAGTCTTCACATCAAGGCAGACCTTCTAATAGAATCACCTCATATAATATCACTGATTTGAATATATTGCCAGACATCACAAATGATTGAGGTTAGTTTATTCTCACAATATTTTGATTGAAAACAATATAATGAGTTAGTTATTTATTGACAGCCTTTTTCTTTGTAGGTTATCATGTTCGTAGCATTAATGGAGAAAATAAATTAATGAGCTATCATTAATTTGGATGGAATTTTTCAATATGATATTGAGAATTTGTGGAATATTTTATCCATTTAAGTTTTTTGCAAACAATTTATTAATTTTAGCATGATTGATGTAATATTTTATTGTAGTGTTTTGTTGTACTTTTAATTTATTATTTTAATCACAAGTTGAATGTTAAAATTAATTATGATAATTTAAATTCAATATGTTTTTCATGTAAGTAATCATGTCATTTTTTAGTGATTTTTGCACAAAGAATAGATAAAACGTTAAGTGACAAAATATATATAATATTTTATAGTAGATCATTAAAAAATTGTGAAGTTATAAAAAAATCGATATATACAATATGATATATCTTAATAATATAATACAACCATTCACTTAATTTTCTTAAAAAAAATCTTAAAGATTCAATTAATGAAAATGAATATAGAATATTAAGCATACCACTCCGTGTATACTTACAAGACAATTCAATTTACATTCAAACATTCACAACCAAATCATATAAAACAGAGTTTATAATATAAATCAGAGTACACAGTCTGATCAGAATATAATACATCAAAAGTATCCTATTCGGATACTAACCGTAAGGCCTACCTTAAAGCTATACAACAAAACACACACACACACATATAAGGGTATACTACCAAAGGCCTACTACTCGCGTGCCTCCCTGGAATCAGTTGCACCAGAACCTGTAAAATAACCCGAAGGGTGGGGGTGAGAATAAATTCTCAGTGCGAATTTGCCACAGTTAGATTATTGGACTTGCAATCAAACTCCATATTAAAAAATGAAACCCATACAATAACAATTCAATCAAATACATATTCAAATTAAAAAAGAAAGAATGCATATGCTCGACAACACATAATAAATCGAATCACAGTTTACCGAATTTCCAAGATGAATCTCAAACAAACACATATTTGGCTTAACTCGACTCATCAAGGCTTGTAGCAACTACATATGTTCTTTCGAGCTGGACCCTTTATCAAACCCTCATCTATAGGGTTACTGACACCTACAGACATCCCACCGAGCTGGACCCTTTATCTGACACCCATCTGCAGTTGCTTGGCTTAACCGTTTATTAAGGTCTGGTTCAAGTCATATAAAGAAAATCTTCTTTGGAATCATTCCAATGTTCGTAATATTCAATTGACTGTCAAAATGCATTAACACGTAGGAAAATGCCACCGAGCCACATACGTTACACATGTCACCCACGACTTCAAATCACACATCAATACAATCACTCACCCCTCATTCCAACCGGTACTGGGAAAACTGAGGGCCGTTCACCTAAAGCGCTAGAAGGATTCCGGGCTCAAAGTCAGCTTATACAGCTCAACTTTGCAAATTTGTTGGATCCAAGTGCTCAACTTCGTAAATCCATTCACTTATACATTATCAATCAACAAGTTCGTGGTGACTCTCGATCAAAATTAGATCATAATAGATCGACACAACCGATAACCATACCAGCATGCAAATCACTCAAGTCACATCAATTTGAGTTTACTTTGATTGGGCTATCCAAATGATATACACAATTCAATGATGCAATCAATCAGATATACAACATGACAAACGAATAAACAGTTTAATTCCTAAAAATAAAATATCAAACAAGTCCAAGAATCCCGCACCTGATTACGAGGAGCGTATCTCACGCTTAAGGTTCAGACGTCTCGAGAGGTCCCGCGAAATTGTGCTCAACCGAGCCTAAGCCTATATTAACGTATACATACTTGGTTTAATACTTGTTCGACTATCAATATGTTTACTCGAGTCATAATAGTTTAAATCATACTTTCCTTGACAAAATCCTTATAACCACAAACAATTTACCATTTGGTCCTACAACCCATATACATTTACACACATCGGAACAATTGCACAAATACTCATTTAATCATTCATTTCTCTAACCCCACAAACCCTAATTCGATTTAACCCAAAATAATTTCATATTTTAGAAGGGAGAAAAACTTGTTGGTTAACACCTCTATTTGTTGGATCAAACTAATTAAATCATAATTTTTCGCCAATTTTCAGATTTGGACCAAACTCTAGATGGAAAATCAAGGTTTAGATGGAATCTAGAAAGAAATTACCAAATTCACAACATAGAAGCTCAATGGAGATGAGTTACTCACAAATTATACACAATATTCGGGTTCAAGCAAAAACCCTAACAATGGTGAGAATTTCGGATTTTGAGAAGAGATGAGAAAAATGAAGTACCAATTGAAGCAATAGATGGTTACGAGGGAGAGAATCAACAATTTCCGACTTCCTTCTTCAATTTCTCCAAGCTTTTGACGGATTTTAGAGGGAGAAGAGGGTCTCTCTCTCTTTTTCTTTCTTTTGGGCGGAACACACAAGAGAAGGGGGAAGGGATGGAGAGAAAGAAGGAGAGACAACATAAATTTTGCTAAATAGATCCTCACATTGTCGGATAAAACGTTATAACGTTTTGGTAAGTCGTTATAATGATTCAGCTGGTGAAAAACGCAAGAAAGAGTAATCAAATGCAGAATTTAGTGTATAAAACGTTACCAACGTTTTAATTGAATCCAGCCTTCATACCGTTACTATTTTTGAACAAAATTTACAGAGTAAAACGTTACATAACGTTTTAAAACATTACACAACGTTTTAAAACGTCATACACATTTTTTTTTTGAACGTAACAATTTATTATGTTAATCTGATTTCTAAAAAAATAAATCATATAATAACATATAACAGAGATATAGATTTTGAACAAAATAACTAACTTTTAAGAAAAAAAGTTATGTAACAATAAAGAGAATCAGTTTTTAATTAATGAAAGTACTTATAAAGAGTAGAAATATCTATATCACAATATATTTTAATTATATTGTGTTAATAAATTTGTGTTATCGTAAGGAAACCGGACCCGCGAGTAGGTGACCCTTGTCGGCATCCTCGTTTTCTTTGACTAATTTGTCGTTCCGTTTCCTTTTAATGCGGCCGTTACTCTTCTAAAATAAATTGTTGCTAGAATTCCTGAAAAGGTACTTTTGGTCTTCGAATATCAATAGATAAAATGTGGAATTTAAAAAATTACACATGACTTAATAACTAATGCACAAGTGAATAATTTTATAGGGGACAAAAGATTTTGAGTCCTTATTTTATAATTTTGATATATTTAAATTGTTAAAAATCAAATGAATAATGTTCATATAACGACATATTTTTAAGCTATAGTGGACAAATATACATTAGAATCAATTTTTTTTATTCAAATTTATTCAATTTAAATTTATTATTCCATAACATTTTACTCTTAACTATATATCACAATCATATCTAAGTACATAAATTAAAAAAAAAAAAGTCAATTAACCTCCATTTTATTAGATTCGTCTCTAAATCATGCTACCTAGAAATTTTGGACTCATTTAATCATTGCTGAATTTAGAAGTGTCATTAGAATTATATTATAAATATTTTAAAATATTTTCTTTATGGCGGGCGCATTTCTGTTCAGATTCGAAAAATGTTTCTAAAACACAAAATAGAATTCATAAATTCCAAATTAATAAGATAAATTATATATTATTGCTAAAATTCTTTGTAATTCAAAACTACTCGAAAGAAGTAACGCTGAAACAAAATAATTAATACGGATAATAAAGAGGAATCGGTCAGCAAACTGCAAACATGCCATTGCCATTATGAGGCAGGTCTAGTGGTCTACCATTAATAAATTCTAGAGAAACGGAGGGAACACTTATCTTATTGCCTAAAATACCGTGTCTCTTTATCACCGTTTCTGTATCCGGTCGACCGGGTCCCATGATCCCATCCCATTCTTCCATAAGTCATAACTAGTTATTTATTAGTCACGCGTCGCTGGGACCATCACTTCACTCTTTTCTTTTCTCACTCGCACCGCGAGGTGAGAGCGAGACTCACCTTTCCCATGGCTTCTCTCTTGTTCCACCTTTTGCTTCTCCTCCTCCTCCTCCTCCCTTATGCCTGCATCTGCATCTGCATCTCTACCCCTTCCCACCAAACCCAAACCCAAACCCTGATCCCTACACCTCTACAAGATTACCCCACACCTACTCCATTCGCCGAAACCCTAACCCACACACACTCCCCGCACACCGTTGAAAACTCCTCTCTCCATCTTCCCATTTCTCACCATGACTCCCTCCACCTTTCCTCAAATCTCACCTCCCATTCTCTCCTTCTACTTCGCCTAAACCGTGACTCCGCCCGCGTCTCCTCCCTCCATTCTCTCCTCGCCCTTCCTATCCATTCCAACCGCTCCTTCATTTCTCCAGTCGTCTCTGGTCTCTCTTATGGAAGCGGCGAGTACTTCACCAGGATCGGAATTGGGACGCCTCAGACCCAATCTCTCTTTGTGCTTGATACTGGGAGTGACATTATCTGGCTACAGTGCGCGCCGTGCCGACGCTGCTACAAGCAGACGGGTCGCATCTTCAACCCACGAAAGTCTCGTTCCTACCACTCGGTGCCATGTACAGTACCACTCTGCAAACGTCTCGATCTACCGGGCTGTGACAAACGCCGGCGTCAGTGTTTGTATGAGGTTTCCTACGGGGATGGGTCAGTGACTACTGGTGATTTGTCAACAGAGACTCTGACGTTTTCTGGTGGGTCACGCATAGGCCGTGTGGTAGTTGGCTGTGGCCATGACAATGAGGGTTTGTTTGTGGCAGCAGCTGGGCTTGTTGGTCTGGGCCGTGGACCCCTCTCCTTTCCTTCACAACTTGCGCACCGGTATGGTCGCCAATTTTCATATTGCCTTGTTGATCGTACCAGTTCTGGCATAATTCCAAAAACTTCGTCAATTGTTTTTGGATTGGGGTCGGTACCAGCTGGTATTAAATTCACCCCAATGGTCAGGAATCCTAAATTGACGACTTTTTACTATGTGGATTTGATCGGGATTAGCATCGGTGGGACCCGTATTGCAGGATTGGCTCAGTCTGATTTGCATCTCAACCGGCAAACTGGCAGAGGCGGTGTCATAGTTGACTCTGGTACTTCAGTCACAAGACTATCCCGTTCTGTGTATGTCACGGTACGTGATGCATTTCGGGCAGGTACGGGTGGGTTAAAACAGTTAGCTGGTGGGTTTTCTCTGTTCGATACATGCTATGATCTCTCAGGCAAGTCAACGGTGAAAGTGCCAACAGTGGCAATGCATTTTGCAGGAGGAGCTGATATGGTACTTCCACCAGAGAATTATCTCATACCAGTTGATACAAAGGGAACCTTCTGCTTTGCATTCGCTGGTAGTGATAGTGGGGTTTCTATTATAGGTAATATACAACAACAGGGGTTTAGGATTGTGTTTGATGGAGACAGAGCAAGAATGGGATTTATTCCAAAAGGTTGTTGATGAATTTTGGATTGAATAATGCCATAATTAGATATACTGGAAATGAGGAAGTGTAAGATGAAGAGAACAAATAGTTCTGCTTTTGTAGAGAGCAGAGAGTTGTTATTACGAGTTCAGTGGCATGTTTCATGTGTGGTGCTTTGTTTGATAGATCTCGGGTGTAATAAAAAATAATGAAAATGGTTTAGTATTTTTATATTTTCTCCCAAACGACAAGCAAATTTCAAAATTAGTTAATACCGTATCGACTGACATTCCATTCCTCGGAGTATCGTCCCCCCTCTGAAGATGTATAAATATATTTACTGAGAACACATGACGAGGATCGAGATACACAATTCCTCATTTAATGGAGGTACAAGTTGGGAAGATTATAGAACTAAAAATGTCAAATTTTTAAAAAGAGTGGACGACTACTTGGCCTACTATTAAATAAGAAACATGGCTCTTTACCACATTCCCTTTGCTAATTTGTTTATCTGTTTAAACTTTTTTCTATCTAGTACTCCGGTCCGGGATGAGCTAACCTCAATTCGATCGTGCTGTGGTCCATTGGGATTGCATTATTCCATTAGTTCATTAGTCTCGTGTATAAAAAGAAGAAGAGAAGAATGATATATTAGTGATAAATACAGAATGGTATAAAAGTCATAAATAAAAATATAGGTGAAAATCAGATTCGGATTGAGATACCATCAGAAAATATGTGCATTACGAAATGTAATTCTGAACATAAGATCTTGATGTTACAAAATTCAGTACAAAATGTACAAAAAAATTATTCTACAACTTGTTTGCGTCAGAAAGAGGGAACATTTACTAGTTCATGTTTCTTTTTTACATTCTGAAGTTAAAAAAACCAGAAATTTCATCATTTGTACATGTCATTGTTGTTCTCCTTTTCTCAAACGCCATCTCAATTGCATTTTATAGTGTAGCTCAGTTTGAACACCTTGCAGGCAAATAAATAGAAGAATTCAGGTGTAAGATAATTAGCAACTAGATTTCATTTAATAGAAATAATTTATTATATATATTAAAAAAAAAAAAAAACAGATGTAACGCACAACAGACGCCAATTTCCTATTCCTTATTTTTCGTGAAGCCTACAACATTTGTTATTATTAGAAATTCATTTAAAAAAGGAATGCTAATTAAGTCATACGAGAACATGCATACATCTAGCTCCTAAAACTGTCAGAAAAAAATGCCAGTACCAAACTCTGGGCCTGGTACCAAGCTCCATAGTTTTAATAATTGTGGTTCACTACCACTGCCCTGGATTAATTTAACATATAAAGCGCATTTCATGACAGTATGTTGTAAATACTTCCGTTTACTGTGCTCACTGCTCAGTACCTATTGTCCTTCACAATATTCCAGTGAGAATATATGAAATGCAATACTTCATCCATAGATCAATTAATTGTGGGTCCAGAAATTAACTAAACAATTTCATCAACATACCTGAAACAAGAATGGATGTGACAGTTTACATTTGATAAAACCCGTTTTGTGCTTTCACTAATTCTGTCCTTTTAACACCACCTTTCTTCTCAATGCCGAGCTCATACTTCTTGCTTCCATTTGCATAGAACAAACCCCAGTGATTCTCAGTTGGTTCTCCTACCTTCAAATCTTCATCAAAGAGCGCAAACAGATACACCATAACAGGCACACCAGGTCGCATGGGTTTACCTGCTACTGGGACCCGCATCACATGCTTGATCAACCTCTGATTAAATAGTCTTGCATTATCCAAACTAGCAGCATTGTCATTTTCATACCCATTAGTAGGCCAACCCGTTTCGGTCACAACCAAGGTTAGGTCGTGGAACCCTAGAGAAGCAGCAGCCGTGTTCAATGCATCCACTAATATATCAAACAGGTTTCTGTAGACAAGACCAGTGTTCGGGTCGGTGTAGAAAAGACTAGGATTTTCAGTGAATAATGCAAAGTCGAGGGGGATTTCGTTGGTCTCTTTGTAGGTTAGGTATGGGTAGAGGTTCACCATGAAAGGAGATTGAGTTTTGTTAAGAAACTGTAAAATAGGTTTCATAATCGGACCTGCAATTCCATCCTGAAAAATGCCATTTGAAGGAGGTGATCGAATTGCTAAGACAGCCACCGAATGGGTTGTGGTGACTTTGATCTTTTTATGGATTTTGAACCTTTTTAGGGATTTGTAAACATTTTTAATGGCTGGGAGGAGGTGAGGTGCTAGATCTGGTACCATTGAGACCTCATTTCCAACCGAAATTGACAAGATTTTCGTATGGTGAATGAAGGGTAGAATGCTCCTTTGCAAGATTAGGTCAGCTCTTGTCGGGTCTGTGGCTAAAAGAGGGAGTTCTTGATCGGGAATGCAGAGGGAGAGAGTTATGTTTGTATTAGAGAAAGCCTGGATCAATAAGGGATCCATGTCAAATGTTTTTACATGTTTTATGTTGGAAGAGGTGATTAATTTCACGGCTAAGTCGGGAGGAGGTAAGTTTGTGCCCAGTCTGCCATAGTTAATTCCAATGCCTCGACCTGAATAATCATGAAAATTATGGAGAAAATATTGATTACACTAATAACTAAGAAATGCATATTGAACAAAATATAAATCTTGAGGAAGGAAAGACAGAGACACTAAGTTTCATATTTTCATGTGTATTTGTAGTTCCTTATTTTAGTATCTTCAGTGAATGAATAAAGTAGAGGAAAATATAAAATCAACAAAAGATATACAAAAGCATATAAAATAAAAACCAAAACGATAAGAAAATCCTACAAAATATTGCAGAAAATTTTAGCGGCATATTCACAGACAGGTGACGGACTTGGGTTAAAAAGAACCAATTCAAGAAACAAGAAGAATGACATTGCACTAAAGAGCTCAAACAAATCAAGAAAAATTATTTGACTAAAAAGACGGAGCTTTATTAATGAAGGAAGCGAATTAGAGCTGAACTTACCTCCAAAGAAGAAAGAGGATCCGATAGGGAAGAAGAAGCAAACGAAGAGGATGAGCTGGAGACAAGCGCATCTCACTAGCATTTGATCCGCTGCTGCCATGGCTGATCTTGGTTTCTTTAATCGAGAGAAAGACGGAGACACGAGAGGTTAATTGGCGCCCTTTGGTTTGAACACTAGTCAAGTAGTCAACTGAGGAGATGAAGTGCTTAACGAATTGGAGCAAGTAATTTCGGAGTTAAAAAGAAGTTATGGCCAATTTATTGGACCGGACAGAATGAAAAATTTCAGCCCTCCAATCACATAATTTCTCTTCTTTTGATTAAATACATATGTTTTTAAATGCATATGTTTTATGTGTAGAAATTTAAATTTAGTTAAAATATGACTTGCCACACATACAATCGCACCATATGTACAATTAAATTTGAGCCAACTCGATTTTTTAGCGAAATTATTATGTGTGAAATATGTTTTCTTATTTCTCATTTTTCAATTAAGCAAACTCCGCATATATGTTTCCTTATTCTCCTTCATTAATTGAGCATAATGGAAATCGATATTATTTTTTCCTTATATCTCCTTATTTGTTTCTATGTAAATCCTCATGTCCTCGTAAGGTATCTGTGAACTTGTATCATCTCTTGATGTTAAAAAATTAAGAGAAATAAAAATGACCAAGTAAATTGTTGAAATTTATAACACATACAACAAACTATGCTATTGACTAAAACATGACCTTTCCTATGATCCAAAATTTGAAACTTGGCACAGATGTCTTAAATACAATTTCCTACAAGCTATGAACTCAAAACAACAGGTTGTATGAAAAAAATGTGAAGAAATAAAGAAAAATCACAATTTAGAGTACCACCAGCATAAGAACATTTGAAATAAACTGAGAAGCCATCTTGCCAATTCAATAAAGATCAAACCATAAATTAAAATGACATTATTTCAACTCTCAAAGATTCTGTGTTCACCCTTCTACCAAGCTGTGAATTTAAATCAACTAAATCTAACCCTAAAGCTTCCAAAATCAAGCCTCAAATTCAATTTTTCATCAGTTTGAAGAATGACTAAAATTTTGTCAAATAAAAACATGTTTGGAATTGAGTCTTGAAATTAGATTTAAACATAATTAGAGTATCATGTTAAGAAAAAATAAGTTTCTAAACTTTGAAAACAACATATATACATGCAAGAAGTAGATCGGATTTAGATTAAAACACACAATTGCTAATTTTAAATCTCAAATTTAAGGAATAAGATAATGTTATTATTTATCAAGTCAAACAATTTGCTAATTTTATTACTTTTCAATTGGAGAATTTATAATCTACTTTTCATATTTTGTTTGTTCATTTTCAGAAATATTGGACATTGAGAATCACAGTGACAATGATGCTTCAAGATTTTTTTTCATGTTATACTTGATCTATTTTTTTTTCATTTGTTGTTGTTTCTTTTACTATTATTTATTATTTCTCTCTGTTTTTTGTCATTTGTGTTTTTTTATTTTCATTTTTATATTTTTTTCTTAATTTTATGTGAATGTAGTTTTTATCCATTGAGCAATGATCCTTCAACATGGCACTGTCGGATCACTAAGGGTTTATTGAAGTTGGATTCAATTTGATAATATGCCCCTGTTGCAACGTATGGACATGATACTAGTAAAATGATGATAAGCACACATCTGTTAGTATTATTATTTAGAAGTCAGTTATAAGATAGTTGTTTTTTAAGTGTTTATATAATTGGATGATTTATTTGTCATTTCATTTCTTAAGTATTTAATTATTTATAGATCATTCAAATTGAGAATTGGAAATTGTAGAACTCTATAAAAAAATTAATAAATATTCTAAAGTGTCACTAATTTTGATAATTAACAAAGAACATTAATTACTAGTATATGATTAACATTATGATTAGCTTATGATCATGTTCTGCATATTATATGACAAAGAGTTGTCAATATAATTAAATGGATACCTGATAGAGATTAGGAGATTGGATGTGACCATAATTTTAAATTGATGATTTTGTTCTATTGATTTCTGGTTATGAGTCTAGTACTCATAATTTTACGTTTGATGATTTTTCTGGTTAATTAAATGATAATTGGTTTAATTAAGCTATCGAATATCGATTTTGGATATTTATTGTGAACGTCGTCATTATTGTTTAACAACTAATTTTGCGAAAGTTGAGCTATTAATTGGTACAAATTAATAACACATCAAATTTTTGGACTGGAACCGTGCCTTGTTTATCACTAGAAAGAAACACACAAAATAGCTGATGATAATGTGTGCTCCTGAAGCACAAAAAAAAACATATACACCTTAATAAAACCTGCAAGTATTTATAGTAGAATGTAGAACTAAATTGATTAATATGAAAAGATGAATATTCCTATTTTTGAATATTTTCTACGTACTTACATGCTGACTGTCCTTGAGATTCTTCTCTTGGCACTACAAAGTTAGCAAGAGATCTTCGTTTTCCCAGTCTATTGCTTCTATTTGGTTCTGAAAAATAAAATAAGAGAAGTAATAATTAGAAAGTTTATTTTCAAATACCGCCCTATATAGAATGTACTTGCACCTAAGTAAAAAACCACCCAATTTTTCTTAATTATAAGTTAGTTAAGGAACCCCTGAAACCTACAGTACATATTCACCCAGACTTATCCCTCCATTATTGTGGAATTTGTTGATCTCAGAAAATAGTGGTACAATGGCCAATCCCAGTACAATGTCTCTACCAGTTGGTTGCACTCTTCTGCTTGTTTTTTGTATGATGTACCGAAACAAAAATAACTAAAAAAATTTGTTTAATAAAACCTAAACTTAACTACTCAACTTTAGTAACAACTACAAAGGAAGAATTTATTACCTATACATGGGTCTATGAAAAGCCCTTTGCAGTTTTGTTTAATAAAATTGGATTACAATAAATAATAGTTCATCTGTTAAATTAAAAAAAAAAAAAAACCCAATAAGAGCTTTTTTTTTTTTTAGTTCCAGTCAAAAGTCAGAGTACTTTTCGTGCACCAAAGTACAAAACTATCTCCTTATAGCTAAAGCACAACAAACAAAAGAAAACGCAAAATTTTGAGTTCCAGTCTAAATTAAGTAAGGCCATGAGTGCAAAGATATGAGTCAGCATATACCCACAGAGAGAATTTTAGAGGCCATATCACTCCAAACACCCAAGAGCCCCACAGAATATAGCTCGTATGATAAGGGAACCTAATTCAAAACTTGAATTAAGTATGACTCAATTGAGTGGACCACAATAAGAGAGTGACAATAGCCCTGCGCATCTGTCTAAAGTTATTTATTTTTATACCTAGAATAAAATAGCACTAAATCACTAACAACAAAAGACATCAAGTTGAATATCGGGGTTGTTGTAGACTTGGTTTTTGCAAACCAAATAGTATGAATAGAGGCTTGCCGGAGACATACTCCAAGGTGAGAACATTAGTGGTAGTGTAATACCAATTCCCAAATAATAAGCCGTCATGAAAAAATATTACCTCTTCAATACAAAAGATAAAAATATAAAGCAGCTGTTGGACAAAGCTTACGGGCTCCCAAACCAAATTTATGTTTCTAAAATCTCTTTTAAATTTGTCTACATTCTTTTCTTCGTTGATGTAATCAATTTCTTGATATAGAATATCCTGAAACCACAGATAATTCAAAATTAGTACTCAAATGTAAACAACAAAAGCAATATGAGAAAAAAAAAGTTATACAAAATTTTACAAAATAATGACGACCTGGAATAAAAAAGATGAAAATTATTTCGACAATATTTATATGGAAGGATTGAGAACAGATGAAAACCATTTGCTAAGTTTATTGTGCAATGCTTCTAGAAATGCTTACTTTGAGCATTTATCATAAATCCCAATCCAGTCTCTCGTGGGACCACCGAGTGTTTTACTACTCTGAAAGTACCCTGCCACCAATTTCAGGTGTCCTAAGAATAGGTTGAAATATGTATGAATTAAATCCCATGAAATAGGAGGCATTCTTTATTATGTTGTGCTTAACATGTAAATTTTTTCTCAAGTCAATGTCCAACAGTTTTTTCAGACTCAAATCAATGTTGCTGAACCTTAACAGCTACTTATTTTTTCTCCATTGGGAAGCACTGCTCTATGCATCTATTTCGAGTTTAACTGAATGATGTCAAAACATATAATACTACATTACAAATAACATTTTATCATATAAAATAGGAAGGAAATATAAATTACAAATTTACTACCTGACCAAGACTGGCAGCAGCAGTAGGCTGGTTAAAATAAAATTCAATGGAGCAACCCAATTCATTTTGTATAGAAGATCTGGCCTTCTATGAATAAAATGCCAGAACTGTATCCTACTTGTTGAAAACATTAATTCCAATATAAGTTATTTAATTTCGGGACTAATATTGACATAATCCCTAATAAAGCACTATAAATTAGTTCATTACCTTATGGTTGACACGCGCGCGGGGGAGGGAGGCGAGGTGCGCGGGTGGAACTCTCTCCTTTTTCCCTCCCATTTTTATTTTCTTTATTTTATTTTTTGGTTCTTATTCGAACCCTTTTTTTTTTCTTCCTTCCAACAGTTCCAAGACGCCAGGAGAGGGGAAGATAAGAGATAAGAGGCATCATGCTTATTGTGTTATACGAAGAAATTTCAGTCTGACTGGAAAAAGAAGGGCCTTGGTGATGAAGGAGCGGGGTCTCAACCAAAGCAGCAAAGGTCTGAAATAATGGTTAGCAGAGGAGGAGAAGGTCGGCCGAGAGAGGATAAAGAGAGGAAGGAGAAAGGGAAGAGAAAGCAGCGGACGAAGGAGAAAGATAGAGGCAAAGGGTTTAAACTGGAAGTTGTGAAGAGGTGCGAAGGGTTTAGGAAGGCAAACAGGTTGAGGAGAACAGCTGTTGACAGAGAAAGGTGAGAACGACACGTAGCGAATAAGAGAGGAGGTGTAAGAGCGTGAGAACGCGTTATCTTCGGCCGTAAGATGCAGATCGAACGAAGAAGACGGCGGAAAGTTCTGAGGAGAGCAACTACAGTGGAAAAGGGGACCCATTTGTCAGAGAGTAACTCATCTTTCAAAATGAATCACCAAATGTTCAAAACAAATCAAACGGTGGAGAAGTAGAAGATTACTGTAGATGAACAGTACCGGGACATCCCAAATTATAACTATAGATAGATTAGTAAAAAGAGAGATCTTTTTTGTCAATTTCTGAAACAATGCTTAGGATCGTGGGTACGTACTCGGTATTTATATGCAAGAAAGGCTTCTAACTACAGATACCAACACTTAAGATGATCCACACGTTTTCAGGAACAAAAAAACAAAAAAAAAGGTGCATAAATGATTAGGAATCTCAACGGTTACAACAAGGGTCGTCGTTGGGACATTTTCATATCCACATACCCATACTTAATACTCATATAAACTTATTCTAATTCATATTTTATACTTATTTTTTAAGTTTTAGTTTTATTTTTACTCTATCTTTATCCATTAAAATAATGGTAACAAGTGAATAATATGTAATTCTTAAATAAATTGATAGCTTATGTAATTAATTTAATTTAAAAATAGAAGAAATAAATAAAAATATTGAACACATCATTTACATAATATCATAAAATATAAAAGGAGAAGGGATCAAGTTACAGCAACTATTTTTTACATTTTCAAAGTTTAAATCGTCGATCCAAACCGTTAGATGTGATCTCTACAATAAAATATGCTTTCAGACCAAATTTTACATTTTTTGAAATTTTTTTACTATTTATTAAGATTGATACAAAATTCAATAATCTGAATTTGACTAGTTTTTGTACCCAT
Source organism: Carex pumila (assembly GCA_033356055.1). Lineage (NCBI taxonomy): Eukaryota > Viridiplantae > Streptophyta > Magnoliopsida > Poales > Cyperaceae > Carex > Carex pumila. The sequence goes on from JARJHM010000291.1 coordinate 133,777, forward strand.
CTTAATAAATAGTAAAAAATATTCAAAAAATGTAAAATTTGGTCTCCAATCACATTTTATTGTAGAGATCACATTTAAAGATTTGGATCGACAATTTAGACTTTAAAAATATGAAAAATAGTTGTAACTTGATCCCTCCTCATATAAAAGTATAGTTTTACCATCTCGTTGGGAGATATCAATTATTAATTGAACAAAATGATATAAAATACTGTACATATAAAGCTGTCATAAATTACTAATTAACAAACTATTTATATAAAGGGTTAAATAAATCGATTTTATTATAAATTACTAACTAAAAATTATAAGATGTTGCTACAATATCAATCTAATTACACTAATAGATATTTCAATGTTGTACATACAAATAAAAGAATTATCATATATAATCTAATATTAATCAATTACTCGATAAAATAATCATGTACGAAATAACTATTATGTATATATCCTTACTTGATAACATAATAATTTATTTCTACATTCTCATATCCGTTAAGTTAATATAAAAGACAAAAAATATTATCTAGACCGGTTTTATTGACAATACGAATCTAATAAATAAATAAATTAAATATTTTCATTGGCACCCTTAGAAATTAGTGTGGTTAACTGTGGCGTGTTAAGTAGGAAAAATGCATGTTATTGCGGCAATGTATGTCATTGTTATCATAGTCACAAAATTTTCAAATTATATCTGAATTATATTCGAATAATTTATTTTTTGGATGATGCTGAATCAAAAATTGAATTATTCGATTGACCAAATTTTGACCGAATTAAACTCGAATAATTAGTGAATTTTACAATTTTTTCTCCAATTTTACAAATTATGTGTGAATTTTTCATGAATTTTTTTTCAAGATATATATATATATATATATATATTTTGCAGGACTGGGATTTATAGTACAAATAATTCCAAATAAATCTCAAATTATTTATAAATTATTTATAAATTACGAATTTTTAATCTTACTGAACCGAATCCGAATAATTCATTTGTCACGATTGTTATCTCTTCAGTTAAGTTCAGAATAGTACACGAGATCCTACACAAACGTACAAATTAAGATTCCATATAAGAAAAAGAAATCCATCCCACCAAAAATTTGTCGTGTAAACTAGATTCGTTCGTTTTCTTTCATTGCAAATGCATGTTTGTCTTTCTTTTCATTATTTATTTACATGAGATTTAATTTAGAAGGATGTAAAAAATAACGAGTTTATATTGGACATGCAATATTAAGTAGAAAGTCTTTTAGTATTTAATCATGTTGAGTATTTTACAAATAATCTATTTATAAATTTCTCTTTTTATATTATTATAAATAAATTATTTGTACGCTACATAATATATGAAATAACAAATACAATTAATTAAGTTTTCTCATAAAATTATCTTTTATTTCAATGTTCTTAACAAGAGCTTTGTTTCCATATAAAAAGAAAATTTTAAGTTTCGAATTTATTTACTATCAAATCAAGTGGTCAAAAGATAAATGATTTTATGCACATTTTAATGCACTATTTTGGTCATTTTTTTGACCGCTTGACTTGATAATAAATAAATTCGAAACTTAAATTTTTTTATATGAAAACAAAGCTCTCATTAAGAACATTGGTTTGAACGGTTTAGATTTGTTATTTGAAGCTGATTCGATAGATTTCAGAGACTGAAAGCATATTGTTAATATACTAAAGAAAGTGCGTTAGCCGTACGCTATATATATATATATAACACCCTAACACTTCTGGTGATCAATCATCAATCCAACGGCTGAGAGAACTTTCATTTATGTTATTTTTCAACCGTTAACGTACGTCCTGCTAAAACTTTGCGAAAAGGAGAGATGAATGCATGATTTATATATTAAATCATCTGGTTGAGATCTCGTGCGAATCATAACACGACATAGACATTCCAGATTTGTCCTTCTAGAAGGCCTGGGTATTTCCTTTATCTAACAGACGAATCATATGTAATGATTGGGATTAATTCTTCTTCATTTATTTTAATTTTTTTATATTTATACTATTTTAGTATAGTTTAAACTTAAAACATTATGAATAGTGTGAAAAAATTTATATACTTAGCACTCATTCACATTTGATTCTCTATAGTTCTTGGAAAACATTAGTTGTGTATAAATATATAACTCACAATTCAGCTGTTTTTTCTCTATTCTGGTCTGCTTTAGAGAAAGTCAATCACATAGGTGACATGAGTGTTTCTTACACACCAGGCGTAAATACACCAATCAAATTTTGGACTGATCATTAGTACCAAAATTGCCCTTTAGCTATAAAATTTTACACACTGTACACAAAATGTAGTAATAAGGATGTTTTGCTAGCTGATATTATACACTCACAAGGACAAGTCGTTCGGTTTAGGATAGAATTACTAGGAGTCGATTATCAAGACTGGATATCTCTACTACACATCATTAGCACAACCTCTTTTACTCTTCCACATGATTACATTGAATGGAAATGGGAGGCTTCAAGGAAGTTTTCAACACACTCCATCTACACACTTCTTAATTTTTTTTGGGGGGGGTTAAACCTAGTGATTCTATGCTTTGGTGGAAATTACCAGTTCCACCAAAAATAAAATTTTTTATGTGGTTAGTATCCCATAACACAATATTGACCAAAAATAATCTTGCATTGAAAGGGTGGGTTGGAGATCAAACTTGTCATTTCTGTTCTGAGCATGAATCAATTGATCACTTATTCATAACTTGCAATTTAGCACAACAAATTTGGTTTTATTTAGGTAAAAGTCAATGGGTAATGCAAATTTGGCATACATGGGACGATATTTTACATTTTGCACAAACGTTGGATTATGAAAACATAAATGGTTTCTTGATTGTTTTAAGTGCAGTTTGTTGGAGTATTTGGAAACAAAGAAATGAAGTATGCTTTAATAATTGTCATGTTAAAAATGCTAGATCATTAATTTTGCTTATTAAAATCTTGTGTGGCTATTGGTCAGGTACCTTGAAGAAGAAAGTCAAAGATGCAGTTGGAGAGTGGCTTCCTGTGATTGAAGATGCTATTTCATTAGCTCAGTACATGCCCATGGAGGTGGTAGTTTACCAGTCAACAGTCGACTCTGATGGGAGTCCTCCTGTGATGACCTAGATGCTTATGAAGTCTAAGTCCCAATTTTGTTGTTTAGATATTATTAGCCTCAACCCATTACTTAGCGGCTTAGTTTTAGCTACATTAGTCTATTTTTGGAATATTGCAAGTGTTAAGCTTTGGATGATGCCTGTCTCGGTGTTTGTTTTGTTGTTGCGGTTTTTTTTTGGATTGACTCTAAAACTGAAACAACTGTAATGGTGTAATTATACATATTCCGATCAATGGAATGAACATTTTGCCTTTAAAAAAAAAAGTAAGCTTGTAAAAATTTAAATCGACTAAAATAATTCGGCTAGCTGCACCCATGTCAAAAGTGTTGAATTGGATCATACTAAAGCTCCACAAACTGGATCAATATCTGTCACGACCATGTCATCAGATCTGGAATCGTGACAAGAAAAACATCCTTGCATTCATTCTTAGTTCTGTCAACCTACATTGTAATAACAATAACAAATAAAAACAATACAGAGTCAGATTATTTAACAATGCGCTTATATATAATTGACTTAATTAAATAACTATTCAAACCTATTAGATTAATGGAATATAATTAATTAAATATAATTATGCAAAAAAATAAGATAATCATAATATATAAAGCTAATTATACATCAATTAAAAATATTTTGTATAAATATTGCTATCAGTATTATTTATGTTTTGGGAGCATCTAGTTATCCTCCCGTAACAATCCCTCATTTCATTCCTCAGTCATTAACTACTTCAATAACTATTAACTATTTAGGGGACCACTTACTATTTGAGGATCACATAATATTTGAAAGATTTTACAACTGGCACGTGTATGTATTCATCTAAAACACATTAAGTATTCATACCTAATATATCAAGTATTTAAAAAAAAAAAACTCGACACGTTTTTAAAGGTGAGATTTTTTTTCTTCGTTCAATCTAATCAATATTTATGACAATCGGTAAGGAATTTTACAAATCTAAATCACGAATATTTTTGACATAACTTTATCTTCAAAATGAGATCTATGATGATATACTTTTGAGTTATCTATTGTACAAGTATTCATCCTTATCGAGAAATATTTTTGACATAATTTTATCTTCAAAATGAGATCCATGATGATATACTTTTGAGTTGTCCGTTGTACAAGTATTCATCATTATCGAGAAAGTATTTATCCTCGTCGTGCAATTGCAAATATAAAAATTGACTAATATTTCTAGAGGTGGTTTTTTTTCTCCGTTCAATTTAACTAATATTTCTAACGATTTGTGAGAATTTTTGCAAATCTAAAACCACAAACGTTTTTTACACAATTTTATCTTTCAAATGAGATCCATGATGACATACTTTCGAGTTGTCCGTTGCATAAGTATTCATCTCTTATCAAAAAAATATTAATCCTCATTGTATAATTGCAAATATAAAAACTGGACACATTACTCATCCATCTTTTACACGTTTTTAGATATGGATTTTTTTTTCTCCTTTCAATCTAACTAATATTTTTGACGATCTATGAAGAATTTTGCAAATCTAAAACCACGAATGTTTTCTACACAATTTTATCTTTCAAATGAGATCTATGATGACATATTTTCGAGTTATCTATTGCACAAGTATTAAATTCTTGTCACGTAAGTATTCATACATAATATAATAAGTATTCATTTATACATATTAAATTATTCATATCTAACACATTAAGTATTCATTCATATATCTCTATTTGTTTTTTCAAAATTTGTTTTTATGTCATTTATTTAATACATAGTGGCCTAATTCACTATTAATAAAACTTTGTTCTTTGCAAAACTCGCTACTTCATGAGGAAGGGAAACATAAACATGAAAGTGATTAATTGCATATACATATACAAAATTATTTTGATATGATAGACAGTGACAGATTTGACCCGATAGAGATGTGCTCAAATATTCATTCATACATGTTGAAGTATTCATTCATATACATTGAAGTTAGGGGTGTCAATGGTACCTTTTTAGTTGTTTACCCGACCTGTATCGTATTCGATAAGGAGGGTATGGGTAAGGTTTTTTTTCGTTAGCTTATTGGGTATGGGTATATGGGTAAGAATTTTTCGTTAAATAAATGGGTAAGGGTATGGGTAATGACTATTTCGTACCCGTTACTTTATAGGGTAATTATAAAATTCAAATATATATTCAATTCAATTTGAACCCATTTAAAAATATATTTAATTCAATTTCTAACCCTCTTAAATGTATATTCGTGTTTTTGAATTTTTATTATTTTTAAAAAATAATTAATTAGTTGGAATTGATTGCACATTTTTTTTATTTTTTTTATTAGAAATGCAATTATATATGTGTTAAAATGAATGAGTTTTTGATGTTTAATTTGTAAAATATAATAAAACTAATTATTATACTAGTATTATTTGTTATTCACCCGCTACCGTTTCGTTACTCGATAATATTAACGGGTAAGGATAGGGTAGGATAAGATTAATTTTTAATGGGTATGGGTAAGACCAATTTTAATGGATATGGGTATGAAAATGTCTCCACTCGATCCGTACCGTACCCATTGACACCCCTAGTTGAAGTATTCATTCCTGATAGAGGTGTGCTTGATTGGGATGGAGTGACGAATGATTTTTGACAGAACTTTCACTGGAGTGAGAGAAGCAGGCATAGAGGAAAAAAAACCGAGGCGAAATTGTAAGAGGGAGGGAGCTTATTGATGGAAAAATGAAGGTGGAGGAGGAGATGGGATGTGGAGGTAGGAGAGGGAGGTAGAGGTGGAGGTGAGGTGAGGTGAGGTGTGGGAGGTGAATGTGAGAGAGGGAAGTGGGAGGTGGAGGTGGGAGAGGGAGGTGGAAGTAGAGATGAGAGAAGGGGGTGGGAAAGGAAGATGGAGATGAAAGAGAAAAATGAAAGTGAAAGAGAAAGTGAAAAAAATGAAAGAAATAAAGATTGTTAAAAATAATAGTTATATTTATAGTTAAAATAAAAAGTTAGTTGGAGGATGAAATGAGAGATAGATAAGTGGGAAAAATTATAATTACCCTTATGTTTTAAGGTTTTTGAAAAATAGTATCTAAAACAAACACCATATACTAATTTAAGTAGGGAAAAAAATGGAAAGTATATATTGGTATATGTAACTTGACATTATTTTAGGAATTAATATTAATATAACATGTTAACGAGTCTTCTCGAATCCAATTTTAGAAGGCAAATTTTATTTTACAACTATTTTGACAAAAAGTTGAGCTTTTAGTATATTACATTCCCTTTCTATTTTTCATCTCTCATTCGTTCCTGTGCTCTCCATCCAAACAGTGTTAGATGTTTGATCCTAATAACAGAGGATCATAAATATCTGGGCTATGTGAGTCACTTAAATCTTGATGGGCCCAATATGAAGTTTCTCTTGCGAGTTTAAATGGGCCTTAGATTCGTTTTCCGTTGGGTCAGCTAGACCCAGTTCACAAGTATGATTTCATTTCTTAAACACATTTAATTTAACTACGTATTTTAAAATATGTAGTTACACTAACTTTACTACTGTGTCTATTAACTTGTTAATTTGATACAAACTGAGCATTTTGCAATTACTAATTTTACTTTTTATTTTTCACTTTAATTTTTAGCCTTGAAAGATTTTATAAATAGTTCCATATATATGATATTATCTTTGTGTAATTAGAATATCTATGCTAGAATAAGCCTACAATTTGCATTGATGTATTCATTACCCAAGAGCTTACAACAGCAACAAAAATTAGTATTTTAAAATCAAATATGGTCTATTTAAGAACGGAAAAAATTGGAAAGTTGCAGGAATAGGCAACTCCGCTCTATTTTAGAAATTAAAATTCTTTCAACTTGTTAATAGCTCTTCTCAATTCCATTTTAAGAAGATAGTTTTTTCTTTATCAAATTAAATGAGGAAACTTTTATAATTGTCTTCTAAATTCTCTCTATAAATTGTAGGCTTTCACGAGATGAGAGTAGGCAAAAAATGGAGACTCAAATTATAAGGAATTGTTTTTCCTAAATTAGGGAATTGCTTTCTTAATTATGTCTATTGCTGCCACCTTCCTAATTTGCTTTGTGACCCAACGTTATATATAATATATAGACGCGCGTGCATTATAAATCATAAGAGCATGCACACTATTGAAAAGAAAGAATAGCATAATTAAATTAATAATGCATCGCAACAAACAGACTTCGAATGGTGCTACAACAAAATCAATGAAGAGAAAGGTAAACACCTCGATAATCAACATGCTCCCGGAAGATCTAATTGTCGAGATTGTAGCGCAGCTTGTTTCACATTCTTCTGAACCTTTTGTCGATCTCTATAATCTCAAAAAAACGTAAGTATTTTTCTCTCTATATATATTTCTAGAAAAAAAAAATATCTTGTACTTTTTTTTTTTTTTAATAATTCTAATCTACATATATGTCTAAGTTTTGTGTCACATAAATATTATGGCTCATTTAAGAGTAAAAAGCAATTCATTTTTTAAAAAAAATTGCTAATTTAGTTTTGAGATCTTTGTTTCAATTCTTTGTACTTGCATAATTTTTATTTAAAAAAAATATTAATCTAGTTTTGAGATCTTTGTATGTAATAACAAAATAGATACTTTTTACGAGGAAAAAAAAACATTTATGACGGTCGTCCGTCGCAAAAAGTCACTTTTTAATCTCGTGAAAAGTGTCTCATTCTTGTAGTATGACTTAACTTGTACATGTATATATGTAATATATTTCATTATACTTTTTTTTTTTTTTAATCTTTTGTTTTAACAGGTCCAAATTTTTTTATGCTGCGTCAAAAGATCAGATAGTGAAACAACGTATAGCACTGGACAGGGAGTTTCCAAGTTTAAATTGGACGGTAACTGATCATGGCATGTCTATTCTGAACGCTTGTGCAGAAGCTGGTAATGCCGAGGCTTGCTTCATACTTGCACTGGTAAAAGGGTTAATTAATTGTAGCTATTTATTTAGCTGTGTTAAATAATATTATTAAAATGAAAAGGATAGGTTTATAGATAACACTCTTTTTTTTACTCTTCCTTTTGAGTCACGTCTGTGAAATTTATTTCGTTTGTTTGGCAATGCCGAGTAGAACTAGGTGGTTTCAAGTTCACTTAGTTTCTTTGTGAACTCAACTTTAAAATTTATTAGATTGATTTTCAATGATGAATTTTGAACTGTTGAAATCCGTCTATCTTACAATTGATGAGTCTACATTAAAAAAAATAAAAAGTTTAAATTAATTTTGCATGTAGATGCATCATTAATTTGTAAGGTAGATGAGTTTTAATGGTTAAAATTTGTTATTTAAAGTCAATCTAATAATTATTAAACTTAAGTTCACAAGAAGTTTGATGAACTTAGGAACACCCTACTTAAAATCATGTATAGTTATATATATATATTAAACGCCTAAACGGGTATTTTAGTTGCAATTTTGTTAAATAATTTATTCAAACTAAACAAATCTAGATAGATCAGAATTTTATTACTGACAAACTTACTATTTTTTTTAAGCGCTTATGGTTTCCTTTTTTTAATTTGCAACCAACTTACTTTCACCTTGAATTGCAAAGTGCACCCGTAAATTAATACGGCATTTTATAAATATATTTGACAAATTACTTTTGTGTAATTAATAGGGCATTTTATTTCGGCAGATAAATATATTTGACAAGGGAGATATTTCAACAGGAGTAGACCTTGTAAAAAAGGCAATAAGCAAGGGCCACACAGAAGCACTCTACTTGATGAATATTGTAACTCTGCGGTTCCAAGAGCATCATCATCTACTTACCGCAGTCAATTCTGACGGTGTCTTTGGAGCAGATGAAATAAATTTTGGCCACGGTGATGATCAGTTTCAATTATGCCGTGAGAAAGTTGTGAACCTTATCAGACACGTATCATGGAACAAATGGCAGGCTACTGTTGTGGGGAACACACAACAATGGTGCAAAAATTCAGAATGCGGAACTGTCAGGGGTTGGGATCGTCGTAGAACCTTTTGCAGCAATGCATGTCGTTGGAATCACGAGTATTTTGCTTTATGCAGAGAGATGTGAAGCAATAATTCAATACGTAGTTAACTTTAAAATATATAATATACTTCTGTTTGGTGATTTTATTTTTATTAACTGGTTGAAACCATCGATTGATTTTGGCTACGGAAGTATTGTTTTATAACTTTGACCGAGCATATTTTAATATAGAGATTATATAAAATTCAACAGAAGTTCCTTTTGTGGAGATTGAACCACTAACAGTACAAATCTTATATGCACCTGGTCTGCACGAAATTTCCAGTCGCACCCCAGGCGCATCTGCCACTATTTTTGAACTGCTGACCGTATAATGGTCTTGATCGAAATTTCAAATGATATTACATCTTTGCAATACATTTGTTCTTTTTATTCAGTGATTCAAGGATGACCTTAAGAAACTCAACTGGGAAAATTAGTTTGGAGTGGATAAAAGATCTCATTGAGGAATTAAATTATTATCTTTGAATACGTGCTTCAAGATGATTTTAAAAAATTATTGTTGTTGGTTATATTTTCGCACTGCTTATTAAATTTCAACGCCATAAATTGTTATGCATAATGTGCTAATATGCTATCATGCTTTCTAGACTCGACCCGACTGTGATACTGTACAATCATGATTCAATAGTGAATATAAACTCCGGATATTTACATTATGCATTAATTTCCAGGAAAACATATTTTCCACATAAAAATAAATTCCCTTGCTAGTCTTAAATTAATTAGTTACTCATTACTACACATCACCCATCTTTTGAGCAGCCTCAACATACTGCTCAGCTAGCTTTTTTACCTTATCACCCTCCTTTATTAAAAAATTTGCACTCTTCTCTTTCTGGTGATATTTCATAACTTTTTCTGTTGTTTTCTCAACAGCCCACCTATATTGCCTGACATTTATCACCCCACTTTTGCAAAGAGGCCTGATATGTTCTTTCACATAAGCTTCAACCTGAAATTAAATCAATTTCAATTTTACATAGACATCTATTAGCTAGAGCGGAATTGAATATAAGTAAAAAATGAACTCATGGGAAATTATCTAAAATGAAAGAGGATATACAGAGAAAACTCTGCTCTACAGCGAATGCAATATAAGTATCTTATACAACCTGCAAAAAGGCAATATAAATGCCACCACAAAGTATTGCACTTTGCTCAATTATTCAAGCAAATGGGGGCAAATAGGTACACAAGGCACTTTCTACTTAACTAAATGTATTCTCCTATGTTTTGCAGAGGTACACCTGGTATTTCCAGATTTTGAAGAGAGAGAGAGGCAAGTTGCCCTAAATAAACTCCCCATCATAAGAAAAATATATGATTTACCTTTTTTGATATAGAAAGAGCTGAATCAGATGGCTTTTGGTTCACAGGCCCCCGTGGTTTCTCTCCTTCTGGTGCATTCTCACAGACCATTGAATGGGTAGGTGAGCAACTCAATTTCTCTTTATTATGTGAAATTGACTTACTACCAGCACAGCTCTCACCCTCCGATTCACACTCGTCTTTCCAATCCTCTTTGTTAGTATTCACATTACTATCCATATTCACATTTTTATTTTTGTCACAATTTTTCGTATCACCAGTTTCTCCATCTGACCCTTTTTTTTCATCTAGTGCTTCATTCTCTGACATCTTTACTACAATTGAATTATCTTTTGGCATGCCCAAATCTTCCTTTTGACCTGATACTGAAGACTCCCATCTAGGAACCACATCATTATTTAATTTTCCTTCATTTCTCTCCGACTCAGAGTGATCACTCCCAATGCGCTCAAAATCAGACTCCTTCCTTTGTCCGTCTTGCTTTTCTTTGGTTTCAGTATGAACCAAATCTGCTTCACCCTTTAATGATGAGTTATCTTCTACACTGGCATCATTTCTTTCTGGGCTATTTGGAGGTGAATCAGACAAAAGCCCGGCCATTCTCAAAACCTTTTCAATATCACTGTCATTCTTTTCAATATCACTATGATTAGCCTTTTCAACGTCGCCATCATTAGATTTTTCCACATCACCATCACCATCAACACATTCAGGTTTTCCAATATTTGGGATATTTTCTGCTCTTTTGTCCAATGTGAATTTGTTGGCATGTTGTCGAAGGGACTGGGAAACAAGATTAAGATAGACTAGTTTACTGTTAGACTGCTTGCATATTTCTTTTTCTATGTTAACTGCATCAGCAACTGCCAGCTCAGTTTCTGCTGATCGACAGATTGAAGGTAGGTTTGCTCTTCGTAAAAAATGTTCAGTAATCCGATAAAGTTGAGCCTGAAAAAAGATTATTTTCGAGTAATTCAGTAATAATGATTTTTACTTAATATATTTATAACTAATCTATTAACTTCTGTCTAATAAATGCCATGCATTCCAGTACAGTGCTGGAAGAAAAAGATCATTAAAATCGGAAAAGTGTTCTATTTATTTTTCATTTGTTTAATTTTTACTGTCCTTCTTAGTGTCCTACATTTGATTTCTTTTAACAACAAAACTAACAATAGCATCCTTCAGAAAATAAGAATTACTTGTTCCAGGTTTTTTATTTTAACATAAATAGCATTGGTCAATATTAATGTCTGGGTTGGGTTTTATTGTTTACATACTTACTACAGAGAATAGGTTGACAAGGTAAAGTGATATATTGACCTTTAAGATCCTAAAATATGAAATTAAGAATACCTGCCTAATGGAGATGGGAACTTTGTTGTGACGGTCAGCCCCCAGCACCGGTCTCATATCAAGGGGAAGTCTTGCCTACAGATAGAAATTGAAAAACCAAAATGTATTATAATGTCAAATGGTACGAATTATTGATAAGAAACAAAAACAGGAGAAAACAACTAACCAGTAAAGGATAATTTCCCTTTAACAATAATCCATCTTCACCTCTCTCCTGGTTGGAACCTGAGTTCAATGAGGCATTCTTTCTGGCTAGCACCTCAAGTGCCCATTTCCTTTTATCAGTCTTTATTTCACCAGATTGGTTTGTTATCTTCGCTTGGTTAGTTAACCCTTTTGCAACTGTAATTTTGTTTTCTTTCTTAATGGGAACAACACTTGATTTATCAGCACTTTCTGGTTTGTTTTGGTTACTTTTTACAACTGACGCATCACTAACATCAGACAAGGGCTTTATATCATCTTTTCTTGGCAAAACTGAGACATCGGCTAAATAAACCCTAGAAAGAATAGATTTTTCCTTCTCCTCATTTTGTCCCTGACAAAGCTCGGACCATGTAGAACCTTTCTTAAGGAGATCAAGAATTGACTGCAAATTCTCGACTTTTTCCTGATTCACCTTTGAATTACACCGGTATCTCCAAAATTCAACCTCACAGTCCCTCTGCCAGGCTGGACGCCTCCTCCCAGTAGAAGTACTGTAGACCTTCTTCATTAAATTCTGACGCGCCTTTCCTGTCTGCGGAGTGGGCCGTTTTGCCCTCACAACAGGTGGGCCTGTTTTGTTTGTGGCTATAACTGCACGAACTGCCTTAAGAAGATTATCATCATTTATGGAGTCCTTTAAGGTGTTTATCTCTGTTTGTAGATTATCAACTACGTCTGATGGTTTATTTTCTCCTTCCTGGTTTCGCATTATCTTTCTTGTTCTGACCCCCGAATTAACTTTTTGTTTGTTTAAGGCCCTTGGACTCTGCTCAGTAACTATACTCATGATATCTGGAGCGGATAATTTGGCTTTCTTTGATACGGCCACTGGTTCCATCATAATTTCAGCGTATCTTCTTTTCGTGGTTTGAGGTGGCAGTTCACTGAAAGAAATGATAAAAGATAAAATAATTACAAAGCAAACTTTTTTGTTTGGATTGCTGAATCAAGAGCCTTGTTTAAGAGAATGGAAAATCATTCCAGTGAATATAATGAGTACAGGACATGACTTGCACAATGTGTTTGATTCAACAGATGAGGCAGATGAGAACAAAAATGGAGAAGCACTTCTTTTATGAAGGAAGTTTTTTCCTTTATAGAGTAAATTAATTCTACTCTCCAAAGACAGAGAATTATGGAGGAAATTATAACAAAGCACTTTTTAATTTGTGCATGCATTATTAGAGTATACCATCTCCAACTCCTATTCTCCTACAATATAAGTGATAAAGCAGACTGCAAACTGAGACTTTATCTGTACAATTCTTTTGGGGCAACAGACTTGTACAGTTAGTCCAGGGGTATATTGGAACTACACATCTTAACAACTAGAAATGTTTTTCAAAAATTAATTTTAGCTTATGAATAATTTGCAAGCATGAAACAAGGTAAGCTCAGAGGAAATTTACCAAAGATAACAAAATCCCTCTATACTGAGGATGTCTTCATAGTCTTAACTGAATATTATTTTCAAACAAAAAGTAGCAAAACTTAAGGAATTTACTTACACGGGATGCTGCGAGACATTACTTGAATTTTCTCCCACCAAATTATCAGCTTTAACTTCCTGCTCCTCCGTAGTATCAACCATATCAATTTCCTGCAAGAGCACCTTACCTATAGATGCAGTTATGATACAATGTAAACTTTATTATATGACTGCCAACAAAAGTTACTCTCTCAATAATTCATAACCTATACCATTGTAAAAATACCTGGTTTAGTCTCTAGCGCAACAGGTCCATCACAGACTTCAATTTTGATTTCTTCATTCATTCCAGATTTCAAATTTGTTTCACTAAGCATTGGTTCTTCAGAAACAGACTCACATATAGGAGATAATACCAGTGGAAATTTCTGATCTTTTGAAATCATTCCTGACTCTTTTAAAACCAAATCTGATTCTGATTCTTTGCCTCTCTCACAGTTGTCAGCAGATCCCTTATGAAATGAGACCACAACCGCAGTTTCACCATCATCAATAGAAACTGATACATTCCCAGGAAATAATGAGGCTATATTGCCAGCTTCAGTTTCAGAATTCTTTTTTGGACTATCTTTGAAAGTAAGAACTGGTTTTGCTTGACCAGTATCAGAAGCACACCTATTGAAAGAGAAGTAAATGACAGTAAAACAAAAAAAAAATTAAAAAAAAGACAATAAAGACATATGGAGTGGAATAACAGAATGTATATGTGTGTGCGTGTGTCTTTCTCTCTCTCTCTCTCTCCATATATATATAGAGTTAGGCTGGGGTGCTATGGATAGCATAGTGGCCTCCCGTGCTACGGCTCAATATTCAAGTTTTCAAAATCCAAACGGTCGATCCGAACCGTTCATTGTTTAATCCATATTGAAATGTGCTTGGAGACCAAATTTTACATTTTTTGGAATTTTTTTACTATTTATTAAGCATTTTTGAAACCGCTGTTTTCCAGTGGTGCAGAATTTTAATAAAAACAGCAATTTTGAAACCATCTTAATAAATAGCAAAAAAATTCCAAAAATTGTAAAATTTGATCTCCAAGCACATTTCAATATGGATTAAACAATGAACGGTTCGGATCGACCGTTTGGATTTTGAAAACTTAAATATTGAGCCGTAGCACGGGAGGTCACTATGCTATCCATAGCACCCAGCCTAACTCTATATATATATATATATATATATATATATATTTTTTTTTTTTTGCAGTTATGAGCAACGTTTTGTTGTCTTGGCAAGCAATAATTGTCACATTCCACCTGAGATCAAATTTTATTTTTCTTTCTGATAGCTGCACTTAGCATCTCCTTTTGGAATGACATGACAGAGAAAGTAAATGTTGATAAATGTTGACAACTTTGGCCCCAACTTGTAACAACTATAGATAACAAAGTCAGGGCAATTTAGTGAACTTCTCAGTCACTTGTGTTTTAACTAGTGAGATGTTATTAAAAAATAACACAAAAATGTAGCACACTAGAAGCAAGTTTGTAAAATTGGTGGTGTTTCCTGCCAATAGATTAAAAGGTTGGTTTTTTATTGCCAAAAACTACAAAAAAATCCAACCAGAGAGGATAACTGTACAAGCATCTAAAAATCTAACATAACCATGGAGATAAAATTAATATGTGATCATATCTAGTAAAAAACAATAGAGAAAACTCACAAATGCTAATAGATAATAAGATGTAATTGAAAGTGTATACAACTACACATAAAAATTATTCATCGATAAACACCAACAGAAAGAACAAAATTACCTTGGGCATATCCAGCCTCCTGCAAAATTACAACTTGGGTTGAAATCCACACATATAGCATGATACCTATATTCATAAAAAATGCACAAATTATTCAGCATGCGCGATGCACACATTTGTAAAAAAGGCCCAACACTCATCAACAAATGTTTAACTAAGATACATAGTTCTATTTTTTTTAAGAAAATAAAACATGTACCAGTTTTCACAAGAATCACAAGCAACTGATGTATCACCGATCGAATCACCATATGTTGCAATACCGCTCTGGATTTTGCACCCGCCTCCATCCAAACATTTAACATTCTATCATAGAAAGTTGAAATTAGCACGGTAAAAAAGTTTTGTTTCTGATTAAAGTTGCACCAACTGGTTTCAAAATCCTTCTAACCAGGTTTTCAGTGTGATGCCTGCCACATATTGTATAGAAGAATTTGCAATAGACAAATGAACTAGAAATGATGTGTATAATGTTATTACTTCTTCACTGATATAGTTAGCTGGGAAGTAAAGTGTGTCAATTTCACCCTCCTTTAAGTACCAATCATCACCTTCTCTGAATGGAACAAAGGTTATAAAAAGCATAAATTAAGCAATAAAATCAAACAAGCATATGGTACAGTTGGTACAAATGTAAGGAAAATTGATGAATGGCCATTCTCACATCGAAAGAGAAGATTCCTCCCCATCAATACAATCGCTCGTATCATCCACCTTGCAATTTGACAGTATGAAATCATTTCAATTTATCACAAAAGATTATGAGAAATTTTATTTAAAATTGCGCCAAACCCAGAATTACAGGATGGAATGTTATAGAGTGGAAGTCATTTTTGCAAATAGGGCAGTGATTTGAAAAGGCTGCCCACTGCTCAATACATTCATAACAAAACCTGTTCATTAGAAAGAAACTGCATTAGTGAAGAAGCCACACATCATTAATCTGTAATATAATTTAGAAGAAAAATGACTCTAGTTGCACGTTTTGCAAACTTCACTGAATGTTTTACCACAATCGTAAATGCCACCCAGGATTTCACATATTTGATATCAAAATCAGTTTCTGATGATATTTTCATATAACAATTAAATGCTAAATTTGAGGTTAAATTTGTAAGAAGCAGACAATATTCTCCTCGGTTTCATATGAACACAACCTACTTACTCACATATACATTCAATACCCTTTTAGCTTTGGAACCCATAATTAAAATTCATTTAGCATGACTGCAGTTCAGTTTTGGCTTCAAACCATGCTGGACTTGAGGCAAAATCATCACTTTTGATACTAAAATGGTGGGGGGTAGTTGTTATTTTCATAACAGTAGCCTAATGGTAGGGCTGTAACAGGGAATATACATGTATGGTTAGACACAGCAAATATTATACAAATTGAATCTATTTGTAAAAATAAGGGTCTCCTTGAAGAAATCATATCCATCTATAAAGTCAGGTTCTTTTAAAATCCATGAGATCAGTTGACCAGTTTGACTGTTTGAGGTTCAATTTCACAATGCTCATTTTATAGTTTGTTCTTTGTCAAATAAACTACCGCTCAGCTGCGACAATTACATTAACATAGTTTTACACATACCAGTGTTGGCAACAGTCCAGGACACCTCTCTCAGTTACAACACCAGTGCATATTACACAAACTTCACCACTAAAGGTAGCATCCTCCTTCAAAAAAATAAAAATAAATAAGCACATCAAAATCAATCAACAAAAATAATATGATAATGACACAGGATTAAGCAATTGTTCAATTCTTGTATCAAATAATCTTTATTAGAAAGACGGCAAGTGTGGATGTAAATTGTGTGAAAGTAAGTACTAGATCATCCTCGGCACCATAATCTTTTCCTTCCATAGTTTCTAAGTCAACATTTTCTTCAAGATCCATGAGGAAATCTGCCAAAGATTAAAAAAAAAACACACATACATTATATCAGGCTCCAGATTTTAAAATGACAGAATAAGGTTTACAGAGACTAAAACTTCTAAATATTAAATATGGTAACTTCAATGTCCAAATGCTGCTTAAGTTTATGCTTCTATATATTATTGGAATTAGGGCATAAAGGACCTTTTCACAGGCTCAAACTTTTTCAAAATAATGGAATGAGGTTTAGAGAGGCTGGAACTTCTAAATCAACGGAATATGCAAACTATGAAGTCTAAATACTGCTCAAGCCTATGATTCTATATATTATAAGACTTCAGTCATAACTGCCTAACTGAGTAGGATATGAGATTACAATTATGAGACAGTGACTACAAACAAGCTAACAAACTACTAAAAACAATAAGAGGAACTAAGATGAATTTTCTTATTGGAAGAACATCTTTTCTTTCAAAAATATCCTTCAGAATAGAATGGTATGCAACATGTTTTCAGAGAATTAAGATATAAGATCGACTAAAAGAAACTTGTTTCACTGGAAGTCAAACAAGCAAAAGAAAATTACAAATGTCACAATGTTTTCAGGGCAATTATCAGTTTTTATTTGATTACATACTCTTCTAACAATGTGGCAAATCCCAAGTCGAACAGATTTCTTCGATAAGTAACTTGTAATCAGCAATGAAAGATATGGGACACTTTGACATAGATTATATTTGGTTACTAAATAGAGGGAGAAAAAAAAATATCCAGCCAAGCAGATTGAGTAAAGACAAGAACAACAAATGACATTTTTATAGGGCATAAGTTGCTTACTGACTTTCTCATTGATCAAATCACAATTGCCTCAATTACAAGGTTTGAATGAATCTAACTGCTCTTACTTTTGTCGGTACCAGTGGAATAATGGGTGCATTAAGATGAATGAGTTGAACATATTACCAGATTGACCAAATTAAATTGAAAAAATTATTGAGGTTTAAACAATCAGAAATCAATCTATTATCTTGTCAATGGTACAATTTAATGGACAGCCAAAATAATCTACTGAACTAAACTTAATTGTATCTACCCAAGAAACTCTCTACATTTTACCATGTTTGTCTATGCCTCTATCAACTTTTAAACTCATTTCCAACTAATCATGATTAAAAAATACCAGCTTCACTTCCTCTACAATCCATCAGGACCTTCTCCATATACAGAAACAAATTGGCACATCTATAAAACAAACACCGCAAGGTTGAAAGTTTCAGGCATTGAGTACATGGATATAGTTTTCACGCTTTACTAAAATCCACTGTATATAACTCTTGCTCTGTACAAATTTCTAGATCGATCATTCCGACGAATATCAGATGATGCAAATTATTAATAGGAAACAAAAAAAAAATTACTTAAAATTGAAAAAAAAGTTGCAAGAGGTTAAAATTGAGAAATTTAAAGGAGGCGGTGCGCGTACCTCCGATAGTCAGACGGTGAAAATCACAATTCTCACTCTGTCGTCCGTTTGTCGGACGCAAAGAGGGACGAGATGGGAAATTTTTCTTCTTCTTCACCCGGGGGGTGGGAGTACACTGTCAAGGGGGACCCGCTTAGTTGCCTCCTTTTGGGCTGATGTTAGAAAGGCGATTCCGGGCTCAGTTAGTTAACGAATTCCAATATAGTATAATCGATTTGAGGAGGCTTCAAAACTTCAAATTAGGATATAAACGGATCGTCGGATTTCTTTTTGAAAACTTTAGTAGCTATCAAGATTTCTGAGAGGAAATCAAATTCTCGATTTTTGGGTATAATAATTATGGAAGTGTCTAATTGTTCACAGTTTTTTGTCCACCATTTGTCTACAGGTTTGACTTGCGCAGATACTGTAAAATTACTTCTACATGCTGTATAATTATACAATATATCACATAAAATATATCAGTTAGTCATAAAACATCCAGCAACTATTTGAAGTGGTCCCATGATAGTTAGAAAAAAATTGCAACTTGTATAACAGGACAAAATAAATGTACTTTCAAACTGTGCTTTCGGAAATTACAGTTATAGAAAGTTATTGGCAGTTAGAGTTAGTTATTAGCGGTTATTGGCAGTTAGAGTTAATTATTAGCGTCCACACTGGGTTGAATCTTGTATATTGTAAAATTGAATTTTGTATACTGTAAAAATGAATTTTGTATACAATAAAATTTTCAATTGAATCTTGTATAATGTAAAATTGAATCTTCTACACAATAAAGTTTACAATTGAATCTTGTATACTGTAAAATTGAATCAACAGAACTGTAAAATTGAATCTTGTATACAGTAGAATTTTCAATTGAATCTTGTATACTATAAAAATTAAATCTTGTATACAACAGAATTCTCAATTAAATCTTGCATACTGTAAAATATATATTGTAAAATTGAATCTCTTATACTGTAAAATTTTCAAATAATACTATAAAAAGACAATTAGATGGGAGTGGATAAAGTTGTGGACAAATGGTGGACAAAACCCAGTGGACAAAAAACTTTTCTCAATAATTATAGGATATTTTTTTAGCCAATTGTGCTATCTCTCCTTTCTCAAATAGATCATCGAATTTCGGATAGTAATCAAACTATATATTTATCTATTATATTTTTTTGGATACGCATAATAGTTTTGGATACTAAATAGATACAGATACGGATCGGACATTGGATAAATACATATATAATTCGGATTAGTGTATTGAAATGGACCGACTAGTTCAGAACCAGATCAGACCACTCATGATTCATATCTGGACCGTGCTGAGCCATGTGCCAAACTTCGATCGGACTAGACTGTAGCTAGAAATTGGTCTAGCAAGAGTTTGGTTCGAATTTTTTCACTAAAACTGTATAGAATTGGACCAGACTAAACTGTGGCTAGAATTTGGATTTTAAATATGCCTCATTTCAAGATATCCTGACTTCTATCAATTAATAATTAAAATTGTACTAATTTGTAATATTTTTGGATAGAGAAATAATATTATTTGGAAAGTAGAATTTCATACCTTTATTTTTATAAAGAACACAAAAATTCATCTAGAAGTTTTCTTTAAATTAAATTTTGAATATGGTCAAAAACTGGGACTATTAACTTGAATTTTAGCTTTTATGATTTATGACCTCTGTCAATTAATCGTTAAAATTGTACCAATCTGTAATATTTTTGTATAGATAAATTATATTATCTGAAAATTAGACTTTCATATCTTTATTTTGATATAAAGAACATAAAAATTCATGCAATCATTTTCTCTAAATTGAATTTTGAATCTGGTAAAAAATTGGACCTTTTCACTAGAATTTTAGTTTTTCTGATTTCTGACCTATGTCAATTAATCATTAAAACTGTACTAATATATAATATTTTTTGTATAGAGAAATGATATTACCTAAAAATTAGACTTTCATATCTTTATATTCATGATAGAAAATATAATATAATTAAATCATAAATGTCGAATTTTAAAACTTTATAATATTTCTAGATGTGTCAACGAGTATGATAAGAGTCGGATGAAAGTATTTTCATATCCGTACATGTTACAATTTGTCCTTATCCGCTACGAATTAGCTCACCTGTATTCTGGCCTTACCAGTTATAGTTGTTGATTAACGAAACAGTAGTGGATAAATAACAAATAAAAAAAATATAATAATTATTGTTATTATTTACTAAATGAAACATTAAACATTTATTTCACAAATATACACACACGTGTTTTGAAGGACTAAATTTTATTGAAATTTGTTGGAATTTATTTAAGTATTTTAATGATTAATTAAGTATAAAACAACTATGCTTAATAGTTGGAGAATAAATATTCATTGCTTGTTTATATATATATATACAAATTTATTTTTTGTAATTATCTGATTGGATAACGGGTACCTAATATACTTTATAAGTACCTTATACGTTTAGATTAAAAAAAAAAACAATATTTATCCCTAATTGTACTCAATAAATTTACGAATATTTTTTTTACTCATACCAATTTTATTAAATACGTTACACTATTTTTTCAAATACAAATAGAATAAAAGAATAAAAGATGTCACTGACACCCCTAGTTATTTCTTTAATATTAAAAAAAATCAAATTAATTCATTATCAATTAATCACTTCGAACAATTCAAAATAATACAGCAATCTTAGAAACATACGAACCGTCCTGAAAATTGATCGACTAATTCGCACGGAGATCCGGCATCAATTTTAGTTTAGAATATGATCCGTTCGATCTTCTTAAAATTCATGTAACTGAACAAATCTTCGAACTATTATTGAAAATCCACCGGTCCTGGACTCCTGGGTTCCTTTCGCTTCCTAAATCCTAATCCATTCAGCCAAGTACATTGATTGAAGAGGCCTCGGAATTTTGGAAGAGCGATAACAAGGAAAAGAAAAAATAAAGAATTCGTATCCTCTGAGATATCTCAAAATTTGCGTGACTTTATGGAAAATCCCAACCGTTTAAATACGTACTACACGAATCTCAAAGCATACATAATACTGACCCCATACATCAGCCCCGAATAGACACCGGACACGTTGGTCACGCAAAAGAAAAGGACTTACCCAGAATCTTCCCGTAATATCCGCCACTTTATGCCATTTGCTACCCCTGAAACTGAAACTGAAACTGAAACTGAAACTGAAACGTCAAACAACATTATAAATTACGAAAAGGACCACCATCTAGCCTTCCCGGTACCATCTCATCTGGTTAATTTCTCCCAAACTGGGGGTCAAATAACAGTCGATTTCTTAATCTTAATTATGAACACCCAATAGATAGATAAAGGGCAGTATATTCACTGTCATTCAGTTGGGGTCTTTCTCCGCTCTTCAGTGGCGATGCGGAGCAGCCATGGAAATTGTAAGCTTGAAGCCCTGTTTTAAGGTTTTCTCTTCTCTCCTCCCGCGAAAGTCTAACGCTAACCCTAATTCAAGAAAGTTAAGTTCTATCTCAACCAGACCTCACTCACGTGCCTTCTCCAAGCTCAGGTCATTTCCTCTGAAAAACCCGCGATTCGAAACCTTACAAAACCAATCCAATGCGATTCCTCATTTTTTCTTCATCTTTTCCCTCCTTCAATCTCTTCCAAGGCTTCAATCTTTCCTCCATGGCGGCTTTGCTGACCCCACCAGTAGGCCTCAGTTCAAGTGCCAAGCTGGCATTAGTACTATCCTCATGAGCACAACTGCAGCTGCCATCTCCAAGTCGCGTGTTAGCCCTTTTATCTGTACATTGGCTGCCAATCCAACCTTTGTTTCTGGATTAGTCGCCTGGTTTCTGGCACAGACTATGAAGGTTTTTCTGAACTTTTTCGTGGAGAGAAAGTGGGATTGGGGAATTTTATTTAGTTCAGGTGGGATGCCTTCTTCGCACTCTTCTCTTTGTACAGCTCTGACAGCCTCTGTGGCGTTGTGCCATGGGATTAGCGACTCGCTGTTTCCTGTTTGTTTGGGGTTTAGTTTGATTGTGATGTATGATGCCATTGGTGTCAGAAGGCATGCGGGGATGCAAGCCGAGGTATTCTATCTCTCTGTTCTTTTAAAATTTCAGTAAAGTTAAATAGTGGTAAATAAATATAATCAAGAGGGAGATTATCATTATGTACCTCAAATTTTCTTTCTGAGGCATTTTGTCAAACACAATAGTGGTGCACATTACGATTGATCTAAAATTTTCAGATTTCTGTAACAACAGTCACAAATCAGCTTGAACCATCCAATATCCACGTCAATTAAGTTTTTACTTGAGAATTGCTTATTGTTAGTATTGGGATGGTTACAGACTAATAGTAGTACTATGAAAGAACAATACCGTACCAATTTTGGTAAGATAAGCTATAAACAAACTGTTGAACAATTTAACAAATACAACTCAGAGTCTCAGATTGGGGTAACCAAAGCAAACTAAGATTGTACCAAAATCGAAATAGAGGAACATATATAGATGAAATAAGGGGCAAGTTAACAATTGAAAGTTGCAAAAAATGAGGTTAATAATAGGTGTGCACCCGCACCCAAATTTTTAGGCCAGTGTCATTCTTGGATCATTGTACAAATCCTTTGTTTGCTATAATTTTGTGTATCTTTTAATTTCTTAGTTTTTTTTTTTTCCTTTTGTGAAATTTAGGTGCTCAATAAAATCATTGAGGACCTATTTCAGGGGCATCCAATAAGCGAAAGAAAATTGAAGGAGCTCTTAGGTCACACTCCTTCTCAGGTTTTCGCAGGGGCAGTTCTGGGAATTTTAGTGGCGTGGTTTTGTTGCCAAGGCTGTATTGTTCCCATTTAGTTGTTAATTTCTATTACAATTATTGGGTAATATCTCTGAAAGGGGAAGTACAAACATGTTGATAAATCTTTCAGGGTGTAACAAAAACACACAGTTTTCTGTTCCTTTTAACTTCAACTACTAGACTAGATTATGTGGTGCTTTTATTAATTCTTCATTTTGAATCACTAGATGGTTCTGGCCTTGTCGGTCTAGTTAATTGTAGGCATAGGTTGTAAGTAAAGTCACAAAGCTAATATTACTTGATTTAGACTCATTTATCTCGAATGAAGTCACGTGGAGCTGAAGTCATTAAAGTTCAGTTGTTATCTGTACAACAGCATTTCGTTTACTATTTCACAGCAGATTTCTGTAAATTATGT
Source organism: Carex pumila (assembly GCA_033356055.1). Taxonomy (NCBI): domain Eukaryota; kingdom Viridiplantae; phylum Streptophyta; class Magnoliopsida; order Poales; family Cyperaceae; genus Carex; species Carex pumila. The sequence goes on from JARJHM010000291.1 coordinate 157,739, forward strand.
CCTGATTTATCCCCCAATAGGCCGAGATTGTGTGTTTTACGCTGGAAAAACCTTATTAATTACGAAGCATAGATTTCTTTCGCTGACACCACAAGTGATGGATAAGGACTGCTATTAAAGTGATTTAATTTATTCAGCTAAAAATTTGCTGCTATTTTTATTAATATCCCCAAAAATTAATTAATTTCAAAAACTAACTCCCAGTTCGTTGGATTTTGAAAAGTGATTGAATAGGAAATATATTTATCGGTTTCAAGTCAACTTTTCGGTAATGAAAATTCTGATTTCAAGCCATTCAAAACTAGTGTTAATTTTACCGGTTTTTAGGATTAGTAATAAAAACACCGGATTCTTCTCTGAAAGCCAGTAATAAAAATACTGTTAATAAAATAAGAGGGGGGGTTGGGTTTGCAGTACGGAAATAAATCTGCTGCGATTCTTTTGAATCACAGGACCCTGCAATTTCAAATCTCACCATCTATTTTGTAGAATCTACAAATCTTAAAAGCAATTATTTTCTTTGCACGAATCTCAAAATAAATAAAAGGAAGGATGTGGAATTGCAGGGTCCTGCGATCCCAAAGAATCACAGAAGATTTATTTCCTTGCAGTACCCATACAATTATGATGGCTTGAGTTGAATCAGTAAAAATAATTTCCGTTTGGTCACTTTTCAAAATTCAGCGGATTAGAGGTTAGTTTTTAAAATTAATTGATTTTTTGTTTTTATATTACTAAAAATATCGGCAAAATTTGTCAACCTTTATTGTGCTCATCTTGCTTGCCGTTCTACTACGGAATGGCGTGTGATAAGAAGAACTGGATAAAAATAATGATGAATATTCCATATGTAGAATTAATTAATGATGCAATTGTCGGCGAAAGACGTCGAATTTTATAACTTGCTCAAATCTTCACCGGAGAAAACCACTGAATTAATGGTTGGACTAATATTGGTATCCAAGTACCTCGCTGCAATTAATCCACCCTCACATGAGCACTGAATATCATTAGAATTTAGAAACCAATACAATATGGCCCCCTGCGTTATCACTGAATAGGCACTGGACACGTCGGTCACGCAAAAGTTGAGATATCTCAGAGGGTATGCACTCGGGCAATATCCTAGTCCCGGACCTTCAGCAACAAGCTGGATCCTTTATTTTCACAAAGCGCAACGGCTACACGAAGATTTGTAGAGCAGGCCTAGCCTGGATGAGGCGATGATATCAAAGGCTTTTTCTCAGGTTAACGTATCATGTTCTGACTGGTCTTTGAATTTGGTACACATATTTCAGAATTGAAACCGTCTCGACAAGCACGGAGAGACTGACTTGCAGTACCGTGTCAATGCATTTATAAAAATAATCAGGCGATTGCTAGTTTATTGCTCTAACCAAGGAGTACTTTAGAACATTTTCATCATTATAATTAGAGAAAAGGTAATGTCTTACGGACTATAGTTTTTCAAAAATCTCCGTGTATAAAAACCTTTACTTTTTAGCTTAGTTCTGACGCGTTTTTTACTGCCACAACTGTCATAATTTCAACTGCTATAATTTTAAGTACACTATATGTGTTTACAGAATTATATATGTATGTTTATAGAATAATATGTGTATGTTTACAGGATAATATGTACACTATGTATGTTTACATAATTATATATGTATGTTTATAGGATAATATATGTATGTTTACAGGATAATATGTGTATGTTTACAGGATATTATGTGTATGTTCACATAAGGTGGTCCTCAACAGCTGTCACGCGTTTTCAATAGCTGTCACGCTTTTTTAACCACTTTCACGTATTTTCAACAACTTTCACGCACTTTTATGTTTACAGGATTTGTTAAATTAGTTTACAGGATTTAGTATTGATGTTTACAGAATTAGTTGAAAATCTCCGGAGATTTTTGGGAGACTGGAGTTGGAGGACTGATAGCTGCTTCCTTATAATTATTGAAACTAATCTTTAATCAACATCAATGATTTTAAAATTTATTCCATAGTTACTTTCAAACCATCTTCCCACAATTACATTTAAATTTAAATTTATTAAACGTGTTGAATATCTTAATTTAATTTTTCTTTTCTAAAATTGACACTTAAAAGCAATTGCAAATGGACAATGATACTGTGATATTATTTAGGAAGAATACTAATTAAATTAAATAATTGTTTCACATCCAATAGCAATTGCAATGATTATATATATCAGCGTTTGTAATTTAATTACTAGTTTGTGCTGTCTGCTGGTTCCTTTGGAGGCAGATCGAGGAATGGCAGGGTGTTTGAGGGTAGAGTAAGCTCGGCTGATATGGTTGCTCAGTGGATTACCTGTGACTGTGAGGCTACCCTTTGGGAAGAGAATGGCAGTGGGAGGGATAAACAAAGAAGAATGGCTACTTTAAAATTTAAATATACAGCTTTCATATATTGCAAAGATTGGTGGAACGGGTTTTTTAATTTATTATTAATTATAGGAAGGTTCTGTACGTGGCCATTGCATGGCATATTCAATATGGATGGCACTGTGTGAACTATGGGCTTGCGAGGCCCAACGCTATATAACCTGCTCATTGGTATTTCAAAAAAATAGAACATCACCTGGGGAGTCATTGTCGAATCTCAAAACGGAACTCCCACCCCATCTTCTTTCGACCCAGGCACCCAGCTAAGTAGCTAAGTAGCTAAGTAGCTAACCGGCTGGGACTAAATCCACCGTTCTTTACCTGAAGGATACGGATTCCATTGTCTCACGCTATCGCTCTCTTTTCTTGATCGGCCGATGGTGACAAGTGCGCTCTCTCTCTCTCCAAACCCGAAACCTTCACTACTAGATTCATTTACGAGAGTTACAGCTCACAGGTGTGGGGGCAAGGGCACCTAATTTCTCTTCTGTTTTGTTTTGGTGATCGATTCAACCCGAGGTATGATATTTTTCGTATTTATGATTTCATGAACAATAGTGATTGCAAGTTTCATATTTGCCCTTCTTGTCACAAGTTTTTTTATATATATATATATATATATAGAGTCCGGCTAATGTCTTAACGTTATAATTTCAACCTAAGTTATAACGAGTCAGTTTTTGAGATTTCAACCTATATTAGCTTTGGTGATTGTAGAGAAGCTCAAACATATCAGTCTCATCATTTAAAGGCAGTAATATTAGCAGTCAATTCTAGATGTCATTTTAATGTTGAGTTTTATATCTAATAGGTTACTAGCAAGCATTTCTTGTGTATGATCCAATAACCAATTATGGACTTGCACCAAAAAATATTCTTATGGGTAAAAAAGAGGCCTCCCATAAGTAATCACCACTGTCATAAATTTGTTACCAGAAGATGTAAGTAAATAGCTTCATAAATTACAACATTTCATAATAATGTACAACGAATATAAAGAATGTTTACATACCAGACTTGGGAATAGTTAAAAAAAAGAATTAACAAATAAAAAAATAGCTTACAAGCTTGTTTTGATGGGATTTGTTTGCTTCTACTAGTATCTTTTATTTTATGAAGCACAGTCACAAAAGACAAAAGGGAAAAAAAATAAAAAAAATTCTATGTGGAAAACAGAGATGAAGTCTCACAATATCTGTACCTAAATTTATAAAAAAATTATAATAAACAAATACAAAACAAAATAAAATCTTTTCCCATGGATGAATTCAAGAAAAAACTGGGTGAATTGACAAAAACTAGATCCCCTCCAGTCAAAGGGTAAAACATAATGAACTCACAATTAACAGATACCTGATTATCTGGCGGACGGAGCCATTGAGCTGAGTGATAATACACCGCCACTAAGTCCACTGTTTGAACTTTCGGTATGTACGTTTTTGCTTCTCCAGGTCAACTCTGCTTGCAGGCTTTTGTCTATCTGTGATACAACTTCAGCCATCTTTGGCCTCTGATCAGCTGTCTCAGCTGTGCATCTCATTGCTACGTCTATAACCTTCCAAACAGAATAAGTGTCATACTCTCCATTCATATTTGGATCACAGATGTCGTCAATATTTCCTTTGGCAAGCTCTCCTTTGACATGCTCAACTATGTGAACTCTCTCTCTCTTTGTCACGACAGGAGACTCCCCTGTCACTAACTCCAAGAGTACCACTCCAAAACTGTACACATCACTCTTTTCATTAAGGCTCTGAGTTCGATGAGACCTACACAAGAAAACAGAAAGAATATATTTAATGATTTTCTTTCTATGTAAATAACTCTTTTTTTTTTATCAATACATCTGTTGATCAGCGCTTTGTCGAAAACCTTAAAAAAATGATTTTTCTTTCTGAGTGAGGTTATGGTACTATGCATAGCACATAATGGTCCGTACTATTAAGTCCGAATAATTCATCCGAACAGTTCAGCATGATCTCTATATAGAAATGTATATGTAGATCAAAAGTTGCATTTTTTAGAATTTTCTTAATATTATTTTTTATATAGGTAGAAAATCACTTTATCTAAATTTTCTAGACCATTCAAAAGTAGTGATTTTCTACTTATATAAAAATAGTAAAAAAAATAAAAAAATGTAAAATTTAGTATTCAAAGGAAAAGATAGTCAATGAATGAAGTATGCATTTTGATTAAAAAAAAAAATTAGAGAATTATTCTTAATTTGGTTGAGTACGAATAGTAATATTGTCTCCATATCTGAACTGCATTATACTCTGTTATCTTCTTCTGTACTAGTATATATTTGCTAATTGAGGTTTAATGCCATTTTTTTTTTCCTTCCCTTGGATGCAGAGATCCATGCCATTGTTTAGCAATGAACGAAGGACAATACCATATCTAGTCATAAGTATACTAATCCATTAGAAATTTACAGAAGTGTTTTACTTTATTTCAAAGATCCACATGGACCTATGGTAATGGATAACTAATTGTGGCAATTCTTTGGAAAATTCCAAGAATTAAAAAGGTACATTCAGGTGACAAAGGTTGGTATTTGTTAGTGAAGAATACCTTGACAATTCGGCTTTTTTCGCATGACAATTATAATAATTGCTGTTGCGATTGCTACCACCGAAGCAGGAATTGCTGTTGAAAGAATGAGAATCAGAGTTTTGTTTGACTTTCCTGAAGATGATGGCGAGGGATTGCATGAAGGAGATCTATCAGCAATAAAAAACTCTGATCAGCACATTTCTTGAAGGGCAAATTTCGTGATTTTAAGAAGGGTTGTTAAGGCGCCCCATTTTACCATGTTTCCCCCCCCCCCCCCCCCCCCCCCCCCCCCCCTTTTTTTTTTTCTTAACATCTAAAAGTTCTAAATGCTGAAAATAAATTTATAAGGAAATTTATGGAATGGATATTAGCATTTTTCTGGAACACCATGGTTTCAATTTTCCATATGATCAAAATTCGCGCTTCTTTGTTGATTTCTACCAATTGGAACTTGGTGCGGAAAAGTGATATTGGACAAATATTGGTAGGTCTTTGTATTTTTTGTTTGACAAATATTTCCAGGTCTTTGGACTTTGATTTTTGGTGTGCAGTGTGCTAGAAGCATATATGTGTACTAAAACTTTTTAACTTGAATTATAAAAGAAATCTTCTAATTGACATCAATAACCAATACTGTCAAAATCTCAATTGTTGGTGAGAAATGCTAAACCAGAAACTAATTAAAACTTACATTATTAGGTCAATAATTCCAGCTTCTGCCTTCTTTTTGAGGTTCGAAGGAACTGCTCCTGTGAAAGAATTTCCTGCCAAATTTCTACCAGAAAATAAGAAAGATCAAATTTTTGCATCAACGAAATGATCCCTGTTAGATCAATTTTAAAGCAGCTAGTACATGCAAGACTTGAAGGGATGGAATTGTTGCTAATGAATCTGGAATGATCCCTGTTAAATTGTTACATGACAAGTCCCTGTTATATAAAGAAAATTAGCATTAGGTTTCTCAATATCTATGCTTCACTAACAGTAAATCACACCTCGAGCTTGGAATCTTGCGTAACTTATAAGGTGCATTACTTCACTAATTATTGTAAATAAATGTAACAGTATGTTATTATTTGTCTTTCCGACAATTTCTTTGGTACTTTTATAACCAGAAACAGAGGAGATGAACGATTTGGTTTTGGTGATCTAAACACAAATCAAACTAAAGAAAATGAAAGTGATTGTACAAACAGGTGTTGAAGAGCAGAAAGCTGCGAGAAGGAATCTGATATTGCACCTTTCAATCCACTTGAAGATAGATCTCTGCATTCATTTTATTGATTGTTAAAACTTTTCTTGCAGAAACATTGCAAGTGGATATTGGAAAGCTAAGTTTTGCTAATAGAAACTCACAGAGTAACTACTCTTGGGGACTGGCTAATGAGGTAGCTGCAATTTATGCCACTCCATGAATATTGCTGTGGGCTACATGGATCTCCCTCCCAACTTCTCTTTAGTTGATACTGTGCTCTAATAGTATTGATGGCTGCAACTGAGTAATGAGAAAAATAGAAGGAAATACATGTCAAATTCAATTGTGTAATGACAGATTAACAACAATAGCAGTAAATAGAAGTAATTCATTTAATAAATTTACTAATTATGCATCAAAGTAATCTTTCCATTTTAATTTGTTTAAATGTATTGAACCTTCCGGTAAATGAGCTATAAAATGCTGGCCGGCCAGAACAGGATTCCCTGCTGCACAGATAAGATATGTGCTAGTATATATTGTCCTAGCGAGAATTTGCAAAAAAAATTTGTGACCTTGGTCTAAGAACCATCATATCAATTGACAAACTCATTGTGTAATGGTATTTTTGTTTTATTTTTGCATACCATCGTTAAAGTCAGTATAGGTGTTTCGCATAGGGAGAATAGAGAAAACTTCAAGTGCATTGATAATCGGTGGAAGTGTCGAGTTGAATTCAGCATTGAAGGACCATGAAAAATAATTGTCGACCATAGGTACAGGATTGCATACAAAATCCCCCTGGAGGTATGGCGGAACATTATATGGGCCACTACTAAACTTTCCATTCAAGAAAACACTGAAAAACCTCCATTTATTCATGGAAGGAACTACGACATTGCTATAGAATGCAACAAAAATGTAACTGTTCTTGGGATTATCAGGAGACCATTGGAGGAAGGTGATGTTTGTTGCATTGTTTGCTGGGATGATGGCTGTCTGAAGGGCTGCAAGGGGTGCCTCATAAATATCTGGATTAATGCTGATGTTGTCAGTAGTGGAAAGCCCCGTATAAGTATTAGGGTCATATGATTGGGGGACCCATATGCGATCATACTTGTCGTCAGGGTACCTGTTATTCATAGTTCCCGTTAATATTCTGGCAAAGGCATATATCTACCTGGGCAAATAACATAGAATTCGCTAATTTTGAAAGATATCATGCGCAAATAATGATAACATACCTAATTGTTTCATTTGTGGGTCCAAAATTGAGGTGGAATTCAAAAGAAATTGATTGGTTGTCAGAAACATATGGATATAGGGTTTTTGTGAGCGGCCGGATTTCCAAGATCGATATTAAAGGAGTCCCATGACCAGTATTTACAAGGCAAAGCCATATCAAGGATGCTGGAGCAACTGTCGCAGCCTCAAACCGGTATGCCAGTGATGCATCAGTTATGTTAACCGTCATCCATGGATTGACCCCTATGTGCAGATCAAACTGTATACTCTTGTTTGGTTGTACACTGTTTAGCCCATCATAATTTCCATACATGAAAGAGGCTCTTATATAGTACTTTTGACCCATGGTGACATTTGGTAGGGTGTACCAGTTCCTGTAGCCTGTAGGAAAGCTTCTAACTGTTTGATACTGTGGTGGTAGAGTTGAATTGATGTAGTTGCTTGAAACTTTGACATTGGACCCACTGTCAATGAATTGACCATCAGACACATATAATAAGCCTGTGCTTGGCTCATAGTAACTGGAATCGGTACCTATGCCACAATCGATGCTCATGAAACCTGAAAGGGAAAGAGCACAGCATTTTGTCCCTCGTTATGTATAACACTGGTAAATAATACCAATGAAAAACTAAAGTTAAAATACAGCATTAGAGTGTTTGCATTTTCAACCCTAAGAGCATAATTGGGTCTGACAGTACTACAAATTTGATGGTATAGAACTACATATATTATATTTTTTTTCACCTCACAAATACTTTTTCCGTGAGGATTAGTTACTAATTCAGACAGCCTAAACTGAAAAAAAAATCATTAATGAATAAAAAAGAGTAACTATTTTCAAGGAAATTGCATAGATGTGAAGGTACTGATTTGGAAGAAGAGTTCATAGCATCATATATCCGTAAAACCAATAGTTGCATTCATGGAAAAAATTATGAAGCAACGAATTTCGAACCTACATTAGCACTTAAAGGAAAAACATACAGAGAAAAGGGGAAAAAAGTTGTTTATATATGTTCTTACAGCATATAAAACTAGGGAACTCGGCCGATGGATAGGTTACTAAATCTCTTCAAAATCTAAATAAAGATATAAAGAAATTGGGATATTGTATCAATTAACCTTTTCTTAATTGTCAGATACATACCTTGATCATTGGCTGTAAACCCCTCAGTGAGGAACAAGATGGAGAAAATAATGTACCATAAAACCACCATCTTCATAAATTTGCTCACTATAACACAGACGACCATGATCCCGACCGACCTCTTCGTCTTCTCGGCCAATCGACCCTTCTAGTTTTCAAAACGAACAGATAAATAGCTAGACTAACCCCTGTTACTGCTAGGCATATTAATGCATGCAGCCCCCCAAAATCATATAATTTTCATAATTTATTTTGTTACACACATCTCATATTAGTTGAGATACATGCCTGAAAAACATTTTAATAATTCTCCACTAGTGATCATTTGTCATAAATTGTGATGCTTTTGGCATCTACGTGCTGTATGCTGTTGCCGGCGGCATAATCTTACTTGCTTAATAACATATTTTATTTGTCTTTTTGTTTCTAGTTATGAGCAAATCTGTGATAGCTTTTCCTCTTAAAATTCAAGCCATCTTGTAACCAGATGTCACTGTTTGATTTTCATAAGCATTCCAATTCAAGCCGGATATACTGGGGCATTCCACATCCCCAGTTTTCTTGTAGCAAATTATGAGGCCACAATAAAATGATTCGCTATATATATAGATACACGACAAGTGAGACATGAAATATTTTTTCTTATTAAATGAGTTGACTGGGCTCTCTTCCAATCCAATACTGAAGCACCTACCAATGAGCTTTGCTATATCAGATAATCAATTTCTTCCAATGATTTAAAGCAATTGAAGGCGTAATATAACAAGTCAGAACAAATCCATTTATTTCTATTAATATGTATTTCTTTGTAGAACTGGAAATTGGGTGTCCTATGCACGACCTTAAAATTTTTGTGATGCCACGTAATTTTTCTATTTTGTTTAAAAAAGACTTCAATTGATTGGATAGCTTCATTAATTTACTTTTTCTATTCACATTTTGTATGTTAAATTTTTTCTAGACAATTAGTTTAGAGCTATTAAATTCTTTTGTGGTAATCAATGTTGATAGAGGTTTTTTTTTTTTTTGGCTTGTGTAGATGTTATTTTCAAGCCGAAGATTACAGAAAAAATGTGTCATATTATATAAGATTAATAATCATTAATCAATAAAGAATTATCCAACGGAGTAGTGGTGTTTATGCGTAAAATTAAACTTGCGTTGACAAGAGAAAAAAACTTTGCATCGGTTGATTTTTGCAGTCAAGCTACTCTCCAAGTACGTATAATTAACGGACCATCCATTTTAAATTTGAAAAATCAGATCGTTAATTGTTGGTCCATACGACAAGTACTCAATTTTATGATATTCACTCACCTATATAAATTGGAATTTTGGAGAAAGAACAGTTTCATGATATTTACACTTGTTTTTTCTTCGAAGAACATTATCTCAATATTTTAGTATATAAACAATTTTAGAAAAGCACCCAAGGGCAGTTCAAAAACTTAGGGTTTGGACACTCACCTCTTTCCCCTTTCATCCAACTCCATTCTTTCTGCTCATCCTTGCAAGCCTTGTCTCAACACAACACTTTTTCTTTGATTTTTTTCAGTTCTACCTCTTTGAGCAAAGATAAGAATGAAGGAGAGGGGAGGGATCAGAGTCAACCAGAGCCGAGAGTGTTATATCGTCAGAGCTCGGAATATAGAGTTCTCATCTTGAACGCTGTGTGATTATAAGTAGATCTGGTCATTGTTGGAGTGTGGAGGTGGTCAAAGAAATGAATCTAGTTATGGAACAAGATAAAGATTAAGATATTAGAGTGATTAAGAGTGTATATAAATAGGATTAGAAGATTAGAATAGTTTAAAATATTTCATGAGAATAAAAGAGTAGATCAAAGAATTACGATCATTTGATTTATTTTAAATACATTTTTTTTTTATCAACAAAAATATTAATAGGTATTTAAGACTACTAACCTTAAATTTTTTTTACCTTCATTAATAATTTTCTTTCAGAAAATGCTTCCCTGTCATGTCTTATAATTGGATTTCCGTTCCTTAAAAATGATTGTGTTTATAAAATGTATTATATGGATAAAAGTTTGTATTTATCTCATACATTATTATATGGTTTGCCTTCCTTGAGGCAGTGCATTAAAAATGCATTTAGCAAAAAAAAAAAAAAAAAAAAATTATTATATGGTTTTTTTTTACAAATAACTCTGTAATAATTTAATAAATTATATCTAACTTGAACTATCCTTGAAACTATTTTAAAGGTCTTTCGATATTCATAATTAAGTAGGTCTTTTGACAATACCTGAAACATGTTATGGCGTTATGGTACATTCTCATGATTTTCTTATTAATAGAAAAGTAATAAAAATTGACATCGATAATGGAAAATAGTTTCATAGAAATTCAAAATTTAAGAAAAATGTTATGATTTATAACGTCCCACTAAATTTTCACTTTGCTCCTAGTTCCATATACATAAAAAAAATATTGCTACAGTATGAACGGTAGCATTTTATTTTTTTGGAGTTACATTTTCATATATGTTTAAAAAAAAATCTAACATTATAAGTATTATATATATGATTATACATAGTGTTTATTAAAAAATAAATTTACCATAGCATAAAATTTGAACAATTTGTAATTAATAGTTTTTTTTTTTTGCATAATGAAATAATATTCAACCTGTATGATATTTGATTGTTAGACCATGTATATGACGAATAACTAATTTATAAATTTACTTTTTAATATCAATCTCATTTAAACAATTTCAATCTCATTTTAATTTCAATTTTGATTTCGGAATTAAAATGATATTTTCTTTAACATATATGGAAATGAAAAAAAAAATTGCTTCAGTAGAGGCGTTATAGTCCATAACGTCTATACTGTAACAATTTTTTTTTTTTTTTTTTTTTTACAGAGCCAGAGGTAAAATAAAAATTTAGCAGGACGTTGTTTGTAAATTCTAGTCTCCACCAAAATCGATCGTTGGCACACTTGGTTATTTGGATCCCTAGTAGTCTAGTACTCTGTTATTTCTAACCTGCTACTTAATTATCTGTTCTAGTCATTTTTACAGAGCTGAGCTGGCACTCAGGTGCACCGACTTACCTACCTGCTAAGAGGCCCGACATGACAGCAGTTGTTACAGAGCTCAAGGAAAGCCTGAACCTAGAAATTTCTAGCACTGAAATTATATTGGTAGTGATGCTTCGGGGGATATAAGCAGTAATTTTCTAAGAAATGATTATCCTTTTGGTGGTGTTAATTGTTATCCCTAGTGACAATTTTGAGATGGCACATATATATATATATATATATATATATATATTGGGGGTTCGAAGCTACCAGATTATGGTCCTTCGGCAACATAAATATCGATCAGCTTCAGATAGAAAGGTGCATGCTGCCGACCTGTGTTTGCTATCCTGCGAGTGATTTGGTTTGATAGTTCATTTGAAAAATAAATGACCTAGCTGTTTTTCTTATAGTAATTTAAGAATTAATTTATTTTTGAAGAGAAATGTAGAGGTCTAGCCCCCAAATTTCATTAAGAACTAATTTATACATTCAGCAGATCATTTGTTAAAGTTTTTTTCTTTGTGAGGTTGAATGTAAGAAAATTGGAACCTTTGGCATGACAAGGTGCTTTTAATAGAAAACATAAACTCTATATTCTGGTATTATAAAACAATTTTTATGCATTCCTTTTGGTTCATTTCAGTTGACTTGCATAGATAGGAATTGATCATGAGGATCACAAAATGAACCGGTTTTTTAATTAATACCATTAAAAAAATAAAAAATTATAGATGGCATCGATTCCATAAAAGGTGCCAAAATAACATAGCATCGAACCCATGCATTTTGGCAGACAATTCTTCGAACACTTCATGTGCACCCATAAACATAATTTTAATTTTTAAGCAAATACTGATTGGATGCATATTGACACACATAAAGTTTTATAATAATTAAGTAGAAATAATTTACTGCCTATCCAAAGCCTACACACCATAAAGAACAATGAGAGAAATTTTTATTCTTGTGTTACATCAAATCGACCAGATCTAATTTTAAATTTAAATTATGTGTGAATTCAAATATTATATTAGGGCCTGATACAGTAAATAGATATATGGCTGGCAATCATACTGGCTGTGAAAAAAAACAAAAAACAAAAAACAAAAAACAAAAAACAAAAAACACAAACCTGGCCTGGACACTTCATACCAGCTAGCTGAACCATCCCGTCCGTGCTATTTTTGTACATGTTATATACGGAATCCATGTCATGTATTCAAATATTATTTTTCAATTGATATTAATACAAAAATCAGAAAAATGAAGCACCCTAACCCCATTATATCACATATGCAAACATTCCAGAAGAAACATGCTCATTTTTTCTGTGATTTGAAATGATAGGCTCGCCATTACAGAACTGGTGCAAGTATAATCTGGATCCCCCACATATAGGTCTGGCAACACGAGTCCAAAGTCTCAGTTGACAAGTTAAAACAACAAAGACAATTTAAAACAATAAGACTAAGGTTGTAATAATTTTTAATGAGTTGCATAAAATTATGGAAATGATACAATTTGATCAGAAATTATGGATTAATTTTCCACATAATTCACATGCCTAAAGGTCCAAATTTATTAATTTATTCCAGCCGAGCCTAGAGCACAACCAACTTTGAATTCAAAATTCATAGCTGGATGACATGCATTTTTCCAGTAAGGTCCTTTTGACATGGGAATATTAGGTATCACCAAAATTTCCAGGTCAATCTTCACAACTTGTAAAATTTACAGAATATGCCCCTGAAATTTACAACTGGTGTACCAGTACCCAGAAAACATTAATACCAGTACTACCAATATACAGAGAGGTGCCCAAAGAGGTTTAGATTGATGTGTTAAGTTGGACAGTTGTCAGAATGGCATAACCGAGTCAAATAGAGCATCGGTAGTGGCAAGAAAGGCATGAACACAAAGTGTAGCAACGAGAAAATTGATCTAATCACATTTCCATGCTGTTGGAACAGCAATTCAATGTCAACAATGTGTTGATTTATGGTACCTACAAGTACCAACATCTAGAACAAGGCAACAAGTCAAAGAGGGAGAGATCAGGTGTTCTGAACACCATGTTCATGGAAACCGGGTTCAAACCAGATATAAAACAAGAGCAGGGGACCTTGGTTCAGACGATAGGAGAATGTCAAAAATACAATCACGAAATTAATACACAAGCATCAGACTTTAACATGACAGTGAAACATGCCACAAGTGAGGGAAAAGAAAATTTCATTTTAAATGTGAAAGAAATAAATATCACATGCCTCTCTCTTTGAACATTGAGAGTCATTACTAGTTAGTACATCAGGCAATGGAGATCACACAAGGCTTTTTTTTTTGAAATCCTGATAGAAGCTATCAGGTAGAGATCACACAAGGCTATCATGGACAAAATCAAGCTTGTTTCCCAATTTCATTCAACAACACCACATCACTTGGATCAACAATATTAATCAAATTCAACAAGCAGTGAAGAGGATAGAAAGAACAGTCATGGATAGCCATGTTCAGATCATAACTGAGCATGATAGAATAGAGATTCAAGAAAAATTGATAATGTGCACAATCATTTTAGAACAACAAGAACAATTTAAGTCACGGTTTAAGAGCAAGCAGGCAACAAGCTTTAGCAAAAGAAACCAAATTGATCATTTGCAAATTACAGAAAGTTGAAATCAAGTCCTGTGACGTCCAAGACTTAATGAAGCAACAGAGAACGTGAATTGAGCACGAACAAGAAAGAATCAAACAATTCTATTGAAATTCAGTAAATTGGGATACAACGGCCTTAGGCCAAACCTTAACTCAAACTCTCAAATTACATGATAATAGTCTAAATTGACACTACATACATGTTCTCTACTTACAGGCAATCCTAACAGATCAAGAAACTCAAGAACAGATGAACTCTATCGCTCAAACGCTTGTCATCGCGCCATCTGTCGTCCATGTAAGCCCCTCGTCTCCAGTTTGCTGTTTCTTGCCCTCATCTTCTATCCTCGCGGGTCCCAGCTCTCAGTTAAACAGACTACTTTTCTGTCACTAAACATATAAATGTGAGGGGTCCCAGCTGCAGAGTTTCGTCTTTTAAACCAATTCCTGACCGCACCTTTGTCCGCCTGCCCAAGAGCTTGTCTCATTCAATCAGAGCATTGACGGAGTCAAAATCAAAAGTTTCTCCCCAAATCGCAATCTGGGATCGTGACACATCCCTATTAAATCTGTTAGTTTAATTTATTGATTTCCACAAATGTGATGGGACAGTGAAACAACACAAAAAAATTATGGTCAGATTGATTATTCTGGGATTGTTATACTTATTTTACTATTATGGTCAGCTTGATTGTTCTCATACTTTGATGGGACAGTGTAACAACACAAAAAAATTCAGAGGGTCAAATTTGAAATTTAGACTAATAATTCAGATTAAAATTTTTCAATTATTGTGTCTGTACTTTGCAGGATGTAACATTTTTATAAACTATCCAGAGGACGTTAGTTTGTGGTGCTAGCACATCGATTCACACTTTCTATAGGACGTTAGTGAGAATAATCGATGGTGCTAGTGAGAATAGTCTGATTATTCTCATTAGTTTGAGGTGCTAGCACATCAATTCACACTTTCCATACTTCGCAGATATTTTCAATTACTGTGTCTGTACTTTCTTCTATCCACATTTTCTAAAGAACGTTATAATTTTCTTATATCTCCAAAAAATTCAAATCTGTTCTCCATTATCGATATTTATTTTAATAATTTTATATTAATAAAAATTTCAGCCACTTACAGCGCTTCGATTTCCGAGTTGATGTGAAAAAAGAAAAAACGTGACTTTCCAACTTGGAAATGTCAAACTCATAAAGAAAACAAAATAAAAGAAGTGTGAAACTGCAACAAAAAAGGGAAAAAAATAACAAATCTCCATTCTTTTTCTGCATCTTAACTTCTTCATCATCGTTCAACAAAATTGCTTAATTAATTCATGTGTTGTATTAAGAGTAAGGCTTGAGTGCTATGGATAACATAGGGTAATTCGTGCTATGGTTTCAAAAACATATCATATAAACTTCAAACTTCGATTTAAGTAGCTTAATAAATTGTTTATATAATAAACTTGTAAAATACTAATTTTTACTATTTTTAAAATTTTTTTACTATTTTTTATGATTTATGAAAAAAGATCAAAAATGACAAAAAAATAAAAGAAAATTGTCAATATTTTAGGTCATTTTTTGTCATCTTCATAAATCAGAAAAATTAGTAAAAATAATTCAAAAAAGTCAAAATTAGAATTGTACAATTTTATTATATAATCAATTTATTGAGCTACTTAAACTGAAGTTTGAAGTTTATACAATAGCTTTTTGAAGCCGTAGCACGAATGACCTTATGCTATTCATAGCACCTAAGGTTAATTGACAAAGAAGGAGACCTTTTTCTTCTGTAACTTTGCTACTCAAGTTTATTAAAAATATGTCTGAGTGCTTTTTATAAAAAAGAAAATAGCAGTTAAGTAGCAAAATAAAAAGTGTCCAAAGAAAAAAAAATCTATTTTTATTGAGCAAACTTCACATCACCTTTTAATATCAATTTGTTTTTTTTTTTAAATAAAATTTTGAAATAATTAAAGTGAATCGTTAATTATGTTCTATTTCTAAAGCAATACATGTACATCAGAAGTTGTAAAATTTTAAATCAAGTTGTTCAAGGCAAAAGGTCAGAAGTGTAAATTAATCACAATAAATAATTTATCGTTCTAAAATTTTATAGCCGCCGCAATAAATATGATTTAAACCATTGACCCTAAAATATATGACTGGAGTACAGATAAGATTAACTAATCATTGACCCAAACATATCTTTGATCTGATTCATACCATATATCTGTTGACTTGACAAAAGAGACGTAGCATAATTGACTAAAAGAAAGTCCTAGAGTTGTTGTACTAAAAAGTCGAGAGTTTGATTTCTCCTCATGACTTTACAACTTGTGCGAAAGTTAAAAAAAAAAAAACATATATTTGTTGACTTCTAGGTAATAAATACTAAATAATAATGCCCCATGCATTCTCTACCACTCAGCATTCGCAAATCTCAAAACAATAAAGAAAAATCGGATGGGCGTTTCACCTTTCTAATATTTGTGCAGTTTGGATCCGATGCTGATCGGAAGCAAATTTGTGTCCAATGAATCACATCAAAACCGTCCAATTCACTTTAAAGTATGCGTACTAGGGGTGGCAAAAAATTAAAGCTTGTAGCTCGTGGATCATCGTGACTCGTATTTGACTCGCTCGCTAACAACTCGTTTGTTAGTGGACCGAGCTGTTAATGAGCCAGCTCACCACTAACTCGATCTAAAATTAACAAGTTTGAGTTGGGACCTACCTCGTTTGCGAGGTAGTGAACCAGTTCGGTTCAAGTATGAATTTGTGAATTGGTATGAATTTACGTGAATTTAGTATGCATGAATTTATTTTTTGAACTGTGTTTGTATTAAATTTATTTAATATTTTAATATGTATGAAATTAAGCTAAACTTAATTTATGGTAGTTGACTTTATAATATATTATCTAATACATTTGGACTTTTGATCTACGAGCTTTCACGATCTGGCTCAACTCACTTGTTGCCAAAACAAGCGAGCCATAAGTCACTTTATTGTCGTTGCTAAAATGAGCGGGCCATGAGTTTTGGTCTAGCTCGGACTGAGCCGGCTCCCGAAATTTTTAAATATACCATACTTTAAAAAAAAAAAAACCAAACAACCACAACTTCTGAAAATTTCGATTTTTGACATGATTGCATACCCTAGGTGCGGCCACCCTTTTTTTTTCTGTTCAAATTGAATTGCACAAAGAAGAGAAAAAAGTAAAAAAAAGAAAAGAGGTGGCCGCACCTAGGGGATGCGGCCATGTCAAAATTTGAAATTTTGAGAGAAAGTGGTGGTTTGATGTTTTTTTTTTTTTGTATAATGGTATATTTAAAAATTTCGGAGCCGGATCATTAACCAGCCCTAATGCATACGAATTATAAATTGAACCCGAACTATTCTCTTCTAATTAATGTAGCAGTGGATCTGAAAATGCATGACGGTGTCTTGCGTCAACTGTCTATTAGAAAATTGCACAATAGAAGAGAGAAATTAAACAATTAATTTGTTAGCGTACATGATTAAACAAGAACGAATTTACTATATCGTCCCTTAAATTTTATATTAGCTAAGTCATACATATGAGAAGGTCAACTATAGGTTTCTTGGCTAGTATAAATTGTGTGATTGACGGGGTATATTGCATATATGTTTTAACTGTAATTGGCCGGAAGAATGCATTTGTGGTGCTCATATCATCTGATATTGCTGGTCCTGGTCTTCGTCTGTGTTCAAGGCCAGAATCCAACTTCTTACGGTAAATATATTATATACATATATATATATATATATATATATATATTTTTTTTTGCCTTAATTTCGTTTGATCACTTCCGCCTCCTTGATTTAATAGTTGATTCCTTTATTGTTGGAAAGTTCCCAATCCAAGTGTTTTGTTGGAGTGAGGCGCGAAAATAATTTACTGTGTATTTTGTTCAAGTGAATTAACATAGAATTAATAGTTGATTCTAAAATTAAAAATTGCTCTATGTTACCAGATTCACACCCCTTTTTCAATTTTTGATCACTTTGCCCCCTTTTTCAATTCAACAAAAGTAATAAGTTACCAGATTCACACCAACTTTAATATATAGTTGATTCTATGTTATTATTATTATTATTTTTAATTTTGTTCAATACATCACATTTTAGTAAGAAAAAAAAATTGCTTTTAACCGTTTATTTACCAAGTTCAATATAATAAATAAAAAAAATGAGCTTATCTTTCGGTGGAAGTAAATCAGACACTATACACTTGTTCTTAACTTCGATATATTTTTTCTTTATATCGTCTTCATAGATTATACAAGTTAATCGCCACATATGTATCTTACATAATAATTTGTTTGTGTAATGTATTAATACCTCTCTAACAGTAAATTTTCTAATAAAATTATAATCGCTTGACTATCCAAATTTTATTTAATTAATTAGAGCATGACGTCCTTTATTCGGTAAAGACATAAACTAATCAGCTCCATTATATTATTTTGAAGTACAATCTCACACGCATTTACAGTGCAAACGGATCGGATAATAGTAAATTAATACCCGTATTCATTTTTATTTTAGGAGATGAATACAAATCAAATATTAAAAATGAATATGGATATGGATCATATACTAAACACATACAAATACGAATATGGTATTATTCGGATACCTAATTCAAATAATATTATAACAAAATTAGTATATTCTTCAACAAAATTATTTATTCATTAGAAAATATAAATAACATTAAATATGAATATTCATTCAGATAATAAATCATTCTGGTGGACAATATATTTTTCTCTTATTAAACTTTTTATATGCTATTATAAAATACCTATTTTGTTCAAAAAAATTAATCACCAATATAATGATGTCTTGATTAAAAAAATATTTTTCTTTCTAAACATACATGATTATAAACAAACGAATATAAAGAAAACATATATACGGATAGTCGGATACAGATCCTTCTTTGTATTCCTAATTGCGCCCTCATATTGCTCCAAAAGAATCAAGATTAACAAAATCAATTTGATCAACATGTACAAATTTATTACTTTTGCAGGTTTCATAAACATAGACTGTGGTATTGCAAGCAACACTAGTTATGATGACAGCTTCACAGGTTTAAGATACATATCTGACGATCAATATATTGACACGGGATTGAATGGCAAAATCTCTAGTCAGTATCCAGTGAACAAAAATAAGTACACAAATCTTGAGACCCTCAGGAGCTTCCCTAACAGTACTAAAAACTGTTACACTCTAACACCAGTAACAAAAGGATCAAAATATCTTGTGAAAGCAACATTCTATTATGGGAACTATGACGGATTAGAAAATATTCCCAGCTTCGACTTATATTTTGGTGTCAATTTTTGGTCAACCATTACCATCTCTGAACCTGATTATTGGTATGCTTTCGAGATAATTGCTATTGCCCCTGCAAATTACATTGAAGTTTGTCTATTGAACACGGGACTCGGGACTCCTTTCATCTCTGTGCTGGAGTTGAGACCATTGACTAGCACTCTCTATGAACTTGCAAACGCCACTAAATCTCTGAATCTCATATATAGGGGAGATGTGGGATCAAATAATTCAGTGGTGAGGTATGCAAAATATAGCATTTATCAGGAAAAAGAAACTTCATGTGCACTTTCAGGGCTTATTTTGTGGTAATAATATCACTTGGACATCCTCAATTTGTCCGTTGTGAAAATTTATTTATAAGACATTATAGTCGTCCATATTCCCTAGACTTCATATTATTATAATTGACCTACAATTGCTTACTTCAAATCCCAAATTGGCGGGTGACTTCCAATTCTCAGCTCCCCAACTGTAGTGATATTTTTTAATCAAATGAAGTTCAGTAAAATTTAAATTTCTATTTAGAAAATTAATATTGTGCAGAACGAAATTCAACAATTAGTCATCTCTTTTGTTGTTTGAGAGCAGGTACCCTGATGATAACCACGACCGGTTATGGTTTAATTACACACAGTCTTCATGGGCAAAAATATCCACTGGCTCTAGCATTGACGGCTTTCTATTTGAGGTCCCATCCTTGGTGCTACAGACAGCAGCTGTTACCTCAACAGCAAGCAGCCCCCTTGACATAACATGGTCGACATCTAATAAGTCGACTATCTTCTTTGTTGTGCTCCATTTTGCCGAGATCCAGATCATGCAAAACACTAGTCTGAGGGAGTTCTACGTTTACGCAAATGGAGAGCAAAAGTTCGAGGACCCAGTTCCCATCAAGAAGTACCTTAACCCAGTTTATTCTTGGTACTTAGATACAGGCCGCACAAATTATAATATGTCACTCAAGAGTTCTCCAAGAGCAACTCTCCCACCTCTACTCAATGCATTTGAGTTGTACACAATCTTACGTGTGACAATGTTTCCTACAGATACCATAGATGGTAGATCTCTACACATTTCTAATTTAAGTCTTAATGCTGTTGATTGTCCTCAGTGGAATAATTTTTTTACTGACAAACAAACTTTATAAGAAATTGGTTAGAATATTTGACAGAAAATTTTTAATCTTCCATACAGTCAATGCCATTAAGTCAATCAAGGCGAGTTATAGTATCGGGAAAGATTGGAATGGTGATCCTTGCCTTCCTACAAGTTACAGTTGGAGTGGGATACGCTGTACAATTAATTCCTCCAATATTCCCAGAATCGAAGTTCTGTGAGTTTCACATCCAATACAATAATGCCTTCTTGTAATCTTTCTTTCTGTAGAGAAAACAATTAAGTTCTATTTTTTGCAGAAATCTATCATCCAGTGGATTAACTGGTGCAATGGTATCTGCCTTCGGATACCTAACTGCGCTTGAGAAATTGTAAGTTCGTTTAATATTTAGAAAAAGAAAATTACTTTAGGGAAGTTATTATAACATCACTTACATTCTTGTAACAGAGCAATTAAACAGTTTCTGACATGAAATTCTCTTTTATAATTCTTTCAGAGACTTATCTCACAACAATCTGTCAGGCAACATTCCTAATTCTCTGGATGAATTAACATCACTTACATTCTTGTATGACAAGAAAACCCTTTCTTTTTTAGCCAGAGCATCAATTTCCGCTTTCTCATCTAATGCTCTTTTTTATTACAGGGATCTCTCAGAAAACAGTGGTCTTTCAAGAACACTTCCTCCTGGTCTCCAAAAAAGACAAAAGGATGGTCATTTGACTGTGTTGTATGTCTACTTTCCCCATTTTGATCAAACTAATAATCCTTTAGTCGTACCACTTGTTTGAAATGACATCTCTTTAGTTTAGAAATTTGTTTACTAATTAAGTTGATACATCTATAACTAGTGACAGCCTGGCATCCCATGCTTAGATGTTCTAAACTGTGCCAAAAACTATCAGACATTAAATGCTAGGTCCTTATCTTATATTTTGATTGATTCTGTATTATTTGTCATGTTGTTCTGTGAATGATAAGGTATCATTCTTTATGCTCGCTTAGAGGAGCAACAGAAATAATTTCACAAAAAACTTAAAAAATAACGAATAATATAATTTGACCAAAGTATTAAATGTCAGTTTCAACAGCACTGATGGTGGATCAGGACACAAGAAATCCTCGAAAGCAGTTATCTTTATAATTGTTGCTGTAGTTATCGGGTTGCTGATTATTGGAGTAGTGACATTATTCTTTTTGTGTCAGAAGAAGAGCAAGAAAGGTAATTGTTCCATAATATTAATGTTTTTATTTTTTAACCAATGAGATCATCAGTAGAGTTTTGAACCTGCAACATCTCACATGGAAGGCATTGCCTCGACCAATAGAACAAAGACTGGTTCTCAATATTGATTACTTCTATTTTACAAACTTTTCTTTCTGGGATGACATAAGATCAAGAGCTTTTTTATTGGTATATGCATATATGTAATTTTGAGAGATATCAGATTATTGACTACCACCTTCAATCCAAAACAGCACACAAATATGAAAGGAATTTATACCTGCAGATCAAGGTAATGAAAAGTTGACCTGGCGATCTCTCCTCATTTAACTGAATTACCTGCACTGTTTGCCCAATTTTTCATATTAGTTGATTGTTGCATTTCTTCGAAACATTTGATTAATGATTTAATATTTGTAGATAAACGCATCAACCCACCTACAACTCACGAGGATCGTACATCATTTGGTACGGGAAATAGCTCTCATGTTATTGATGACCCAAATAACCCTAGCAAGTCTGGGGCTGGAGGAAAGGCATCAAATTTCGACAAAAAGCAATTTAGTTTTTCCGAGCTGAAGCTTATTACAAATGACTTTAGAGAAAAAATTGGAATTGGAGGGTTTGGCGAAGTTTTCAAGGGAAGACTTGGAAATGGAAACGAAGTTGCCGTTAAAGTTCGTTCTGAGTCATCTTCACAAGGGACTCAACAGTTTTTGAATGAGGTAACAGGAGTATCTGTAATTTACTGTTGTAGCATGAGGCATGCATCATTAACTATATATTGCAAATTGCATTAGTAATCAGAACCTAGTATATCTATGTTCTGCATTTCTTCTTACAGGCACTTAGGTTACCTGAATATTCATACTTTAAAGGAAGTAATACTTTGAACATATTGTATACTATGAAAATCTTTAGATCATAGTATCATTTTAATTAAAGATATAGCATCTAATGCAGAATGTATCTCAAATTGTTATCTAGGTTGAGAAGTTGTCAAGGGTTCATCACAAGAACTTAGTCTCACTTGTTGGCTACTGCATGGATGGAAATTACATCGCTCTTATCTATGATTACATGTAACAAGGAAATCTGCAAAATTGGCTTAGAGGTTGTAAAGTTGCAGAACTAAAAGTTTTTTCCCTTGTTTAAAGTTAGATTACTATCAATATTTCTCCAAGTTATTCACTGCACCAATATTATTTTATAAGCACTTTGGATGTAAATCAAGGACCCAAAATGTAAATTTCAATCACATACTCACATGGAAGGCTTCAGGATGAGGATCTAATGTTACTAAAACAAGTTGCTAAACAACCAGGAGATCAAAATTTGGCTTATAAATTTAATAATTGACATATTTGACTTGTAGGTAACACTCAGCCCCTTTCATGGAAACAACGACTCAGAATTGCATATGAATCTGCCCAAGGTCTGTAAATTTTGTTACTGTTGCCATCAAGGAACAACTTGATTCATATGTCATTAGTGACCTGATGATCTTTGCAATTCGTTGCAGGATTGGAGTATCTCCACAAAATGTGCAATCCACCACTAATTCACAGAGATGTAAAAACCAGCAATATTCTTCTTACCAGAAATCTCGAGGCAAAGGTTTCCGATTTTGGTTTAGTTCGTGCTTTCACAGGCACTCATGTCTCCACCAAAGTCGTTGGAACACCTGGTTATTTGGATCCCCAGTATGTTCCCCCTGCCTCTTCAGTTCTTTTTTTTCTAACTTGTCTGTTCTAGTATTATTTTTTAAGATGTGCTGGCACTAGATCTGGCTGTTATATGAGGGCATTGATAGCCCCTGTAATTTGTTGAGCTACCTTCAAACCTTAAATTAAGGCAGTATTTAGTGTAACAAAAGGACATGAAACTCCCCTATATATTATATTTTACAATAGTCCTCAAGTTCTACAGGGTCATCAGTATAGTCTCCATAATTTTATATTAAAAATTTTCAAAATGTATATAAATTAAAATTAAAAAGATTGTTCATTTAGGGTGGATAAGATCTATTATTTATAGTTTTCACCACTTTATGTACTTGTTTGTTAATTTTATTTTCATATTCCGCAGTTATGCCTCCACCTCCCATCTCATAGAAAAAAGTGACGTGTACAGTTTTGGGGTTGTCTTGCTAGAAATCATCACCGGCAAGACACCAATCCACCAAGGCCCACAAAGGAGTCAGCATTTGACTCAATTTGTGCAGCAAAGGCTCTCCAAAGGAAACATAGAAAGTATATTGGACCGATATCTAGGAGGCCAATACAACTTAAACTCTATTTGGAAAGTTGCTGAGCTGGCACTCAGGTGCACCGACCTACCTGCTAAGAGGCCTGATATGACAGCAGTTGTGACCGAACTCAAGGAAAGCATGGATCTAGAAATGTCTAGCTTTGAAACAGGTAGCGTGGCTTCGGGGAGCATAAGGGAGTATAGTGACAATTTTGAGATGGCACAAATAGGGGGCTCGGGGCTACCTGATCATGGTCCTTTGGCAAGATAAATATCAGCTTTAGATAGGAAGGTGCTGCATGCTCTGTGTGTCCTATCATGTCAGTGGCTTGGTTTGATATAAAATTGTTTATTTGTTAAAAAAAAAGATAGTTTGTTGTTTTCTTGTAGTAATTTAAGCAATTATAGATTGTTTTTTAAAAGTTTTTTCTTTGTGAGGTTGAAGGTAAGAAAAATGGATCCTACGGCATGATGTGCTATTAAGAAGACCTTAACCCTGTTATCCTTGTGTAATAAAATAATCTCCATGAATTCCTTTTGGACTTTTGGTTATTTTATTGACTTGCATAGATTAATTGGTAGTAATAATAATTGATCATGTAATCGGCTACTCAGACTCTCACCTACTGTTGAGGTATATAGGAAGCCTCGGATGTTAGATTTTCAACTGCTGATTCAAGTGGTTGAAAAAGGATGCCAGGATGGAAAGCAAGCTTGCTGTTGTTTGGGGCTAGGGTCATACTTGTAAAATCAGTATTGTCCGTGATCCAGCTTAATTGGCTGCTTCACAACATGCAAGCATTCAAAAATTTTAATGGGTTTTCAGGTAGACATATAGATCCAGAAGGAGATTCCTATGGAAAGGAGATTCATATGAGAATGTACTTGTAGATGAAATTTTATAATTTTAAGAATTGTTTTTACTATTTTTTGAGATATGTAATAGAATATCACTTGATACTTTAATGGAATAGTCGGTAAGCGCTTGCTAACTGACCTTCAAAAAAAAAGAATATCACTTGATAAAAATTCTAGACTATTCAAAAGTAATGATTTTCCACCTATCTAGAAAAATAATAAAAAAAGATTAAATAATATAAAATTTATTCCACGAGTACATTTTCATACATGAATCATCTTGGGAGGTCCAAATCGACTATTTGTACTTTGAAAATGAAAATATTGATCCGTAGTAATGGACAAATCTGCACTATGCATAACAGTGTAGCCTCATTCAAAGGACATTATAGTACCCTATAATGCACAAGTGAGTGTGGTGGCTATTGTGAGATGCCACATATTGGGGGCTCAGAGCTACCAGATTATGGTCATTTGGTAAGATAAATATCATTTAGACAACTGCATTCCCTGTGTCTCCTATCCTGTGAGTGGGTTGGTTTGATATAAAATTGTTCTTTTGAGAAGAAAATTACCTGGTTGCTTTTGATTCAGCAGATCATTTGGACAATTTTTTTTGCTTTGTGAGGTTTGAATTGAAAAGGAAAATGAAACCTATGGCACCCTGTGCTATTAAGAAGACGTAAACTCTGTCATCCTTATATAATAAAACAATTTCCATGGATTCCTTGTAAATTAAAATTGCTTTCCATAGATAGCTAGAAACCAGAATTGATCATGGGGGTTCACAAATTGAAACCATTAAACTAGTGACAATAGAAATGATCTGTCAATAATTACTGTTAATCATTAAAGCACCTTAAACTCATTACACACATATGCAAACATTCTACAAAAAACATTTTCTCTTTTTCTGTTCTTTGAAATGCTACAGAAAAGATATGACTCCCCATTACAGAATCAGTGTAAATATAATCTGGATCCCCACATATAGGTCTGTCAACTTGAGTCCAAAGTCCCAGTTGACAAGTTAAACAATAAGACTAAGGTTGTCATAATTCTTCATGAGTTGCATAAATTATGGAAATAATATACAAAAAAAAAAGTAGGTCAAATCCTATCTCGCAGCTGGACCTGACACTATATTTCCCATCTCATATGTCTGACTAACCTCTCCCACACCACTAGGATACGTGAAAGCATTATCATTCCTCATATACATAGAACTTGTAGTACTACTAGGGTTTGAACTATGACCTTTCTCATTGACAGTCTCAAGCGCCAAGCATTCTTTCAGCTCAGCAACAACATCAGCCATAGTGGGTCTTTGAATTGAGGTATGAGAAACACACCGCAATGCCAGATCAGCAACCTTCCATACAGAGTTCACGTCATATTCTCCTTGCATGTTGGCATCTACAACATCTTCAATGTCTCCTTTGGAGAGCCTCTGGCGGACCCATTGTACTACATGACCCCCTTGTGGGCCTGCAATTATTGGGGGTTGTCCTGTTACGAGCTCAAGTAGAACAACTCCAAAGCTGTATACATCACTTTTCTCGCTGAGCTGGTATGATGTGTAGTACCTTGAAAGCGAGAAAAGAAAACAAACATTCAGTAAATTTCTTGACGTTGCAGATACTTAGTTAACTGTTAATTAAGAAACACGTTTAAATATTCATGCAATATTAATAATAAAATTCTGACCAAATTTATAATCTTTTTCTTATGACCAGTCGAACCATAACTTCACACTTTTCCATAGTATCCTATTATCCTACAACTAGATGGCTCTTTTGAAAATATTTAAATTTCAATACATTCATGTAATAGAATGAACCATAAATACTGATGATGAATGGTCATACTCTGGATCTAGGTATCCCGGAGTTCCAACAACAGCAGTGGAGATATGAGAGTGGACATCATTGTTGAAAGCCTTTGACAGGCCAAAGTCGGCAATTTTTGCCTCTAACTTTGAATTGAGGAGAATATTGTTGGTCTTGACATCCCTGTGAATTAGAGGAGGTTTGCATGCCTTGTGTAAATACTCCAAACCTACATTTCACAGAAGGACACATCAACAATTTTCTTTTCTTTACACACTTATCAAACAAAAATTTAAAAGCTGACCTTGTGCAGATTCTAGTCCAATTCTCAGTCTATTTTGCCAATCCATCGGTTTTGCTTCTGCAGCAGGTCCTGAATTTGATATTTAAAAGCCAAATCTTTAATTGAATTGTCCTTGGTGTGTTTTATCTCTCTTTTAGTTGTCAATGGTAAATTACCTCTGAGCTTGTCTTGTACGGTCCCCTCAGGCATGTATTCGTAAACCAGTGCAGAGTATTCGCCATCCTTACAGTAACCGATCAAAGACACCAGATTCCTGTGGTGAACTCTTATCAAGTGTTGTGCCTGTATAAATTCAATTCTTAGTGCTGTTATTTTTCCTTTGTTGCATTATCTTATGGTAAATTTATCGAGAAAAGAGCTAAAGATAAAATTAAACAAAAAGGGAACACTGTATGCTACAAAAAATGGCGCAGTAAAGATAAATATAAATCAATCAAACAGAACTACATATCCTTCCAATGAACAAACGAAAAACAAAAGATAAAGAATTAATTACCTCACCGAGGAACTCGTTGATTCCCTGTGCAGCAGACTCTGACCTCATTTTCACTGCAACTGGAGTTCCATCTTCAAGATACCCAAGATATACCATCCCAAACCCGCCTTTCCCTATGCCTTTCTCAAAGTCATTTGTTATAATCTTCAACTCTTTATGAGTGAAACGGCGGTTATCCAGTTGCAATGAATTATCTTCGTCATAATTGCCTTTAGCACTACTGGCTCGTGGCCTCACATAGGCATCTATGTTTCATTTTTTTTATTTAATTAGATGTGTGGTGTTCATTTATAAATGGAAAGAGGCTAAAAACTTGTCCAATTATGAAATGTAATAGTATATAAAACTGAAATTACTAAAATATACAAGTTCTCAAAATAAAATGCTTTGATTAAAAAAAAATAATTAAGAGGTAGGTGAGGTTTCATGATGGATAAATGTTGGCAAGGGTTAAAAAAAAGGCAATATACAAGTTCAAAAGTTGTTGATAATTACCATGTGGTCTTCTTCTTTTTCTTAGCACAATAAATAGAACCACAACAGAAATGACTACGACTGTAACAGTTACACCTGCGATAACACCTGATTTGTTCATCTTGTTTTCTGACGCAAAACCACTCAGGCTTGATGAGTTATTACTACTAGATGGACTAGAGCCACTGACAGGTCCAGGACCATTGCTTCCATTATCATTGGCTCTAGAATTGCCAGGGAAAACAATATTAGTGTGAGATATTTATAATATAATTAGGAGTGATATATTTTAGCAAATTTCATGTGCACGTGCAACACATCAAAATACCAATTCCACAATAACATGGTAAATTCCATCACTGCCTTCTCTCATCTGAAAACTATCCCTGGTCCTTCTAGTCTAGGAACATATTTTGGAGTGATATCGTTTGGGCATAATTTGAACAAAATATGATATATTGAGAATGAGGACTTTTGGTGATAAATTTTGATTTGCAAGGTTACATGTGATATTTTAGACTTTAGAGGTAATCCTTCGATTCTCCTTTTGTATTTTGATTCAGTAGCTCAGGTACGTCAGTTTCAATGGTTGCAATACCTTAATGTTAGAGTTCCATCTTGTGACTTTTTCTGAAGAGCTGAAGGAACAGATCCACTAAGCTGGTTAAAGGACAAATCTCTGTATAGAAAAGATCATATAAAATCGTTAAATTAATAGAACAGTTCTTAATATAAGCTAAGTGCAAGATGATTTAAATACTTACAGGAAAGTGAGCAATGGCAAGAGTGCCAGAAAATCAGGTATAGGCCCTGTTAAGTTGTTGTGAGATAAATCCCTGAAAATGAAGATTGTTCATAGTTAATAATTATGCAAAACTCTCATGCCTAAAGTGGAATCCTCATTTGGCATGGTTCTTATCCTTGTATAAAATATGTACTAAACCAGGCCAAGTAATAGTGCTCTGTTACAAGTTACAACTATACTGCCACGACAAAGGGTTTCTCTGGAGCATATCATCAAACACTTCATGTGCAGAACTAACATTGGTCCATAACAATAGCACCACTATGCCACTCGTGCAAACTGCCTCCGACCAAGATGCGATATCAACAAAGAACACAGACTCCCATTTGGTCAGAATTTGAAATTTCACCTTTTCCGCCAAACCTCCCAAATACTGGTGGGGGGAGGCGGGGCGAAATTTTTATTAATAACAAATATATTAATTAAATATTGAGATTAGAGAATGCTTTTGTATTTTATTGAGAAATAGGAAAAATATGACTCCACACTTATTAATTAACTAACAAAAAAAATTCTAGTCATGATAGTTTATAACGGCCAGATTTTTTTTTTGTAGTTAATTAATAATTGTAAGTGTGGAGATTTATGCTAATTTTGGTCATGATAGTCTATAATGGCCAGATGATGTGATTAACTATCACGTTTTTTCTATTTCTCGATAAAACACAAAAACGTTATCTAATCTTGATATTTAATTAATATGTTTCTTGTTAATAAAATTTTCAGGGAGGAGGGAGGGGTACCAATTAACTCTTGCTCCCTGTCTAGAGGCCTCCAAATAAAATAACGGCCCCTTTTTTTTTTTCTTTTTTTTTTTAAAACGACACAGAGATCAAAGTTTTGCCAATTTTCAAATGGAGTAAAGAAGGCCTCGCCAATTTCAGTTGCTTTTTTTATATTTAAATGACACAAAGACCAAGGTTTTTTCTTTTTTGTTTAGTTAATAAATTTTTGTAAAAATAAAAATACAAAAATGGGGCTACTATTTTATTTAGAGGCCTCTAGATAGGAGCCATAGGACCAATTGGGAGCTTTCAGTTTTTGGGGCTGCAGAGATATTTAAGGATCTGGATATTTTTAGAATTCTGAAAATTCTCATGAAACATGAGTGTTTTGATTTATTTATAGTTTATTATGGTATAAATATAAAAATTTCAGGTGATATGCGAATTCGAAAAGAACCTGGGTATAAGGGACTATCGGTCCCTTAATTCATTCACCTCTCGAATTAACCTAATCGGATATGTTTGGGTCCCATTTGATCAGGCCCAAATTTTTAGCTGAATTGGACCCACCAACAACAGTTACCAACTTGGGCTGACTTAAACTTGATTTATTGATTGATTGCTCCCAAGAAAAACATGATTTATACAAGGAATTGGGTTCTATTCAAAGTACTTTGAACAAACCCAAATTGTCGGATCTACATTGAGATTGGTACGAATAATATATTAACTTATTTAAACGGCTCCATGAATCTAAACTGTTGACGTGTATTTTGACACATATCAGACAACTTAAGTCCGGTTTTGGATGACTTTATGCAAAGCTTTGGACAAAACCCCATCCTTTACAGAATTACAGGGCACCGACGCCATACCATCTTTGATCTCTGAGAATTGTGTAATGTAATTCTTTTTGCTATTTTTGGTAACTTTTGGTTTAATCAAGCAAAAAAACTTACAGAGACTGAAGCTCCGTAAAGTTGGAAAAATAAGTCGCAATCCCACCACTCAATCCAGTGGACGACAAGTTTCTGCAGGTCAAACGAGAACAAATGAGAGCGAAGTAAGCGGTTTAGGCTTTCCTAAATCAAGAATGAGAGTATGAGACACTCAAGCTTATTGTCTCATTCTTGACCTGTTCAAGAATGCACAGAGACTTAGGAGCTACATTATATTTGCCAAGCAAATCCAGATCATTTCTTCTTAGTAGTTAGGAGCTAGTTAGCTACATTATAATTTTTAAGATGCATTACTCTTTGAATGAATTAAAAGATAAAAACTTACAAAGAGATGATACGAGGAGGTGTACCAATCCCGTAATTGCATGTAACTCCTGTCCACAAAAGTACTTTTGGATTACAAGGATCTCCTGTCCAGTTCTTCTTCAGTAGATACTGTTCTCTGATTCCCATTATGGCAAGAACTGATGTTTTTTTTGGATAAAATGACAAGAAAACTATAAATTAGCAATTTTTCATTTATTTTTTGCATTACTTGCCATTATGGCTGGAAATGTGTCTAATTATAACGTTCATAGATGAATTGTTAAATTTTCTCATCCTCCCTTGTTAATGCTGTGAAATTCTATTTCTCTAATACTGATCAAGTGTTTTTAAGAAACTACATAATATATAATAAAAAAAAATTAAAAAAAAAAAGAGAAAAGATAAGATAAATTTGCAATTGAGGAAAAAAGAACAAAAACCTACAATCGCTGCTGTCTGTAGGCAAATCGGCTGTCGGTAGAACTACAAATATCTCAACTGCATTTAGTATCGGTGCCAGTGTGGCATTGTCGGTTGGTTGAAGCAATACATTATACTGTGTATAGCTAGTTGGCTGAGTATACCCATAAACTTCACTAGTCATTAGATACTGGGGCACAACCGGCAAATCATACCACGTATATCCATTAATGGAAATGCTAAACTCCCTAAGTTGGTCAGTGCTGTTGCCGCTGCCCTTCTTGGGTGGCTTTTTCGGGTCTGGCCCTGGGTTAGGTGAAGGAGGCGGCACTAACTCTGCAAAGTACATTGCAACAAAATATGTCGGGGATTTGTATTCCAATTCTATCACCCAGTAGAAGCGGATCTGATAGCCTGGATCGTTGGACGAACCAGATTGCATCACCATAGAAGGTGCCTGAAACATGTCATTTGGGGGGGTTTTCACAGGGGACGTTGTATTCACTTGGGTCCAGCTGCTTGGACTGTTGAACGGCTCCCAAATTCGGTCAAGTGGGTCAGCTGGGTACCTTGAATGATACACATTCAATTTGTGAGAAGTACTGAGAATTGAGGAAGAACATGTGCCAGTAGCAAATCTGGTTTTCTGCCTAGGATTTCCAACTAAATTTGAGAACCTTTTCCAATGTGCTAAGAAACCTTGCATAAGAGAAACCAAAATGAAAATAAAAATGGATGCTACATTACCTTACCAACACAGAATCATCTACTCCGGCATTCAGCCGCCGATGAAGCGACATTGAAACTGAAGAATTTGCCACCGGAGGATACAGACCAGGCTTAAGTTGCCTCAAATCGAGGCTAGAAATGAACGGTGTTCCTTGACCCTTATCCAGAAGGCAAACTTGTACATAGTTGTTTGTCACAATGGTAATTACTTCCGCAATATATGCAAAAGATGCATCACTGATGTTCATTCTTCTCCAGAAGTTCACACCGATATAGAGATCGAATATTGGGGGCTTACTCAAACCATCATAATCTCCATACATGAAAGTTGCTCTGATCAGATACTTTGACCCGGAAGTCAATGACCTCAAAGTGTAGCAGTTTCGAGGTCCAGTTGGGAAACTCCTGATGTCATAATAATGCTTTGACACAGTAGATGTTATATAGACGCCAGAAACATTGAGGTTTGTTCCTGTATCTATGTATTGTGCATCTGAGACATAGGTTAAACCGGTGATTTTGTCGATGTAAGTAGAATTTGGTGGAAGACCACAATCAATGCTTATGAAACCTGGAGAAGATTTTATACAAAAATTGTTTAGAACTTCAGGTACGTCACAGTGTTTGGAGAAAATAGCTACAATTGTTCAATAGATGATTAGTCATTTTCCTAGATAATTGCATGTTTAATAAAAGGAAAAAACATCTTATTCACCAAATTCGAAAAACTATTTAAGTACTAAGTAGACTATGATCATGTCTCCATTGGTTGTTTACAACTGTTAAAAAATTGCTTACATTTCCATATGCTGATAAGAGAGAATTAAGTTGAAAATGCAACCATACCAAGAGAGTCAGGCTGGCTGAGAACACTAACAAAGATGTCGACAAGAACTAAGCACCAAAAGGACACCTTGAACTTCATTTTTCTTTCCAGGTTCTCTTGTAATCTTGCTGAGAAAAAAAGTCAATTGAGTAACGATGCTTGAAGCTTCAAATAATGCTCTCTATATGTTCTTACTTATTTGGGAACTTCTCCATTTTCCCCAGTTTAAATTCGCATTTTTTAAATTGGTAAAATAACTACAGATGCTTGGGCTTATTAATTTATTACACACGAGTTATTGAAAATGGCGATAATTAATGGATCAGCTACATTTTCATTTTTTTTGTACTTAACCTTGCAAAAATAAATAAACAACTTTGAAGGGAAACAGCAATTTATTTATTGCCACACCCACAGGCTAGATGTGTGAAATGCAGAGATTCAGGGTTACATATACAAATTTTCAGAATTATAAATTATCTCTGGGACCAATCCAGTTTGCACGTCCCTAAATTTTTGTTGTTGTTGCATAAGCAGTTATATCATCCACAATTATACAAGCGAGGATGGCATGCACGTTGATGGAAGTGTAAAAGTCTTATTCTCTAAAAATTCAAAGCCTCATTGACCATGTCCTGACTAATTAACTCAATGTGTTTGTGGTCCGGATCGCTCTGAAATAAATAATATAAAAAAAAAAAAACTGGTTTTGCGGCATAATCATATATATAATGGAACACCATTCTTTTTTGCCGTACATATATTATTTCATATATTAAGTACGGTTTTTTATTGGTAATGTTTTGTTTCATCGACATTTTTTTGTAGAATGTGCATCTTTTTTAACTATAGTATTGTTTTGACTTTTTGTATTTGAGGTCTTTTGTGGTCTACGGAGATATAAAATTGATAAGCATCTTAATTAGACTGTGCTCTAAAAATTTTAAGTAGAGGGGGATGGGTAGGGGTCCAAACAGATCAGATATTATCCGACTATATTTGGATCTATATCTGGAAATTAGATACGGGTATCTAATATACGAATATCTATGCAAATATGGATACAGATATAGTTTTAGGAAGTTGATAATTGTATCCCAAACAAAATACCCGTACGCGTCTCCCAACCTTCTAGAATATCGGTGACAAAAATATCAGGTTTTACTTCATACAGCGCAATAACAGTACCAATTTTTCTTTATTGTATAGAATTTCACTGCATTAAAGAGAAAAACGCTCTGTTAAACAAATTTAACTAAAGCACCGCCAAATGCAGCGAAACAATCGTATAATTTAAACATATAAAGAAAAACGTTTAATCTACTGCGTTGAAGTGTTTAACTTTCACTGTAAATGAGTTAAATTTTCATTTTCAAAAACAAAAACGAATCCCCGAATTCATCCCCGAGCAAAAATTTACAGATCTAAACTGGAACCAATCCCCAAGCGCTTCCCCGAGCACGAAATTTACACCTCTAAATTTGTACTAATCCCCGAGGGCGTCCCCCAGCACAAATTTTCTTCATTTGTGCAGAATATGCCAGGAACAGTACATGTGAATAAGTAAAGCATGTAAACCAATATGTACTGGCAAGCAAATAACATAAACAAAGCATTGAAAATTTGTGCATATAAACCTATGTTTACAAACACATTTTAAAGCATATAAACCAGTGTTTACAAACATTGAAAAATCTGTGTTTACAAACATATAAACCTGTATTTACAAACACATTTTAAAGCTTATTCTTCAAACACATTTTAAAGCATATAAACCTGTGTGTAAAACAAATAAACCAATATATACTGGCAAGAAAACAACATAAATAAAGCAATGAAAATTTGTGCATAACATGTATTTACAAACACATTGAATCTGTGTTTACAAGTACATTTTCATATGGAGATTGGTTGAACGGTTCATATCAAATGTTTGGAATTTAAAAATAAAGTATTGATCCATAGTACAGATAAATCTACGCTATGCATAGTACCATAGCCTCACTCTTAAAAAAAAAATCTAAAGTACCTACTTGCACAGCCATACCGGGTGGTTTGTTCACAACAATAATTGTATCATCCTGAAGATGTTTCAGAAAGAATAAATAATTTAATATACAAATAATTGAAATATCAGGGACTTAAGCATAAAACTATACCGTAGTACCAGTGTAGCCATAACTACATAAAAAAAACAAAAGAAATTTTCTTTTGTATTGGCTTTGGATCAAATGAACTTTTTAACTGATTGGAGCAATTTTCGCACAACATTTTTTTTCCTGTTAGATCAAATGGAGCACCAATATACTTATTTGACAATTACAGTATAGCGAGACATGATTTTCCAAGTAACAAATAAGCCTCGTAAGTCCCTCTTTATATTACATCTATAACAAAATTTTACTTTTGATATTGGTTTTTTTTTTTACATAAAGTGGCAATGATTAGTTGACTTATCAATTTATAAGCATGCAAACATCTATTAAATAACAATTAAACTACTACTTCGAAACAATCATTCTTAGCAGACTTATCAATTATTTTATGTTATCAAAATTACAAATTTTTTCAACAATAACAATTTATAAGTATGCAAACATCTATTAAATAACAATTAAACTACTACTTAAAAACAATAATTCTTAGCAGACTTATCAATTATTTTATGTTGTCAAAATTACAGCTTTTTCCAACAATAACAATTTATAAGCATGCAAACATCTATTAAATAACAATTAAACTACTACTTCGAAATAATCATTCTTAGCTGACTTATCAATTATTTTATGTTGTCAAAATTATAACTTTTCTCAACAATAACAATTTATAAGCATGCAAACATCTATTAAATAACAATTAAACTAATACTTCGAAACAATCATTCTTCACACATCTTTCAATTCCCACTCAAACTCATTTTTGTCAGAAGTCAAAATTTTGTATAAAATAACATCGCTCAACAATGGAAAGCACAAAGAGGAAGAAAATAGAGAGAGAAGAAACGAAGCAAAACAGAAAAAAAATGGAGCTTCAAAATGGAGACTTTTTTTTAGTTATTAAATATCAAAAGCTGTTAATTTGTATAATTAAAATTTGTACTTATCATTAAAATTAGAACCAATCCTCGAGCTAGTCCCTGAGCTAATCATTATAACTTGTACTTTAAAGTACACTAAAGTACTTTAAAGTACACTAAAGTACTTTAAAGTACTTATAACTAGTTTAACTAGTTAAAGTACTTAATTAGTTAGAAAATAATTAGAGGACCGTTAATAATTTGGGGGACTAATTCGAGGATTGGTGATTACAATTGTTTCTAACAAACTGTCCACGAAATTAAAACATAGTACAAAAGCATGCAAAGCTAACGTTTAAAACAATCAAATTAAAATTGCAATGCGTTAAAACAACAATTTGTTAATTAATGGCAAATTAATAAATTATTGTTATTAGCGGACGGTTAAACCCAGTTAAACCAGTTCGGGGACGGGTTCAGGTTTGATGGCTCGGGGTACAGAACATTTCTCATAGTTTTAAATTTTAATCATCTGTATCATCTAAATAGTAGATATATATTTTAATATATATATGGAAAAAAAAATTTGTTATTCACTGTTATAAAAAATTCCATATCCAAAAAATAAGCAGATATGATTTTACCATTATTTGATCTGTATCCGATCGGTTTGCACCTCTAGGGAGACGATGGGAGGAAAGGGGTGGAAGGGAAAAAAATATGGTAAGAAAGGGGTCAACTCATAGGCCCGAAATTTTTATAAATAACTAAATTAAATAACAAATTACAAAATCTACTCTGTTTTGGAATGAAATTTGAAAAATACCCAATCCGATTATCCAATAACCGGATTTGATACAAATGTCCAGTTATCCACTCTCCGGACTCAAAAAAACAAATCCGGTTAATGGTTAACCAGATTTGTGCATTTTGCTTCTTCTTTTTTTCTTTTTTTTGGAAAACAGAAATTTTTTATTTTTTTATTTTTTGTATTAAAATATTAGAAATGTTGAATATATTTCTTTGAAAATAGATGGAATACAATATAATTTGATTTATTAGAAAGACTGCAACAAATAACCCGGATCAATATTTTTCAGATCGGATTTCTTTATGTGTTATTGGAAAAAAAAAATTATATTCTGAGTTATTGATCCCGGTTCAAAAGCCACTTCTAGGTAATCCATAAAATATTGTGACCTTTCTAGTACATTTAATTTATAAAAAGTTTTATCTATTTTTGAAAAAAAAATCAAAAAATTTAATTTTTTTAATGATTGTTTTTCAAAAAGAATTCTCAAAATAGATACAACTTTTTATAAATTAAATGTACTAGAAATGTCACAATATTTTCTGGATTACCTAGAAGTGACTTTTGAACCATGATCAATAACTCAGAATCTAATTATT
The DNA here is from genome assembly GCA_033356055.1 of Carex pumila. Taxonomy (NCBI): domain Eukaryota; kingdom Viridiplantae; phylum Streptophyta; class Magnoliopsida; order Poales; family Cyperaceae; genus Carex; species Carex pumila. The sequence goes on from JARJHM010000291.1 coordinate 195,138, forward strand.
TTTATTTTTTTCTAATAACACATAAAGAAATATATTAATTTTTCTTACAGCCGCGAAAAATCTGATCTGAAAAATATTGATCCGGGTTATTTGTTATAGTCTTTCTAATAAATCAAATTATATTGTATTCCATCTATTTTCAAAGAAATATATTCAACATTTATAATATTTTAATACAAAAAATAAAGAAAATAAAAAAAATTTGTTTTCCAAAAAAAAAAAAAAAAAGAAGCAAAATGCACAAATCCGGTTAACCATTAACCGGATTTGTTTTTTTGAGTCCGGGGAGTGGGTAACCGGACATTTGTATCAAATCCGGTTATGGGATAATCGGATTGGATATTTTTCGAATTTCAAACATGGTAAATTCCGTAATTTGTTATTTGATTTGGATATTTATAAAAATTTCGGCTCGTAGGCACTTGCTTGCTCTAGTGAAGGATACGGAGGGAAAGAAGGTTAAGAAATAATTTTGTTGTTTTAACTTCTATTTTATATGTAAATATGACTATTTTGCTCTCACCTCTTTAAAAAAAAAAAGCTTTTCAATTACATAGCATTTATAAGGCACAACCAATCATCCGTCTTTACTCTTTTGAATATTTTCTGGGTCAATCTTTGAATTAAGACATGACCATCCAATGCTCCCGTAGCATGATGCCTCCTGTAGCATTATTGTCTAAATTTTCTAATCCTTTTGTAGCATGATGATAAACTTTATGATCTTCATTTTCATAATCTTTATGATGTTCTTGATTCAGCATCCAAATGATATCCAACCATTTCAAATAACTTGTGTGAATCATCATGCATCAACTTATTCTTTATAACTCGTGTAAATCATGTAACATATTATCTTATACAACTTATCATGATTTTATGTTTGACTTGCTTTGATCTTCAGACATAACAATTAAACATGTATACATTTCAAACAAAGAAACTGCAAAATTCAATATTTATATGTCTTGCAAATTAGTGAAACAGTATAGAAGATTGCTTACAACAATACATAAATATGGGCGAGATTGAATGGAGGAAATAAATTTCTTATAAAAATATGTAGAAAATAGGTGGATGAGAGAGAAAATAATATATATATTTTTATTTGTAAGACAAGTGTTCATATGTAACATTTTAAGTATGTACGGAAAAACAAAAATGAAAGTTGAATTTGATTAAAAAAAAAGTTACGAAAGTTCCAAATCAAAAGTAGGTTGGAATTTTTTTGAAGAATTGGAGATGGGAGACTAGATAATATACTAAAAAGTCAATTAGTATAATAAAATTCCAGAAGAAATCTTGACTTAGTACATTGAATGTATCATAGTATTAGTTATAATATATATCTTGTATATGTTAAAGAAAAGTTAATATTCAATTACTATAACTGAAAATATATAATAAAATCAAAATGTTAAATTATCACAACTTATTTTTTGCTGAAGGCTTTCCGGTAAATTATATTTTCGGTATACACTCCTGAGAAATCATATTTTTTTAGTTAATAGAATAGTAACTAGCAAAAATACTCCTTCAAATTTCAAATTTATGTCTTAGTTATAAAAAGTTAAGTTAAGACATAACACATAAATTTAGAAGGTCCTAATTTTTTTTGTCTAATTTTATTGTAAAAAAAAATTGTAGATTGTACACTCCTCTCTCTTTTGAACGCTTCAAAACAAGTTAAAACTTTCCAATATTAATTTGATCATGTTTAGAATTATAAGATTCAACTTATACAAATAAATGATCAAATAAATAGTGATAACAACAAATGTGGTGTATTATATATATTAATGTGGAATGGCACATATATTGAATATAATATAATCATGTTTATTTATATGAGATCATTAAATGATAAATAATATTTCTTCAATGATATAAAAAAGAAAAAAGAAAAAAAGAAATGAAGACTTAGACCTTCCTCAAAAAAGAAATGAAGACTTAACCAATTAGTTATCAATCAATTAAAAATTTTCTTAAATAACATTTGAAAAAATAGAATCAATCTAAAAATTGAGTATCTAATAATAAAATCAAATAAGTGTGATAAGTATGCGTTTAAACATATTAAGACTTTTACACATTAACAATAATAATATAAGATACATAAAATAAAAAGTAAACTATTTGATTTGAGAGTTGATATTCAATTAGAAATTTTATTTTTGAATAATAGTTATTTGCGTATTATGACATCTATTATGACAAGAGATAATAATAATAATAATAATAATAATAATAATAATAACAAGGTAAAATCACCGTATTAATTTTTGGAGAGAACATTTCCATTTCTATTTCACCCAACCTTGAACTCAAAGAAACCATGTTGACTTCAAATGAAAAGTCAAAACTCATATCCTTGTAAAATATGTGAGAGATCGGATATATATTTCAGGGTGGCACTCAATTTTAGCTTGAAGATTTATAAAATCTACCTTGTAAAATATATACCAGCAACTGAACGATCTATAGAAAGGTAAAATGTTATGGAATAATTCAGATTAAAATAAAAAAGCTGCTAATCCATTCATATTGTTTTTCGAATTACTGATTTCAATAGTTAATTTATTAGAATATGGGCGAGATTAAATCCTTCAAATAAAGTGTAATTTTCTAGTCAGAATGCGGAAGCACTATTTTTCAATAACAATCCGCATTTCCATTTGAGGGATTTTTTTTTTTTTTTTTCTGTCAGTGCCATAGACAGACAGACACTTGAACCGTTTTGAAACATTTTGTGACCTCATTGCAAAATGCAAACTTAAAAGTTCCAACTTAGAGGGTCCGGATTCCTAAAGTAACTCAAAATTTGAAGTCAGAAGTCAGAACCCGGATCAATTCTGTCCGAAGGAGAAATTACGGAACCTTTTTAATATTAACGCATATTCTAATCGAATGGTCCAGATCTATATTGTTGCATAGCCCTAACAGTAATCACCATTTGTGGGACCCGTGGTACTTGTCAGAACCAACCAATTTATTACTGAAGAAATTTGGCGGGTTCACCTTGGAGACAGGTAAGAATTATAATGGTCCATCAACTCTGAATCTGTGATTCTTTCTCCACTATCATCACGATTAGTCTGGAATTATAATGTGTGAAATTTGCTCAACCTTGGCGAGATAATTAGGTGTTGTTGAAGACGAATTCTGATCTGTGCAATAAATAAATTGGGACCGTTCTTTTATATTGAAGACATCTTATAGTTTTTATAAGTAACGAATTGAGTTTGGTCAGAATGAAATTAGTCTGGACTCTGGACTCTGGACTCTGGACTGTTTGTTTGTTTGTTTGTTTTTCTAGTGTACTCATACAAACTTTTGAAATAGTTAATCTTCTCATAAAAACAATATAATATCCAATATATCCATAAAATATATATATATATATATATTTCTTTTATCTCCTAAGTATGAGTTTAATTCGTCAGATAATTAATTTTATTTAAGCGAACAAGAAAAAAGAAGAAATAAGCAGAGTCAGCGGCCTTGCATTCTTATTTTTGCCAAAGTCTCATTCCTATGTTTGTTTTAAAAATAACTAAATAAAAATTATATAAATAAAAAGGGATTAATGAAGAAAGACTTTTAAGTTTTTATGGAGATAATGGATATCATAGTGTTTTTATGGGAAAATCGACTATTTTGAAAGTTTGTTTGGGTATACTGGAAATTTTCCCAAAATTAAGTGGGATGCACATCAAATCTTGTATACATACTAGTAAACATCGAAAAAATAACTATCTACAATTTAGAGATGTTTTAGTCAAAGTAGTCAAGTTAATCAATTGTTATGAATGCTTTAACTTCATTTTAATGACCATAAATGATTTTAGTGAACAGAACCGTACGTATAAGAAAGGGGCTAATCCCTTGTCTAATTACTATACAATTTATAAATTAGATGGCCACTTTATTGGGATCATTTTTTTCTGTTCTCCAGCCACATGTAGTTTGGATGCATTAACCAATAAATTACAGGGACTGGAACTCTGCTCCCAACAAAATTTAATGGACTGCCAATTGAACGCTTGAATGCATGGATTGGGAACCTCTTTACAGTCAAATGACAATTTTTAGCTGATTTCGTTGAGCATTTACTACTTAGGACATAGGTAGTGACAACAACACTTAATATGATGCCTACTCAATAATTTAACTAGTTAAATTAATTACACATCAAATGAAGATACGAACTGAACTTCAACCAAACCAAATTTTTTGAAATAAGGTAAACAAAAAAAATCTCACAATCAGTGAATGACCTTAGAAATGTCAATATCATCAAATCAATTATATACTTTATTACTATATATAGATTATGGAAACTATATATAGAGGAAGAAAAATGGAGGCACAAATGATCTTGCTGATGATGTAATTAATTTATCTAGCAGCTGGTCTTGGTGCCGGCGCCATTTGACCCAAGTAGGCCATCTCTGGAATACTATTGTCACTAACATCACTGATGTAGTTGTTATTCCTGGAATAATTATTCTGGCTGCTGGAGTATGTATGCGTTGTACTTTCACTACCAGTCTCCTCTGTGGCGATCTCGAGATCTAGACTTTCCCTAAGCTCTGTGACAACTACATTCATCGTCGGCCTTTGAGCAGACGTTTGTTCAGTGCACTTACAGGCAAGATCAATGACCTTCCAAACAGAGTTTACGTCATATAGGCCATGAATTCTCGGGTCTACTATGGTATCAATATTTCCTTTGGAGAGTCTTTGGTGCACCCATTCTGCCAAATGGCCCCCTTGTGAACCAGATATAATCGGCGACTGGCCTGTGATGATCTCGAGCAAAACAACTCCAAAGCTGAAAACATCGCTCTTTTGGCTCAGTTTGAATGAGGTATAGTACCTGAAGATGTAACAACTAGTTAATTAAGTCTTTATATCTATTACAATTGTCTCTTATCCAACCAATACCAAAAGACAAAAATTAAATTAATTACCAAATTTTTTTAGTATTTTTATATCTATTACAATTAGTGACTGATTAGGACTCTAAGAAAGTTTAATAATTTTAGGGAGTGGGGTGGTTCGATGGGCATCAGACCTAATTTGATTTGATGCCTGATCGGATTGTTCGATCCACACCAAGCTACGTGCGCACTTGATCTACACGGGTTTAAAGTTGTCCGCACGAATATTGATGTGCATAGAATAAACTCCAAATGAAAATTTTAGTCATTTAGTATGCATGCCTGTAGAGCACATGAAACTTTACTACTAATTAATGGATGCCAATTAAGAACAAGAAAGGAGGTTGTGGTGTTAAAGAAAAAGAAAAAAAACAAAGAATTACTCTGGGTCCAAGTAGCCGGGAGTCCCTACTACAGTTGTTGAAATAAGACTGCTTCCATCCATATTAAAATCTCTTGATAGTCCAAAATCTGCAATTTTTGCCTCCAGATTTGCATTTAAAAGAATGTTGTTGGTCTTCACATCTCTATGAACTAGTGGCGGATTACACCCTTTGTGCAAGTACTCCAGTCCTTCATTGTACAGAAAATTTTAACTAGACTATAAGATTTCAATAATGATGCTTTCTATATATAATGTGCAAATATGGTTTAACTGTAGTTTAATGATCGGTGGTGAATTTCATTATTCATAAAAGTGGCGCCTTTGTTGTTTCAAATTAGGGAAAATCTCCTGCTCATAGATGAGTGGGATAATCATTCCAAAATAGTCTATTTGTCCATCCATTCATGATTCCAACAGTCATGATTCAAGAATGGAGAGTATTTGAGTTTTTTTTTTTTTGAATGAAATAGAGGTCTAGCCTCTAATTTACTGAGTTTTTTTTTAGTTTTGAGAGACTATCTATTCTTCAATCATGACTGCCCGGATCATGAATGAATTGATAGATGACCATGCATGTTGGCATGATTGTCACAACATTTTTAGTGATATAATAACTTATTGAAATTGTAGAAATTGTTTTGGTATAAGCTATTAAAATTGGAACTTGCAACCTCGTTCAATTTGTTTGAGAGAAGTATTCTTCCTATGATGCAAAAGTTTGTCAGGCTTTTATTTGTCCTGTGTAATCAAGGCTCAGTCTGTGCTTGTCAGGACTCGTTGCAGAAAATTAGAAAGAACATCGGAAGGCACCATAAGCATTATTACCCCCTTTTTTTTTTTTTCATTCTTGCATTTTCCCGATAATATTCAGTGCTTATAATGTAGCATATTTTGTAAGTGTAATGTTATAAAAATCATGTCGATCGCAAATGAAAAACTCAAGGTTTTGTGAAACTTGTGTACCTAGTGAAGATTCATATGCAATTCGAAGCCTTTGTTTCCAAGTAAGAGTCCGTGTGTTATCTGCATTCAAAGAATACAGGTATTAATTACAATATCAAAATCTTGGGAAATGATGGAGAGAAATTGAAAAGTACCTCTGAGCTTGTCTTGTAGAGTTCCTTCCGGCATGTACTCATAGACAAGCGCCATGGAATTTTCATCCAGACAATATCCAATCAGAGAAACCAAGTTTACGTGATGAACTCTTGTCAAGTTTTTAGCCTGAAAAATAGGTCAACCAAAAGCCTCATGAATTAATTTAATTCAAGGGACTCTTTTACAAGAAATGGGGTTGTCTTAAAAAAATTGGATGAAGTCTTATAAAAAAAAATCCTATCATATCCATTTGATTCACGTTGAGATTTGTGCGTATGGATTTGGAACTGCACAAATTTAAACAATTTTGTGAATTTAATATGTCTGTATAAGATTAAAATAAAGAGAATTTAGATCTGACATTGGATAAAATTATGTCCAAATTTTACAACTTTATTGGTACGTACATGAGAACCCCCACAGTCAGAGGTGATTCAAGTGATGGGAATGAAGTCAATTGACCTTCATTGTTATTAATTTTGTATTTATGTAAATTTTTTATTTAATATTACAGTAAAATGTCATAATATTGTAGAATTGGTTATCATTTTTCGTAGAAAAAATTTATATATATTTGACCATCATAGTTCACTCTGGCATATCTCTGTCGACTACAGTACAATATGTTTTGCAAGATTGGATCAGAAAAGTTCAGAACAAGTAATAAAATGGAATAAGCTAGGGATGAATTACCTCAGCCAAGAATTCTTTTACTCCCTGAGAAGACGTGTGAGAACGCATCTTCACTGCAACTTGAGTTCCATTTTCCAAAACACCCACATACACACTTCCAAACCCTCCAGTGCCGATGTTACTTCGGAAGTTATTTGTGATTTTTCTCAAATCATTGTAACTGAATTGACGATTCTCGAAATCGAAAAGCTCATGTGCAACGACTTTATTTGATTGAGATGTGTTTGAGTGAGCTTGGCTTGTAATTGTAGCATCATTCCTATAATCAATTTTTGGTTTCGGAAAAGGATTACCTGCATATATTAATTATAGCATCGATCATTAATTGCTTGCTAGTGGTGTTGTCGTGTTGATGAATCCATGCATGTATGACTTGACTTTTGACTTTTTGGTTTTTTTGATAGGTTGTGTGAACAAGTGGTTACCACTTAACACACACACACACACACATACATATATATATATATATCTCAATTCTCAAATGCTAACTAAATTAATTAATTGTTGCGTTACACACAGAAGTACAGTTCTAAATTTTTCTTTTTTTTTGAAAGCTACAATTCTAAATTTTTCATCTCGTTTAACGATTATCAAGCTGCCAGTCGTTACTTCTTATGTTTTTGGCTCATATTACAATTAATCAAGATAATGGTGCCTGGAAAATTAACTTCTGAACAACATTTGTCAACATATATATTTAATTAGCTAAAATTCTGAGGATTAATTATTGTGGAATTGTAGTTATTCTGAACCTAGCTCATTCTGGAATCTATGAGATCAGTAGTTTCATATATATAAATTATTGTGATGGTTACTTAATCAAATTAATTTTCCTCCTTTCACTTCGCAGCTGCTGCCAGGCTTTCAATAAAAAAGTTTTCCTCCTTTTTCGAGAGTCCACACCTAAGTAACATAATTTTTGAGTCTCAATCCGGACTATCTTATTAGAATCCGAGTTAGTTCGACCAAAGCATGTAATGCACAAAGTCCCTTTAAGATTCGTGCTAGTATATAATGAATGGGCAGGATTCAAAGTGTTCATATGGATTCCTTTTTGAGGTATATATATATAGAGTACGGCTAACGCGCTTCCATGCACTAGTATATCAACAATATGCTTTCGGTCTCTAAAATCTATCGAATCGGGTTCAAATGAAAAATCCGAACCATTCAAACCAATATTCTTAACAAGAACTTCGTTTCCATATAAAAAAAAGTTTCGAATTTATTTACTATTAAATCAAGTGGTCAAAAAATGAGCAAAATAGTGCATTAAAATACACACAAAATCCTTCATATTTTGACCGCTTGACTTAATAGTAAATAAATTTGAAACATAAATTTTTTTATATGGAAACGAAGCTCTCGTTAAGGGCATCGATTTGAATGGTTTAGATTTGTCATTTGAAGCTGATTCGATAGATATTGAAGGCCAGAAGCATATTGTTGATATACTAGAAGAAGCGCGTTAGCCATACTCTCTCTCTCTATATATTATATATATACAGAGAGAGAGCGGTTATTATTTTAGAATATGAAAATAAACAAGGAAAGAGGTGAAACTTACATCTGCATCTTCTAAAGCAGCAACACAGCAAAATGAGGAATAGAAGAAGAATTACCACACCTGCCCCAGCAAGCGCTGATGTTGGTACTTTTTTGTTGACCAATGGAAGCTCTGACAAAACAAGCATTCCCCATTAATTACACAATAAATCAAGAAAATTGCAAACACAAACAAACACTAATCACTCAAAACAACGCAATTCAGGCAAGCAGTGCGATTCATCGATTGATACAGTCGGACATTATGTCATGAATCATGATGCAAGTTTTCAAAATCTTATTTTGGTCAATGGTAATTTATATTAGATAAATGTCAAGTTTTCCAATTTTAAATATTTATAAGAAACATTTTATTTGAATTTCAAATTTGTGATCTCCTATATGAAGAACGATGTCTTAATCAATACATCAAAACTTGTTTATTGACTATTGCAATACTCTATATGTGTAATGCGGCACGTTTCAAATCAAACTGAGATCCCTTATGGATAATTAAAGTTCGGTTGACTCCATTTTCATTTAAAAAAATAATATTAAAAATAGGTTCTCAAAATAATTGTAAGTTTGAAAACATGAAACTAGATTTTTTATTATTATTTTTTTTTAAGTTTGAAAACGTCAAGTTAGTTTTTAAAATACATTACAGGTGTAATTTTGGTTACTAAGATTTATGGAAAATATACGGTAAGAAAAAACAACATTTGAAAAAAAATTTGCACAGCTAAGAGGGTTTGGATGACCCGAATTGTGTGTTATTTGGGGAGTGTGGAAACAACGAAATGCTTGTATCTTCAGCTGTCAGCTCAAACCACCATGGCTGTTGGTGCGGGATATCAAGTTAGAGACATCAATGTGGTTAAAATGTTGTAGAGGTTCAGTTATAAAATTCTGAGAGAAAGGGTGTTTGATTTTAGATTTTTGAAGTTGTAAACACATCTATTTTTATTTGTACACCTGGTAATCGCTACTTGAATTTCAAAAAAAAAAAAATTGCACAGAATTTATATTCATTTTTTAATAATTAAACTGATGGAAATATTCTTTAATTTACCCGGAAAAAACAGAACAATAATTAAAATTATCAAATTTAAAATTTTGACACATTAAGGTAGGATATACCAATTAATACTGAAGAAATATTGTATTGGAATATATCAGATTTTTTTTTGTCTTAATTTTCTAAAGAATTCCAATGGATTTATCTACCCATACTAAAAGGAAACCAAAAGAAGAAATAGTATATTCATGGAAACATTTTCTTTAATAAAGTCGACCATGTCTATTTTAAATTTTGTTAAATAAATAAATAAATAAAAGAATCTACAAATAGAAGAGAAAAAAAGAATATACAAGTACAAGAATATTCCTGAAAAAAACTTAATCTGCAAAGGAGTCCTCCTTAATTCTTCTATACTCAAAAACATTTAATTTATAGTTAAATTTTTAGTTTATTGTCATTGTTTATTTTTTTCAAGAATTCGTAGGGATTTCGACACAATAGCAGTGTAGATATTTCTACACCATGCCATAATTAGAAGGAAAAAAAAAAAAAAAAATAGGAGAAAAAATGGTAAATGAAACAATATATATATAAGTACAGGGGCGGTCAAATGGCTGTCATGTCGGAACCGTCTGATTAGTATATCAAGATCGGTATGTACTTGATCAGTACAAGATGGACGGCTCCTACTGATGATCTCCCAATTTCAATATTACATCAGTCATAGGGAACTTACGGACAGAACGCGGCACGCCATCGACTCCGTTAATTGCCGCGAGCAGCACCAGAAGATTAAGGTGCCATATAACCATTTTTCCTCGACGAGAATTTCTTTGCTTCTCTCGCCTAGAAGATTATATATTTCCTGGAAAAGACAGCTTTTATAACGTGCGACTGTATGTTTAATCATGTTTATGAAGGAGCTGTTCTTTTACCAGGAGATAGATTAATTAATCGTATAAAGAATCTCCATATGTCAATATATAAGATATCATGCATCCATTTCAAAAACAAGGGCACCACGTTTTGACCTACGAGGTATATATTAGAAAGGTCAACCGATCCTTTCTCTAGAATTGCATTTTGTTAATTATTAGGTTAATATATTAATTCTCAATTTAAATATAATTTTTTGTGGGTGGAATTTTTTCATGCGATCGGACGACTGTACTGTACATCTGTACCGATATAATTTACTTAGCGAGGATCATTATATCATATTTCCCCTTTGGTGATGGTGAATAATCAATGGCAAGAGCTTAATTATATCTTGCATGAATACAATTATTTAAGCTCGAAATAAACATATAGCTACCGAGCAATTGAACTTGAAATTATATTTAGTCGCTTTGAATAATTAGTCTTCATAAGTAGGGCAGCACGTCCTTAATTATATGTCGCCTTTGTTATGTGCTTTTGTTTTGTGTAGTGCATGCATATTAAATATTTATCAAAAGATGGTAAAGCACAACTCATTGGCATTAAGATACATCTTAATAGAGTTGCAATGAAAAATTAAATAGAAGAGAATGAAAATGCAGGAACTGAAGACGACATGCATGAGAAGAGACACCGCATAGGTGTACTTCTTCCATTTCTCTCTCTCTTGTTCTCTTTTTTCATGTCTTTTGTCTCTTTAATTTGTTGTTGAACTCGTCATAAGCAACTAAGTAACTCTTTTCCATTGTAAAGATATATTATCTTGAATTCTTATGAGTTTAATCTAAATGTTTATTTATATTTATCATTTGTGTTTGATCTGATTCTTTATGAGATTTACTCTTTGTATCATTACCTAACTTTGTGTGTTTTAATTAACATAGAGATACACACTCTATGGTAGGCGTATAGGGTTGACCAGTAGAAATATGATATAATTATCTTAGATCCAATAAGAGAAATAGACGTAACTGTTGATCTCTTATGATCTGAAATTCAGTTAGAAACCTCTTGGAATATAGATCTGCAGACGAACGTCGCGTTCTATAAACTGATAGTGAGGTAATCTTAATTATTACTATTACGGAAGGCATATACGAAGGACGTAACTGTGAACTTAAATCTTTCTAGTCTTGATAATTGAGACTTATCATTAATATTTATGTGATTGCTTAGGGTCCATCACCTTACCAGTCTTACTCAATTAGGGTGTTATAGCGTAACTGTGATTAATACTAGAGTAGAATTAGCAACTCTCAGACGTGTACGGTTTACGCATGAGGGGGTCCATCAATGCCATTAGTTTTTTACCCATAACAAACAGTCAAAATTTCAAGGTAATTACAGCGCTGCCACTTGTGATGTACATTATCTGTGCGGAAGTACATCCGATGGTAAAGGGACGACGACAAAAATATTTTTTGTAGTATTTAAACTTTTTTAGAACCTGATATATACAATTATATTGATCATAATCAGTGATTAGTATTAATACACTTAATATAGTTTAATATTATTATTATATCTTCTATAAAAAGAAAAACAAATAAACAAACAAACATCATAACAATTTTTTTATACATTTGCCGAACATCTATATTTATAAATTTTCTATGAGTTAAATAACTTTTGTTTTAATAAATTAAAATTCTCATTTCCACATTAAAATTTTTCATTCCAGTAAAATTGTCATGCTGCCGAAGATCGAGATATCTCAGAGGATGCGATTCATCTTTGATGGTATCAAATTGGACTAAAAAAGTTTTTCAAGGAAAAAAGGCATGTAATTATTATAAACGTTAATTGAAATAAGATAAAAGTGAAGTAAAACTTCCACTCCCCATTACCTCTTTCATTAATACACATCTTTTTGAAAAATCCCATGTAGACTTCCGTAAAAAGGCGTAAATCACCCCAATTGGAAAAAGAATTTTGTGAAAGGAGTCGCATCGGATCATTTTCAAGACGAGTAAACCAGAAGTCGAGTCCAAATTTGCTTAGTTCCATCAAGAAACATTACGGACCTTTTAATACCGTCTGCGGCTAGAGCTCAGATCCCGTGAACTCAAAGGTTGAGTTTTAAATCAGAACCATTCGATTCAAATTCATTATAATCCATCCGAAATGAAGTGTACATATCTTGAACAACGAATCTAAATTCTGAGATAATCTCAAACGACAGAATTGAATCGGACAGTCTTAATTCAAAATCTAAAAATTGAGTTACTTTAGAGAATTCAGACCCGTAGCTAAGATCAAAAAGTTTATTTTGAGAGAAAAATGAGGATCAAACTCTCAAGTTTCATTAATGGTTGACATCAAAAGTATATTTTCTGTTACTAAGAACTTATTACATAAAATAAAAATGAAGTAGAAATTTTAATAGAGTAATTTAAGAAAGGAAAAAAGATAAATTTTAGAATCACTTAATTGAACCCCTCCTGTTTCAGTTTATTGTTTCAATGGACCAGTCCCGAAAATATTTTATAATTTCCTCTAACAGTGCATTTTTGCGATTTGAGTTCCTCTCTGAATATCATTCTACATCTTTCTGCCATGCTAATGACCAAGAATTTGCATCCTCTGTGATATCTCAAACTTTAAGTGTTTTTTAGAAAATCTCAATCGTTCAAATATGTTCCGCATGAATCTCAACGAACAAATATTTCTGGCCCCTGCACTATCCCCGAAAAAGCACAGTACATGTCAGTCGCATAAAAGTATCTCATGAGTATAAATAGGTATAGTAGTTAACCTGTATTCTTATTCATTATATTTTTTTTAAATATGGATATAAATATGGATAGTCTTCGATACAAATGCGAATCATATATTAAACGAAAACGGATACGGATCAAATATTAAATAGATATGAATACGGATATGAATATAATTCAGATAATTAAAAATAAATTACTAATTTACATTCTAGTAAAGAATAATATCTAAATATAATTTTTTCATTCATAAATTAGATCTAATATTTTTTATAATAAGTTTGTTGGTTACAAAATATATATTATATAATGACAAAATAGTTACTAATCATGTTATAATGTTATATTATTCATCAGAATATATATATATATAAATGTAATTCAATAAATCGTAAGTATGTATACACAATTTAATACATTAATTTAAGAACATAGAGTATATTGGTTGTGGTTTAGAAATGTAAATGGTCAGATACAATACAGATAGCTATAGATAGTTAAAAATCTTATCGTATTTTTATCTAGTTTAATTTTTTAGATAAGGATACGAATACAAATTATCTAGGATGCGAATACGTATTGAATAATTTAAGTGATTTTCTGAATTAGAATTTGGACGAAATTGAATAATATCCGATCTGTTTACACCCCTATCTCAGAGGATACGCACGCTCGCCGGGATTGAGTTTGTACATTTTACAACAACTTTTGTACAAACTAGTAATTTGCTGTTTTAATCCTGGGCCGTTCCTGCCCGTACGATGGCTGATCTCAATTTTTGTAAGGTGGAGGATTACCGGGTTTAAATTAAGAACGATTACACGTGTGCGGTCAGTGATTCACCATCAGCCAGGACATTTCATTTCCGATTAATCCGTTGATTAGTGGTTGGCAGTAATCAAATTGTTGCAGATTTTCTCAATTAATCGGGCCGATTATTTCAGATTATGATCAATCTGCTTACTATACTGTTATTTACAACACTATTTCCGATCATCTCTGATCCCAGTTTCCTGCGCGCGCCCTCTGAATCGACTTTTCTTCTTTCCTTATTTTCTCTCTCTACGATGCCGGATTAGATAAGCAGGCCGAATGGAAGGTGACGATGGAGAGGTCGCCCGACCTTTCATAATGGGGAATTTAACATGGGGGAGGGTTTTGCTCCGCAGTGTTGGATCTTTCGAGCCGAGAGTTGAGAAGAAGTGGCACTTGACCATCACACAGAGGGTTACAACTCTTATAATTTTGTTTCCTTGTTCGGCTTCGTTATTGGGTTCCTGATCTTTCAAAGAAGGGTCTTGAGATTCTGATCTCAACAATTAATTTGACTCAGTTATATGTATGTCTGAATTTTTTTTTTGTTAATGTTTTGATTAAGTTGACCTGAAATTCCAAATGCCTAATAAAATTAACTTATTGAAACCTAAATTCACTTGAAATTACCATTTGTTTGATGAGATTTGATTTTGAAACTGAGAACAGTTAGTTGTTGTGTAATTCAATTAGTGTTGCATAAGCATTGGGTGTAAAACTAAATAGTCAGACCTACCAGATCGCAAATTTTTGCAATGGTTCCTATAGTTTATATAAATAGTTACTAGTTTATAAAGTAGAGATAAAATGATTTTTTTCAAAACAACATCAAAAGTTAATTTGGTTATTAAATACATAATAACGAAGCTACACTGCGGTTCACAAAGGAAGAGACAGCAAACTGGGTTTTGATGGTAGAAGACAACTCTACTTAGTTATTTGTCACTTATGTATTTATTGATAAATTTTAAAATGAATTATTATTGAGTCAGGTCTAATGGTGGCTGGGATGGCTAAGCCAGCTTATCACATTATGGCTATATGAACCTTTTGTTTTCTCTTTGGAAAATACAATAACAAACATATGAAATAATATGTAAAAAAAAAAAAGATTAATTGTCCCTAGATGGTTTAATTTGTTTAAGAAAAGCACACTTGGAGGCTAGGAATTATTGTTATTATTACACAACATTCTCAAACTCGAAATTAAAGTGTAGCAAAGTTCTAATTAAAATAAAAAATTGAATTAAAATAGAAAGGAACCGCACAAAATGCTTGTAGACAATTCACTAAGGAAAAAGATGGACAAATTATCTTGCTGTGGGACCTGGTGCAGGCGTGCCTTCCATGTAGGCCATCTCGAAAGCACTGTTTTGACTAACATCACTTACAAAATTGTCATTTCTTGCATAATTATTCGGGTCTGTATAAGTTGTACTCCCACTACGGGTGCCCTCTGTAGAGGTTTCCAAATCAAGGCTTTCCTTGAGTTCTGCAACTACTGTACTCATTGTAGGCCGCTGAGCAGAGGTGTGCTCCGTGCACTTACGTGCCAGTTCAGTAACCTTCCAGACAGAGTTTATATCATACTGTCCATGCATTGTTTGATCCACTATGCTTTCTATGTCACCTCTTGATAGTTTTTGACTTACCCATTTTACCACATGGCCTCCATCTGGTCCTGCGATGATGGGAGGCTTGCCTGTAATGATCTCTAGAAGAACAATTCCAAAGCTAAACACATCACTCTTTTCACTTAGCTGGTATGATGAATAGTACCTGAATTGCACAGATTTAATCATATGTTATCTCAGGGCTGAATCAGGTGTAACAAAATTGAATAAATGTCAGGGCTGAATCAGGTGATCAATTGTTACATTTGTCATTATTTGGTAGGCAACTACTAAGTTAAATTCTGAGGTAAATTTTCCCTTTAAATCAATAAAGGAAAATAATACAGTCGAGCATGAAAAAAAGCTGGTTACTAAGAAGATCAAAGAAAACAACTTAAAAAGAGAATTCTAAATCAAAAGCAATAAAGAAAAGGGGCCTTACTCAGGGTCTAGGTAACCTGGGGTGCCAACAACTGCAGTTGAAACATGAGTACTTGCTTCGTTGAAAGCTCTTACCAACCCGAAATCGGCAATCTTTGCCTCAAGATTTACATTTAAAAGAATGTTGTTGGTCTTCACATCTCTATGAATTAGTGGTGGATTACATGCCTTGTGCAAATACTCCAACCCTTCAACGTTTTTGTATTGATAAACATAGTTAAATGATGCTATTTCAATCAAGTAATGTCACGCCCAGTAATTTCATGATGCTCTACTTTTTAAATCCTCAATAACAAACAATTCTGAACCTCAAGTGACAATGAAATTGTAATTTATGTTACCCTTTTTTTTAATATGAATTATCCACATTATTGAGCAAAATGATATGTGCCTCAGAATCCAGATTTTAAAAAGTTGTTATACCTAGTGCAGATTCGTGTGCAATTTGAAGCCGTTGTTTCCAAGTCAATGGCCTTCCACTACCTGCAGTCAAACAAAATAAAATGTTTAACTATATTATCAGAACACATAACTATTTGAATAACCTCGATCATGGAAAAAGACAATGATTGGGTAAAGAATAGTAATTAATGACCTCTGAGTTTATCTTGTAGAGTTCCTTCCTGCATATACTCGTACACAAGCGCCATGCAATCTCCATCCATGCAATAGCCAACTAGTGACACCAAGTACTTGTGATGAACCCTTGTCAAATTTTGAGCCTGGAAACAAAGGGAAAAAAAAAAAACATATATCTTTAACCCAAAATGGTTACCTTAGCCTTCTAGTCCGGATCTTAAAAAAAAAAAACGAACAATGTGATCATTAAGAACAGACCTTGTGTAAGGACTAAGATATGGAAATGTAAAATAAAATGGTTACCTCAGCTAAGAACTCTTTGACTCCTTGTGAAGATGTGTGAGAGCGCATCTTCACTGCAACTTTGGTTCCATTTTCCAAGATGCCCACATACACACTTCCGAATCCTCCAGTTCCAATATTATTCTGTAAGTTATTTGTTATTCTCATCAGATCACTGTAAGTGAATTGACGGTTTTCAAGATTCAACATTCCTTCGGCTGCTCCATTTGGTTTAGATAGGCTTGAATAATTGGAGCCAACACTGTTGGCTTGAGGAATGCTTGGTTGAGGACTATTTGCATAGTTTCCTGCATAATGATTTGCCAGAGGGGTGGATCCATAGCTTTCATATGGTTTTGGTATGTTTATTTGGTTCGCTGCGAGATGAAAATATTGAAGGAATATTATCTTGTCAGCCTTGAATTAAAAAGCAAATATAAAGGTTGGTTTTAGCTGCGCAGATGTGAGCATTCTGTTTATAATTAATGATGATGTACCCCAGCATTTAGTTCAGAATTAGTTAATATTTCATTTTTAACATCTGAATCAACAAATAGAAATGGAGGAATGAATGCCATGTACCACAAAAAACCAGCACCAAAAAGACAGCCCAACTGGTACAAGTTAGGACCACCTGAGTTTTCCTGGTTGTGTGTTGAGCCCAGTCCAATATACTTTTCTTGGTTGTTGTTCTGATGATTGGTTGCAATGATAGGCTTTAATAACACAATGAATAAACCGTATAATATGAAACAGGCAATTGGAGAACAGTTATTTCTTTTATCTTAAAGGGTAAAAAAGAAGAAAAGAAACAGAAATGGCATGACTTACGACTGGCCCTTTTCAAGCACAGGATTAGTACAATTGCAACTGCAATGACAAGCACTACAATCACGACCACCACAACTGCTATTAGAACTACTGGGATTTTCTTTTTGTTAGTCGGCTTTTTAGAATCTCCAAACCTATACAGCAAGAAGAAATTGAACAAAAAGGCCAACATAATCAGTAAATTAGAAGCTTGAACAGTTCCAAACCTGCTGGTATTTTTACAAATGATGCACCAAACGAGAATTTTACTCGAGCTATCTTGCAAGTTAATTTTTTATAGCCTTTGATGCAACCAGAATGCAGTCAGTTCTTTTGATGCTATTTTAACACATAGATGTTTTATTTTAAGCCACTCTGTACTTACTGGGGTGGAAATAGGCCCCGTGCAGTTCTACTTTATTTCTGTTTGGAACTCAACATCTTCTCTATGAGCAAACTTTTGTGCGAAATTCCAGACTTCTGTTGGACATCCAAACGTGGGGAAAAAAAAGAGCAAGGAAGTTGAGGAAGCTCGATATTGATACCTGCTGTTGTTAGTAGTACTGCTCTCAGAATCGGAATTGGAATCAGCCAGAATCGGCTTGGAATCGGGTGGAATCGGCTCGGAATTGGGTGAATTGGCTCTTAATCGGGTGAATCGGATTGGCAACTTGGATATTTTTGGAAAAAAACTTATTTTGTATAAAAAAATGGGAAATTTTGTTAAATAAATAATTTGGAAAATATTATGTCATGGAAAGATTAATGAAAACATAATTTATTTTATTGAAGATATTATAAAAAACAAAATATAGAACATTAATTAGATCTTATAATTATTGAAATAGATGCAAGTGATGATAAGAAAATATTATAAAATATTTCATTGATACTAAATCTTAGATAAAAATGTAACTGAAAAATAAGGATTGAATAATGAAAGGTTGAAAAAAATTCAGCCGGTCCATTTTCTTAGAGTTGTAATAAGTTTCACTTTCAGACCTTTTTTGTTCTTTCATTCATTCTATTTAAGAAATAGATCATCACAGATTAAGGAAAAAAATGAAATATGCAACATTCTGTCAAAGTTCGGAAGGAATTAGCTCAAGAATCAGACTAACTCGGAATCTCGGACAAAAAATTGGCTAATTCAGCCGAGTCCACCCGGTTTAACCAATTTTTGGCGGAAATCACTTGGGTGAGAAACTCGGGTGAATATATATCAGCTCAGATCCAACCGATACCATTCCGACTTGACCGAATCAATTCAGACTAGACCAATTTTCCAAGCTATGGTACTTGGTACTGGATGTACTGGATAATATCCTAGTTGATCTTTCCTCAATTAGGTAGAAGGGTACTGCTTGTTATTTCGGTGGATATTTTACCATTTGCACAAAAATTGTTAGATGAAATGTCTAAGTGGTGGTTTCATGCGGTGCTCAGAATTTGGGGTAACACAGTTAATTTTATGTTTACTTGATTCAACTAATACTTTTCTGCTGGGAAAATTATTTGACGAGCTGTCATAAATGTAATGCTAAGAAAAAATTTCAGCCGTATTACTCTATAGCTTAAAAAATAGACAAAAATTAATTAAACCACTCAAAAAACAACAATACATACTTGTATGTTAGAGTCCCATCTTGTTGTTTTTTTTGGAGACCAGGAGGAAGGGTGGTAGAAATCTTGCTGTTTCCAGTTATGTCCCTGAAAATTTTATAAAATAATTACCTAATGGATGATGATTTTTTTTGTTTCAACAAAATATAGGTTAATGCGAAAACCTACAGGTATGTAAGAGCTGATAGTTGTTCAAGGAAAGCAGGGAGATCCCCTGACAAGTTGTTATCAGACAAGTCCCTGAAAAAAAGGAAAAGAAACAGAAAAAACAAAAACAAAAAAAAGGCAATAGAAAAGTTAATATGCGAAAAAAAGTTGAAATATACCAATGTAGGAAAAAAACTCTAACAGTAAATATTTAATTTGCTCAACACAAATTTAAGATATTACAAATTATTGATTCCAGTTGTGTTTTACTGGTGTCGAGTGCAGAAGTATTTCCAAGACACTTATCTCAACTAAGAACTTAATTTTAACTTAAAAAGAAACTTACAATGACTTGAGAGAGCTTAGATTTCCAAAAGTAGGTATTATTGCGCCTGTCAAACCGCTGGATGACAGGTTTCTGACAGAAAAAGGAAAAAATACTCACAAAGTAAATAACTGCTGCTTATTTGAAAATGAAAATTTATGTAGTAAAAATATATACTCACAGGGCTGTGATTCTTGGAATGTTGGTGGAATCAGTGGCGCAGGTGACACCAGTCCATGAAAGTTCCGTAGGACCACAAGGATCACCACTCCAACCTTTGTTTACTTTATAGTTCGCCTTAATTGCATTAATGGCAGTAACTGCGATTAAATTTATATACATTATGGCATCACATAAAAACACAATGATTATATTCGTATTAATGAAAAGTTTTGAGACTTTAACAAGCAATGAAAACATTTGACATTATTTATTAATAATTATCAATAGTTATCATAATTATCTTATGAGACAAGGAGAGCTCAAAATCAAACTCCATTGTGGTTCTCAGAGGGTGCCGTGACAGGGGATGAGATAGACTTTCAAACTTTGTGGGTCAAACACATATTGGGAACAATCATATAAAAAAAATGCTACTCAGAATGTGAGTCAATTTTACGATAGCATGTCATTTTACTACAAGTTATATAAAAAATCATGCGTAAGTACAAAAAATTAAAAAAAAAAAATTGACCCACATTCCCTCTTCTTCCCTCTGCCCCTAGTGACACCCCTGTGTTTGATCCATAAGATCAAGATTCTTGCATTTGGACAGATTAACAAAACCAGTTCATGACCCAATTCCCATGAATGGTTAAGCAAAATAAATTGGACTATTTTTCTGGTAGTTGTTATGGTTATGTAATAGCTGTAAAAAACTGTATTAATGAAACCAGTGGGTTATCCTCCACCTCTTAAAAAAGAAAAGCAAAAGAAATTACATGAGACTAATATCTATTATCAAACTTACCATCACCACTACGGGTGGGATTTCCTGTGATGGGCATAATGACATAGAGCTCAAACGCATTCAGTAGAGGTGGGAGAGTTGACCTTGAAGTAGCCTCAAGTGACACATTATATTCATTATTAGATGATATATAGTATGTTACCGATCCTGAATATAGTTTATCAACTACCACAGATTTAAATAGTAGCCCTCCATTGACATATATATTGAACTCCCTCAAATCAGTGCTTGGAACATCCTCAATCTCGCTAATGTGAAGAATTACATAAAATACAGTTGATTCATTGTTGCAGCTCCAAGAGATGCTTAGGGGCTCATTGGTGCCTGAAGAGGTGGCGGCGGTTTGCATCACAAAAGAGGGTGTCATAAAGTTTTTTTCGGGTTGAATGATGGAGGTGGTTGAGATCTCTGTCCATGTATCCATTGTGAAGTTCCTCCAAATCCGGTCGTACGGATCAGAAGGGTATCTGTTCAGTTTTTAAGCAAACCAGTTATTGAGACACCCACATGGACACGCTTTCTCCCTTTTGACTGACTGGAATTTGACATAGGGATAAGCAAATTTCATATGGTAAATTTCTGTTTTCATTTTCTTAGAAGTCTGAAACTAGGAGAGAGAACTCATTCCCATAAAATTATATATGGATATTTGGTACCATTGTCCATTTGCAATTAGTTAGTAAAATTTTTAAGATTGTATCGAAGTTCCTTAAATTATCTACTGTATTTAGAATGTAGTAGTTGGTGGAGAGATCAAAAAGCATCACAAACAAATTTATTGGTCGAAACAATAATTGATTAATTTGAAACAAGAAAGGTAAACACGAAAGAATTGGTTAATATGCATGTTTACCTTACTAATGGGTCACTGCTTGCTCCTACGTTCAGTCTGTCTATGCTAACCAAAGATTGTGTTGAATTTGCATATTGATAAGTGCTTGCCTGCACTGGCCTCAAGTCCAGCCAAGAGATAAATGGAGTACCCTGATTCTTATTTATGAGACAAACTTGTAGGTAATCAGCAGTGGCCAACACTATAATCTCAGTGTAGTAAACATCATCTGCAGTAGTTGTGTTAAATGTGTCCCAATAATTGATCCCCAAATGGATATCAAATACAGGGGACTTATTTAAGTTATCGTAATTCCCATACATAAATGTTGCTCTTACAAGGTACTTTGATCCTATTGTTAAGGATCTTAAGGTGTAGCAATTTCGGGTTCCATCGGGAAAGCTTCTGACCGTAAGAAATTGCTTGCGTAGGTTGTCCGAGGTATACTGGGAATGAATTTGGGAGTTTACTCCGGTATCAATGAATTGCTCATCAGATACATAAACCAACTTCGTATAGCTCTCAACAGTGGATGTATGTGCAGGAAGTCCACAGTCAATGCTTATAAAACCTGAAAAAAAAAAAATAGCTAGGAATTCATTTGAACAAATCTATAAGGGCAAACTAATTAACCAAGATACTCTGATATACGGGATTAAGTTCCTAATTAATTACAAAATCTCGTTTCATATGATATTACATATATGCTATTTTTGGAAACTGTCCTTCCCCCATATATAATCTACGCTTCATTAATTTTTCACGTGCTCATATATATATATATATATATATATAGAGAGAGAGAGAGAGAGGAGGGTTCAAATGCACTCAAATGCACCCTATCTTTTAAATCATTTTTCTCCGTTTTCAAAGTCTGAATAGTCAATCCGAACTATTAGATACGATCTATATATTAAGGTGTGCTTGGAGACCAAATTTTATATTTTTTGGAATTTTTTTACTATTTATTAAGCCACTTTGAAAATCGCTGATTTTACATTTTCTGGACCATTGGATCAGCGATTTTCAAAGTAGTTTAATAAATAGTAAAAAAATTCCAAAAAATATAAAATTTGGTCTCCAAGCACATCTCAATATATAGATCGCATCTAATGGTTCGGATTGACTATTTGGACTTTGAAAACGGAGAAAAAAGATTTGAAAGTTAGGGTGCATTTGGGTGCACAAAAATTTGGGTGCATTTGAACCCTTATATATATATATATTACATTTCATATTTATCTCTCAACATATTGAAGAAAAGATGCCATTTTGAACCAAGAAAGGAGAGAAGACCGACTAGATAAAGATTCTTAGAGTGGGGGTATATTGTTTCCCTATTTTTTTTAATTATGAATGACATGCATGCTTCTCAGGAAACGAAAGAGAATGTTAATGCATGTGCATTGTTAGTTTTCAATTAAGACTTACCGAACCATAAAAAGGAAAGAGCTCTAAAAGATAAGGGAGCAAGAGAAATTGATTTGTGGAACAGTTGGTAGAGAAAGAAGAAATCTTTAATTTTTTTTGTTCCACTTAATTCTTGTTTTTATGGCCGGGATGGGTATAATAGGGTGGGGGAGAGAAATTAAGAGATTAAGCCTATATATAGAGCTAAAAAATTGTGATCCCAAAGATCTTTGATATATCCTATGATTTATAGCCCGTTGGCTTTCTTGGAATTTTTTTTTTCTTATATAGTCGTTTTATAGTAATAACAAAATTAAATGAAAAACAAAACAGAGAAAATACTGAGAGAAACTAGGCAAATGTAATGCATACTAGACATAGCAGTATTACCTAGAGAATCAAGCTGACTATGGACTCCAATTATAACCACAGCTAGTACCAGAAGAACTGAGCAACTCCGCACCATTTCTGACAAGGACAATTCCTGTTTCTTGTCGTCTGGAAAAGCTGAGCAAGAATGACTGTTTTTTATAGCACAACTGCTAATTAGTCGCAAGTAATCTCCACTTGCAAATAAAGAACGTCACTTTATTAGCATCACACCAGGTCGCAAGGAGATCACGTTCTTCCATGTTAGTCCTTGACTTAACTCAATAAAAAAAATAGTCAACGAGCCTGTTGTTAATTACCAGTTTGACCTTATAAATGCAAACTCCAATATCAAAATAGAGAGCTACACCCTATTAGGGCTTTTCTGATTTTATTGGCACATCTCTTTACCATGTGATAGTGGGAAAGGGGGGAGGGCTTTTTACTTTACTGCATTTTTCATTTGGTTCATGTAAGTTCTAATGTACATACTTTTTTTATATATCAACATATCTTAGTGGATTTTTCCACTAACCTTCAAAAAAATATATATATATCAAATTATTAATCCACTTCTTGCTTCTACCCCCTACGTATATCCATGGGGAACCGAAATTTTTATTAATATCCAAAATATATAATTAATTTCAAATTATATCCATGTTTGAGCAGGATTTCCAAAACTGATCAAACTGGCCAAAGGGTTGCCAGTTCTAAAGCATCTTTTCGACTAAAATATTGCTAGTTTCTAACCTTCTACAACCGGTGTTAAAATAACCGGTAACCCAAGACCGGCGATAAAATAACCGTTTTCTCACCCAGAAACACTTATAAAAGCACCGGTTAGGAATGTTGCCTATTTAACACCCCGTCCCATTTCTCTCTTCTATTCTGAGGAGCTTTTCGGCAACCAGTGGCATCAGTTCTTTTTTTAATAATTAATATAGAAAATAATAAATTAGTTTAGGATGTTTATAAATAGTTTAGAATATTGTTCCAATAATTTAGAATATTGTCTGAATAATTTAGAAAATTTCAAAATGGATTCGAAAAAATTACAATTCCAAAACGGTTGAATATTGCCAAAATAATTTAGAAAATTCTAAAATAGTTTAGAATAATTAATGAAATTCTAAAATAGTTTAGAATAATTTAAAAAATTACAAAATTATTTAGAATAATTTAGAAAATTCCAAAACGTTTTAGGATATTGCCCGAATAATTTAGAACATTCCTAAATGGTTTAGAATAATTTAGAAAATTCCAAAAACGGTTTACAATATTGCCCAAATAATTTAGAGTATTCCTAAATAGTTTAGAATAATTTGGAAATTCCCAAAAAGGTTTAGAATATTGTCCGAATAATTTAGAAAATTTCTAAATGGTTTAGAATAACTTATAAAATCCCAAAATAGTTTAGATTATTGCCCGGATAATTTAGAAAATTCCAAAATGCTTATAATAATTTAGAAAATTTCAAAATGATTTAGAATAATTTAAAAAATTTCAAAATGGTTTAGAATATTGCCCGAATAATTTAGAAAATTTCTAAATGGTTTAGAATAATTTAGAAAATTCCAAAATGGTTTACTATATTTTCCAAATAATTTAGAAAATTCCTAAACAGTTTATAATAATTTAGAAAATTCCAAAACAGTTTAGATTATTGCCCAAACAATTTAGAAAATTCCAAAATGATTTAGAATAATTTAGAAATTTCCAAAACAGTTTAGAATATTGCTCGAATAATTTAGAAAATTTCAAAATGGTTCAGAATAATTTAGAATATTCTAAAATGATTTAGAATATTGTCCGAATAATTTAGAAATTTTCAAAATGATTTAGAGTAATATAGAAAATTCCAAAATAGTTTAGAATATTCAGAAAATTCCAAAACAGTTTAGGATAATTTAGAAAATTTCAAAATAGTTTAGAATAATTTATAGAGTGAGAATAATTTAGAGGGAACTAAAAGTTTTGAACAAATTTTGTAGTATGGCAGACAAAGTACCTGATGAAGAAGAGAGATAGACTAGATTACTAAACAAGACGTTTAGCGATCTATTGTGGATACTATCATAGGGTGTGTGAGGCTTCTAAGGAGGTAAGCATTTAATTATTTAATTTTCATAATTTGTTCAAAAATCACATCAGATTGTAATTTCTAATTATTTCTAATGTAGAGTATGGAGGTTTTAAACGTCAAGCACTATCGTTTGCATACCCCATACCACGTCAAATACGCCTTATATTTGATTCAATTGGGCTTACCAGATCGCAGTCATGCCTAGTGGAGCCATCAATGCGGCGCTTATACATGGACTTGTGGAGTGGTGGCATCCTGAGACGCACACCTTTTATCTTCCATTTGGAGATAACATGTATTAACTAAACCAACTAAAATAAATTTATTCTTTTTAATATTTTAATGACAATTCAAATAAACAAATGACTTATAATTTTTTATTTAATAAATTATAGTCATGTTGGAGGACATGAGCTATTTGTGAGGTTTGCCCATTACGGGTCTCCCAGTGACAAGGAGAAGATACGAGGCGAATGCAAAAGACTGGCTTTTTGAATTGTTTGTGACAGGGGCAGAATTAGAAAATTTAAATAGGGGGGCTAATCTATAAAATGTAATATGTGAAAAAAACAAAAAAAAAATGTGGCTAGTGGGAATTGAACCCATGACCTCACACATAATAACTAGAACTCAAACCACTAAACTATCAACCAACATTTGTTATTTTATGAGGGGTGTTAGACTATAAAAAGGTTCAAAAAACTAAAAAATTTAATTAAAATTTAATATACATAATTAAGAATTTTGAAATCATAGGAACCCCCTGGCCTATACATATATCCGCCCCTGGTTAGGGATCAAAGATCATGAACAATAAAAAATTATGAAAAAAAAGGGGGCTGAGGGAAATGAAAAATATTCAAAGTGGATTATGCTGAAATGTAAGATCCGTGATCAATTTAAGAAGTTGCCAGACAAGGCTGATGAACAAAAATTGAAGTGGTAAGTATTTTCTATTTATCGACTTATTCGTATTTTACATTCCCAATAATGTACTCACATTCTCTTAAAATTTGTAGGTATGTCCGTGCATTTATCTTGGACCTAGTCTCATCCACTTTGTTCCCAGACAGTAGAGGGGACAAGAACCCGCTGTGGTATTTTGATTTGATCATGAATTTGGACCAGCCAATACAATACAATTGGGGTGGAACTATTCTCACATATCTATATCGACATCCATGTCTCGCATCCATTCCTGCAAACTGATCTATGCGTGATCCGATGATGCTTCTGCAGCACTGGTCATAGACCCAAATTCTAGTTCACCGACTGAAATAAAAAATGAAAGATTGCCAACTGATGGGTCACAATTAGAGCTGATAATATTTATAACCCTAATTGTCTACTCTACAATCGATTCACAAGCACATGAACCTATCATATAGTATAGATCGGGGTGTCGATCCATATGGATAATGTATTAAGAGATATAATCACTAATCAAGTCTAAGTTATCGGTTCTTTAGGTTATTTTGGTTGTTTAATTGTTGGTTATTTGGTTGTTTCTTTGTAATGTTTGGTTACAACAGTGCAATTCCAGGGATCAAACATTATATCCTTCTTGTTTAATATAGTGTATGGTCAAATGAGCAATCTGAAGGATTTCATGATGTGGCAAGGTGGTAAAATAAAAAAAATTAACCATCTTACAAACATCTGCTGATCTACTTTATTATCCTAATTTTTATTCAAGCAATTCATATGTATGAATAATTATCTACCCATTCATTAATCACAAATCTATCTACCATTCATTCTCTTCTAGGTCTCTTGGATACCTTCGTTTGTCGAAACGGTCTCCTAGTGTTCACCTTGAACTAAACAAGGATTAGAAAGACCTTACTAGAGATCTTAACCTAATATAAGTTTAGAACCTAATTAATAACACTTCTTGTTCTTCTAATAAATCTTCATTAGAGAAACTAATAATATGAGAGGAAGAGAGGACGGCGGCTAGGAGGGAGAGGAAGAAAAGGAAATAATTTTTCAAAAAATTACTTGCTTAATGAATAACTTCTTTATCTCTCCTAATATACTAAGATTTTCATTGTATAACCTTCATAGTATAATTCTCTTTATTAAAAGAGCCAACCCTAACTGTTGCTACAATGCGCTTACCCAAATAACATAGATGTAAGTATTATTTTTATAATACATGATCATTTAAAGTAACGTTACAAATAACATTACTTGTGTCAATTCCTTGCCACATGATATTATGAGTAATATACAAAGTCGGACTGTGTCATCTTTGTATTATATTTGTTTCTTGATCTCTTAAGTAAATTATAAATATATAACTACACTTCAGTCATATTGCATGCATTATAATTTTACTTTACCAATGGACCATAAAATATCATCACTCATTATAAATGAGGGCAATGATACTATTGACATATAACTTTCTCCTGCACAAGTTATATACAAAGAACTAATATTTTTATCACCACTTATAATAAGTAACTTTTAATACATCTCATATCTTAGAATTCTGAGACACAATGAAAATATTAATGACACTAACATAACACATATAATATATTCATTTGTTAGTATGTTCAATATATGAAATATTTCATATACTCATGTTATGAAATGATAAGTTTTTATCAACATTTATAGAACTACGATGTACTTTAATCAACATGACAAATTTATCATAGTATATTAATGTTCCAACCATTTAATAGAATCTAAAGAATATCTATTATATTAAAATGAAAATGTAAGTATAATTCAAACTAAAAAATTTAAGGAGAGCACGTTGATATTTGACTTGAGAAACTGTGGACAATCCCCTGTTTTACTTTTCTTTCTGGTAACTCCCCATGGGCTGTGTTTTCAATCCGATGTTTTGTTTCGTTCGATTCGAATCATGGTCTCTGTTGAAAGTTTGCTCATAGAGAGAGAGCATTTGAATCTGATATACACAAAAGGATTATGGGCTCATTGCCGCTCAGCATCTTAATCTTATTAGGCCCCGACCATGTTAACTCAGGCCCTCAAGGCCTCAAGCCTTAACAGATAGCGGGAAACCTAGTGCATAGGGTTACGTGCACTAGCACCGCAAGAGACGTACATAAAGGGAATGCTTCCAGTGCTTTATTGCAAAATGAATGTCTCCGGAATGGAGCCTGGGGTATATTGGATATAGCATTAACAGTTTAATACCCATCTCATCACATTTAATGCTAATTCTTTATTATATGCGTTGTAATAAACCCACCTCTGTAGAGAGATTAGTTGGCAAAATATTAAATAAATTTTAATTTCTCTGTTGCAGTACGTGCTCACGTTGCGCAGACACGCACATAAAATTGAAGTAAAGGTTAGTTATGACGTAAAACAAGCAAGCTAAAATAACATACACCAGACCATATATTTGAGACGAGATCAGCAACTTAAAAAATCACATCAACAAAGGAAAGAGAATAAAAAAAAAATGAAAGAAGGAATGCCCAAATTGAGCCAATATCCAAGAACAATAACTGAAATGTTGAACTGTTGACTGCAAAGTAAAGCTACCAATTTATTTCCACAATTGACTACCAAAAATTGAAGAAAGGAACAAAAACAAATGGGAAAATTATCTTGCTACGGGACCCGGTGCAGAGGTGCCACCCATGTAAGCCATCTCGACAACACTGTTCTGACTAACATCACTAACAAAATTGTCATTTCTTGAATAATTATGTGGGTTTATATAAGTTGTAGTCCCGCTGCGGGTGCCCTCTGTAGAGATCTCCAAATCAAGGCTTTCCATGAGTTCTGCAACTACTACACTCATGGTAGGCCTCTGAGCAGAGCTATTATCAGTACACCTGCGTGCCAGATCAGTAACCTTCCAAACAGAGTTTATGTCATACTGCCCATGCATTTTTGGGTCTACAATACTTTCAATGTCTCCTCTAGATAACTTCTGATTCACCCATTTCTTCAGGTGGCCTCCCTCTGGACCCGCAATTATAGGAGGTTGTCCTGTGATGATCTCTAGGAGAACTACACCAAAGCTGAACACATCGCTTTTTTCACTTAGCTGGTATGAGGAATAGTACCTGAAGGATCATTAATGAGTTACTCGCTTGGTAAGAGCACTAATATTTTAAAGATTTCAATAAAGAGGACCTTAATATTTTAAGCAACCCACTGAAAACATTTCCCTTCAGGTAGTTCAACAAAACTGTAACCTATATAATCAGTTGATATATGATTGGATAATAATAAGTGGTTGGAAAATACTATAGTTAATTCATAGATAAACAAGTCTTGTATGACCAAAGGACAAGAAACTCAAGAGAACAAATATTATATTATAAGAAGAAAATCTAAAAAGAAAAAGAAAAAATTAAAGAGGTCTTACTCGGGGTCCAGATAGCCGGGTGTGTCTACTATTGCTGTCGACACATGGCTGCTTACATCATTGTCAAAAGCTCTGGAGAGCCCAAAATCAGCAATCCTTGCCTCGAGATTTCCATTTAAAAGAATGTTGTTGGTCTTTACGTCTCTATGGACTAGCGGTGGATTGCACGCCTTATGCAAATACTCCAATCCTTCATTATATTTGTGTATACAAGTAGTAAATTAAAAGATGATATCGTGTTGATTCATGATGTCAATATTTTCAGACATGATTTATGCCTTATTGTAGATCTAGTGTCTCTAAATTTTTGTCTGGTTTTCTAAATAAACATAAGAGGGAAAAAATATCAAGTCATTATAACAATCAGTACTGTTACAATTTTTATAGAGTGTACTCTTTACGTTTATCCAGTGTAGTTATTTTCCTGATATGTTGCCTTGAGTTCATTATCAGAAGTATGAGTAATAAATGCTTGAGAATAATAGATATTAAAAAGCTTTTGTACCCAGTGCAGATTCATATGCAATTCGAACCCGCTGTTTCCAACTAAGAGGCCTAGCATTATCTGAAATTAAAAGGATTTGAGACCTTAAATTTAAATCCTTCACTAGAAAATAGTATAACCCGCTCTTGAGAAAAGATCAGATTAAAATGTTATAATCACCCATGAGCTTATCTTGCAAAGTTCCTTCTTGCATGTACTCGTATACAAGTGCCATGTGATCTCCATCCATGCAATAACCAATTAGTGACACCAAGTATCTGTGATGAACCCTTGCCAAATTTTGAGCCTGGAAACAGAGCAAATTATCTTTGCTTAAATTACCTTCCCAAGAAGGTTTTGTTAGCCTCATTAATTAACATCTAAATCTTTTTTCAAAAGACAAACTTTGTGAGGATGTGTAAATGGTGTTTACTAATATCTGGATTTTTAACAGCTAATGTAAGAATGTGTAAGACATATAAATGGCTACCTCAGCCAAGAACTCTTTCATTCCTTGTGAAGATGTATGAGAGCGCATTTTCACTGCAACTTGAGTTCCATTTTCCAGGGCCCCCACATATACACTTCCAAATCCTCCAGTGCCAACATTATTCTGGAACTTGTTAGTAATTATTATCAGATCGTTGTAACTGAATCGATGATTCTCAAAATCCAATATTCCTTCTCCTGCTTCATTTGTTTTAGATACGTTTGCATAGTTTTGGCCATAAATATTGCCATGAGTATTTGCTTTTGGACTATTTGCTTGAGGGGTTGTTGCGTAGCTTTCAATTTGTTTTGGAATTTTTGAATGAGCATCTGTAAGATAATTAAATACCAGAGTTATGTCTTTCCAACCTTTGATTGATAAAAAGAAAGATAGAGTATGCAGCTTAATATTTTAATAAAATAGCAAATTGTAGAGATTCCTACAAAAAATTGAAAGTAACAAAGAGTATTCAATTGATTGAGAAACGAGCCTTCCTTTTTTTCCTGAAAATATACCACAGCAGGTATCTCTTAAAAAATAAATAAAGAACTCCATTTAGCCTAAGATGAGTAGCTTCAAACAGAGAGCCCAAGTGGCACAGGTTTGCACTGCCTATCTTTCAGGTCATGATATAAAATATCAGTCTTATCTTTTAAATAATCCTCATCTTACAGTTACATAAAAGTAGTGAATAAGAGCCCTAAACAATACAGTATTAGCTCCTCCATCTAAAACTACAATCTAATACATAACTGTAACTTTATTTATCTAGAAAGAAACAAAAATAAAGAAAAAGCAGACTTACATTTGCGCCTTCTCAAATACATAACTGTTACAATGGCAGCTGCAATGAGAAGCAGCACAACCACAACAGTGACTGCTATTATTACTACTGGACTTATTCTTTTTTGTATCCGTTCCTGTAGATGGAGTTTTACTTCCAAACCTAAGTAGAAAAAAATAAATTGAGAAGTGAAAAAAAAAAATAGAAATTTGAAGAGCTCAATCCCAACAAATTAATTTTAAAAGAAGGCATCAAGCAAGGATTTTGCTCCAGCCATTACAAGTATATCCTTACTGCTAATGGATAAACTTTTCATCTGTTGATACCTTATCTCTACCATAATTTGTTTTCAGCTTTTCCTTCATGGATTAAAATTGGCCCACCCATTTTGACTTTTATTTGTCAAAAAGGGAGAGAGATGTGCGCAGATGTACAAATACTCTGCGCAGTTTTAAGAGATATACAAGAAGTATGGTTAAAATTGTCTAGTTATTTTAGTGTATAGGTAAACATAAATGTTTAATAAATACCACTTAAAACAATAAAACATACTTAAAGATTAGATGCCCATCCTGTTCTTTACGCTGAAGACCAGGCGGAAGGGTGGTTGTAATATTGTCATTTCCTGTTATGTCCCTGAAAGTTTGTAATATTATAACTGAATTTGTGGTATCTTTGTCTTGATAAAATTAAAGATTATTTTGCAAACCTACAGGTAATTAAGAGCAGATAATTTATCCAGAAATGTAGGAAGATCCCCTGACAAGACATTATATGATAAATCCCTGAAAAAAAAAGGTAGTAAGCACCAGCATATGTTAGCATGAGAACACAAAACTGAATTGGATTCTAACAATGCCGGAAAGGAATTGTAAAATTAAAACTTTCAATTTGCATAACACAAAATGAAAATATTACATACTATCAGCCATCGTTCCACAGAGATTAGTGCAAACATTATGATTTGATTGAAGATCAAAACATCAATCGCAACAGCAAAAAAATTCATCTTAGTTTATAAGAACGTACAATGACTGGAGAGCGCTTAGATTTCCAAAAAAAGGTACTATGACACCGGTCAGTCCACTTGATGATAGGTTTCTGAACAAAAAACACATCTTAGTAGTCAGAGTTTTTGTAGCTTCTATGATTTGTCACAAGTAAAATATATGACATATTGAAATGCTCACAAAGCTGTGATCCTTGGAATGTTGGTCGAATCCAAGGTGCAGGTAAGACCCTTCCACAAAAACTTTGTGGGAACACAAGGATCACCACTCCAGTCTTTGTTTACTTTGTAATTCGCTTTAATTGTATTCATGGCAGCAACTTCAATTGCAATAAAATACATTAGGCATGTTATTAAGCAAAGTTATTATGTATAGTTAGTTATGTCCTTGAGACTAATGGAATGAGAGCTCAACTCCGGAAAGAAAAAGGGGATAGAAATTTTTTGTATGGTTTCTTGAGGAAAACCTTTGATTTATTCAGTTCAAAAAAGGGTTTCTTGAGGAAAACCTTTGATTTATTCAGTTCAAAAAAGGGCCTTACTAGTGCAATATATTTTCTCATGTTTCCATCACTTTCCCTGTTATTGAAAACTAAACCAGGGTTCTCACATTAAAAGGACTAATAAAGTAAATCATGGCATGAATAATTCAACAAAGTACATAGAATGAGACAACTATGATCGAACTTACCATCTCCACCATTGGTGGGGGTCCCAGTGCTGGGTGTAATGGCATACAGCTCTAATGCGTTCAATAGAGGAGGGAGAGTTGAATTTGATGTAGCCTTAAGCGACACATTATAGTCAATGTTATTTGTGTGGGTGTATGATGCCCATCCTGAAGATAGTTTATTCGGTACAGTAGAGTTGAATACCAGCTCTCCATTGGCAAATATATCAAACTCCCTAAAAGCAATTGATGGTATGTTCTCGATCTCGCCGATGTGAAGAATTACTAAAAATACTCTGGACTTATTGTCACTGGTCCAGGAGAGATCAAGGGACTGTCTGGTGCTTAAAGTGGTGGCTGCAGTTTGCATGATGAGTGATGGGGTTGCAAAGTCTGTGTCTGGGTTCACGATGGCGCTGGTTGAGACATTTTTCCATGTCGTCTGTGTGTAAGGCCACCAAATCCGGTCATATGGATCATCATTGTACCTATTTTAGTTTTTAAAGAAATAATGGAAGATGAGAGTGATGACCATGTATATTACTGGTTGAGTACTGAAGAATATCTTAATTACATGGCCTTCTCTTTTCTAATCTATTAAACAGGATTCAAATTTTATATAATAAATTTTCACTTTCTTTTCATTTTGGACAGTGGAGAAACAAAATCAAGCCAATTAAATCATAGAAGTTTGGTACCGTTATTCATCTCCATTTAGTCAAAACTTATTAAGATTATGTCATGGTTCTTTAACTTGTAAAAAGACATTAACTTAAAAATTAAGATGCATTCCAGCAACAAACAAAATCTAACCAGGAACAATTGGTTAATAGTATGTTTATCCTTTTTTTAGTTAATTTAGCATGTTTACCTGAGTGTATTGCTTGCTCCTAAATTCAGCCTATTGAAGTAAACCAATGATTGTGTGGAATTTACATAGTTGTAAATGCTTGTCTTCAATGGCCGCAATTCTAGCAAAGAGATAAAAGGAGTGCCGAGATTCTTATTAATGAGGCAAAATTGTAGGTAGTCAGAAGTGGCCGTGACAATGATGATATGTCTAGGAATAACATACTATTTCTTGCCTATTGCCCTACAGTATCAGGTGTGAGGTTATTGGATTAGTCTGAGATTCATAACTAAGAATTAAATTGTAACTCGCTATGCATTTTGAATATTTGATTGACTGTATTGATTGAACTGTTGCATCATATGCATAGCCCAATACAATTGAAACTGAATTATAGGTAAGTTTGTTAACTGTCATGTTGATATGGTTTATCAATTGGTTGATTCTTATTGTAAATGATTGATTGAGACCACAGTGACTAAATTAATTGAAAATGAAATACTGTAATCCTTGAACCTCCATATAGTGGAGAAAAAGAATTAATATATCGTAAAGTCTAGCTAGCTACTAGACTTTACTCCATGACCCTTATGCACATATGGTGAATGGCCCCAACTGAATCCAGTACCGGTTGGATAGGGGATATTGAATAAATGTGAATCGTGACTGTAAGACTAATGAACTGTGATAAGTGTCTTATCATTGATTTTCTTTCTAATAATGACAGTATTGTGATATTGATTTCGTATTGTTTTCGTTAATCAGGTGTCAGGATATTTAGAATAGTATAAGTCTCGACATGACAGATACATATATGATATCTTTTAGTGCTACCAGACTAGATATTGTAAAATTAAGAAACCATATGTTACCAGACTTAACGGCTCTAAAGATTAGGTTCCAAACATTACCTGACTTGTGGTTTAAAAGATTTTGACCCAAACCATTTATGTTGATAAGATTCTTAGAGTTCTGATTTACTTATGAAATATTTGTTATTCAATTGGATACTATTATTGAGCATTTGCATTCATTATTATAAAATAAACTGGTTGTTTCTCGTGCGGTGATTTCATTCTGAATATGAATTTCCTTCGAATCCAATAATCTGAGTGGCAATTAGCACTAAGAAATAATTTATTATTTCTCACTCGTTTCCCCTTGTGGGTTACAGGTTTATTATACGAAGATAAAAAAACACTTATGGGTTATAATTGACAGCAGGACCACTTAAAGGTATGGGATTTGGGTTATTTTATCTGACATGGTGCATAGAGTATTTCTCTAGCATCATCCACTATAAAATGTCAGGTAATTTTTGTTAAATAAATTGGAATGTGACAAAATATAATGGATGCTATTGGCAATGAATAAAAAGATTCATGCCTTATATTACGTATATTGTTATGGTAAATAAACGCGGTAATAATCGTCGCACCTCTGGATCGGGGGTGTGACAACACAACTCTTCACAAATTCGCATATGTTGTTGGAAACCTCACAAAGTAAGGTCTAACCCCCACCTCACGTGAGTTGTCAATCCATGTAGCCAATTCTATTTCATACCTGTTGGGGTTTACAACCGTCTTTTCGTATATTAGTTGCTTAAGTTTCTAAAATGTAGTATTTTCATTAACCTCGAAGCCAAATGCAGCCTCTTTCGTGTACTGCACGCCATCTTCACTCTTTTATAGCTTGCCGTCCACATACAGTGCAACTAACATATTTTCCTTAACAAACTATATTTAAAAATAATTTTATAAGTATTATAGTAATTGTATAGTAATTATAACAGGTACACTAATAAATGGCTAATTAGAAAATAATTAAAAAAATAAACAAAAAAATACCTGTTGCTACAGTAAATGCAACAATAAATGTACAGTAATTGTTATAGTAATTATAGATTAACGATACAACAATCAACGACTAATTATAAACTAATTAAAAAATATTTAAATTAAAATAAATAATGTACCTATAGCATCGCCAAAAATTGCCAAATTTTTCGCTAATTACTGTATCATTTAGAATAGTGTCGGTTGGATGTTTAGAATGGTTTGGAGTGGGAAGGAGAGAAAAAAAATGAAATTTATAGGGATCCATAGTGAATCGCCTGCAGGGGGGCGGTTTACTATGCATAGTGGACTGCCCGTGGGTTGATATTCTGGCCATTTTTATTAATACCCTTAAAATTTTTTTAAAAATCCCCTTAATAAAAATGGCCGGAATATCAACCCAGCCTCTAATCAAATAATCTGTGCTTTTCTAATTCTATGTATTTTTTTTTATGTGTAGAAGTCTAAATTTATTTATAGACATACTCTTCACATGCAAATTCTACTATATATCTTTTTGATTCATCTTGATGTCTTTTTATTTTTTTTAAATATCATTTAATGAATTTTTTAATTGATAATTGATTCCTTATGTCATCATTTCGTTTTATTTTTATAACATTTAAAAAATGTGATTTGTCATTTTGTTGGAGAATTTTTTTAATAAAAATATGTCAAAAAGATAAAAAAAAACATATATGTAATTTAATATGTCATTTAAGGAATGTTATTTGTTAATAATATAAAATTTTATAAAAACATGTTATATTGTATTATTTTTTTTTATTTTATAATATATTTTTTGTTGCTATGCACTAGAACGACACTATTAACAGGATACCGTTCAGTAACCTTCAAAAAATAGAAGAAAAAACAAGCCGAGCTCTACACCCTTAGGTCTGTATGTCAATGAGCATTTTTAGAATGATGTGAATACCAATTTGTAAATTCTCAGGTTGAAATAATTCATGAGAATTTTTTTGATATAGGTATCCCAAGTTCGATTTTTCTTTTTTCCAGAAAAAAAAACTTTTGTCGAAGCTAGAAGTAATGTTAACATCAAACTAAGTTACTTAAGCGCATTCATACTAATTAAGGACAGATTAAAATTAAGATAATATAGTACACACCAGATTCTAAAAAAAAGGGATAGCACAAACACACCAGACTAAAATAGTTGGAAGTTAAATGAGAGGAAGAGAAAAGGGAGCAAAAGAGGGTGTATATTGGATCCCATAGGGGCATTATGTCAACAAAATTTAGAGAGGGTATTTTGTTTGAGTTTTTTCAAAAAAGGTTACTTTGTCAAATTTCGGATAGTACACCCAATTTGCATCAAGAAATGTTATGTACAACTGGAATTGTTGTCAAATACTGAAAAAATTAAAAAAAAATTTAAATTATCTGAAATACAAAAAAATTAGCAACATACCATTTTTTTGTTGGTAATTTTCATATTTTTTAGATTTTCTTTTCAGATATTCTCTTTTATTACAAAATGTAACAATTTTCTCAAATTAAACAAAAACAAAATATAAAAATAAGAAGGTCAAAAAAATTGAGAAGTATGGGAAGAATTAATTTGACTCCGTTCTTTATTTTTAGACATTTGTTTTACATATTTCCCTTTTGTTACTATTTTTAACGTTTTCTCTTCATCAAACAAATAAGATAGGAAAAACAAAAAACGTCAGGGCACATGTTAGCACCAATAAGCATGTAATGCAAACATTTATAGTGTTCATTGTGGTATCAAGCTTTGTTCCAGAGGCAGAACAGAGAATGGATCAATTTTACAATATCATATTATTTTACTCTAAATTATATAAAAAATTATACATACATACAAAAAATCTCAAAAATTTAAGAAAAAAAGGAAAGTTAATTAATCCTCATTCCCTCTTCTTCCTTCTACCCCTACTCTGTTCTGACAATAAATAGCACGACACGGCACATCTTAGGTATGACACATTTATCATTAACTAGTAGCTATTGGTTTACTTTAGTTAATTTTCTATCCGCAGGTTAGTTATATTATTTTTATTATTAATATTATTAGTATTATTGTAATTATTTATAAAGGTTAGTTATTACATAAAATGTGCTAGCTAATATCACAAACAGCAAACCAGATATTAAGCGAGATAAACATATTTGAAAGAAGTTTCAGATAAACCAAGGGAAAAGGAAACAAAAAGGACGAACAAATTGAGCCAATGTACAGAGAACAATAGTTGAATTGTTGACGTCACACAAAACTGCCAATTTATATCCACAAGTGTCACCCCAAAAAAGAACAAAAGAAATCAACCAAAGAAATAAACGGGCAAATTATCTCGCTATGGGACCTGTTGCAGATATGTCACCCATGTAAGCAATCTCGAAAACACTGTTCTGACTAACATCATTTCCATATCTGTATTTCCTTGAATAATTATTGGGGTTGGTAGGAGTTGTACTCCTGCCACGGGTCCCCTCTGTGGAGATTTCCAGATCGAGGCTTTCCTTGAGTTCCATCACTACTTCGCTCATGGTTGGCCTATGAGCAGAGCTATTATCAGTACACCTGCATGCCAGATCAGTAACCTTCCAAACAGAGTTTATGTCATACTGCCCATGCATTATTGGGTCTGCAATGCTTTCAATTTCTCCTCTAGATAGTTTTTGATTCACCCATTGCTTCAGGTGGCCTCCCTCTGGACCCAGAATGATAGAAGGTTGTCCTGTGATGATCTCTAACAGAACAACTCCAAAACTGAACACGTCGCTCTTTTCACTTAGCCGGCATAAGGAATAGTACCTGAAGGTAATGAAAATTGGAATTGGAAGCAGAATCCGTTATTAGCCATGAAGTTTGAAACACTTGTTTTATTTAAAAAAAATAGGAATTATTTTTTGTAAAAGTCAATTTCTTAATATATTATATTAAGACAGAAGATTAATGATCAACAAAGAATTGTTCTTGGAAGTAAGGATTTTCTTGATCAAAATGGGATAACAGATAACAATCCTTTAATTGGACTGTCCTTTTCAATATTTGTGAAGTCTATACACATTTTCCATTGACCCACAACTAAAATCAGAAAATGAAAGTTCTATTTTTTAGTTAGCCCTTATTTTTCCTTTCGAATTTTGGTTCAATATTACACTCA
This sequence comes from Carex pumila, assembly GCA_033356055.1. Lineage (NCBI taxonomy): Eukaryota > Viridiplantae > Streptophyta > Magnoliopsida > Poales > Cyperaceae > Carex > Carex pumila. The sequence goes on from JARJHM010000291.1 coordinate 234,422, forward strand.
AAACCTGTGTAAAAAACTATATTTTTCGACAAAAAACCAGAGATGTATTAGTAAAAATGAAATGGTCTGTAATATTTTCTGTCAGGAAGACTAAACTGAAATTGCTGGTTGAAAAAACCCCACCAAACTTCAAAGTCCAAAGGCCATACACAGCGTGGGAAAAGAGAAACTGAGAAATCAATAAAGCAGCAAGGAGAAAAGAGAAAACGAGAAAGCAGCAAGGAGTGTCGGCGAAGAAGAGTACTAGGTGGCACTGAGGAGGAGGCGGCGGCAAAGAGAAGGTGAGATGGAGGCAGAGCCTCGGAGGACAAGGCGAAGAGACGGCAGGGTCAAGTTTTCATGAGGGAGCATGCAAAAATTGATATTTAAGTCGGGTGTGGAGCTGTGGAGAACGAGAGGAAGTACGCAAATATTGGCCGATTTCATGAGGTTCTGTGGAAGAATTGGCCAATTAATCATATTTAGGTCAGATTTAGTACTGATTTCAACTAAACCTCTGTGATGGTTACAATCAGTTGGTCCTATCATTCTTTGTTATTATTTAAGGTCAGTTCCCAGAATTAAGAATCAGTCTTTGCTCACCAAAGGAGAATAAACTCTGTGGAATTAAACATAAATTATGAAAAGAAAAGTAGTATAGAAAAGAGGTCTTACTCCGGGTCCAGGTAGCTAGGGGTACCGACAATTACAGTTGAAACATGACTGCTTGCAGCATTGCTAATTGCTCTGGAGAGCCCAAAATCAGCAACCCTTGCCTCGAGATTTTCATTTAAAAGAATGTTACTTGATTTCACATCTCTATGTATTAGTGGCGGATTGCACGCCTTATGCAAATACTCCAACCCTTCATTGTTTTTATTTATATATACTTAGATGATGATATTTCACTCGAATTGTGATGTCAATATTTTCCAATATGGGATATGGCTAAATGGAGTCCTTGTGTCTCTGAATTTTAGTCTGGTATGCTAGAAGCTAGCCCATGCGGAGAAAAATATTAACTCAAATCATTGTACATATATCAAGTTAGGTTCGGTACAACAATCATTTGATGCGCTTTGATTTTCATCCAGCACACATCTGGACACAAATCCAGTGCCTGGTGTATCACAGCACACTAAGCAGGTGTACTGTGTACTTACATTGTAAAGTACCAGAGTCTCACTCGTTTATAAATTGTAAATTTTATGGATTGTCCTTTGTTGACTGTAGTTATTTTCTAGATACTAGGCATTTCATGTTAATTATGGATAGTGTGAGGAATAAATGCTCAAGGATTTTAGATATTAAAAAGTTTTTGTACCAATTGCAGATTCATAAGCAATTTCAACCCGTTGTTTCCAACTCAGAGGCCTTGCAGTATCTGAAATTGACAGATTTAAGACCTTAAATTTAAATCCTTGACTACAAAATAGTTTCAATAAAACTGCTCTAGAGAAAATAATTGAGCAAAGGTAGTAATCACCCATTAGCTTATCTTGCAGAGTTCCTTCTTGCATGTACTCGTATACAAGTGCCATGCAATCTCCATCCATGCAATAGCCAATTAATGAGACCAAGTACCTGTGATGAACCCTTCCCAAATTTTGAGCCTGGAAAATGTCAAAATGAAGGCATCTTAATTAGTCTTTTTGGCCAAACTGTGCTACTATGTATAACTAGTATCCTAATCATAAGATGGTTTTGTTAGTCCCATTAACATCTTACCAAGTTCTCGTTTTCTAAGAGTTAAGATTAGAATTTGTAAGATCAATGGTTACCTCAGCCAAGAACTCTTTCACTCCTTGTGATGATGAGTGAGAGCGCATTTTTACTGCAACACGAGTTCCGTTTTCCAGGGTCCCCACATATACACTTCCAAATCCTCCAGTACCAATATTTTTCTTGAACTCATTAGTAATTATTATCAGATCATTGTAACTGAATCGACGGTTCTCAAAATCCAATATTCCTTCTCCTGGTTCATTTGGTTTAAATACGTTTGCAACATTTTGGCCAGCAATATTGCCTTGTGGAGTGTTTGCTTCTGGAGTATTTCCATCATTTTGCAGCTGGTGAATATTTGCTTGAGGGGTTGTTTTGCAGCTTTCAATTTGTTTTGGAATGTTTGATTGGTTGTCTGTAGGATAAAGAACCAGAGTTAGGTCTTTTCAACCTTTGTTTACTCTATTACTGCAATCTTGCTACTGACGAGGAGAGGAGTTCACTGTGATTTGATTAAGTCCTAGAAAAGTGTTTTTGAGTAAAATTATAGGTGAATTGTGCCCATTGTGATTTGATTTTAGTTTTTTTTACTGATTCTAGATTTATGAAATTGTGTGTCTTGAATAATGATAAACTTTGATTTTGTAAATGTGATATTTGGCAATTTGGATGATATTTTAATTAGAGAGTGTTATTTGATATCTTTATTTCTGATAAACTTTGATTTTTGTTTTATATGTAGTCCAACAAAAATATATGGTAGGTGGCCAAATATTAAATATTTTTTTTAAATATTTAGTATCAGTCATTTATTAAATAGCCGATACTAATACTTATTAGTATTGGTCATTTATTAAATAGCCGTTCTTAATACTTAATTTTTTTTTGAAAAAGTTCTTAATACTTAATAGTATTGATCATTTATTAAATAGCTGTTCTTAATACTTAATAGTATCAACTAGAACTTATTAACCGATACTAACAAGACTTTTAGTATTGGTCAAAATGATTGTTCTTAATTAGTGTAACTATCAGTAATGGTCCGGTTAGTATCATCCAAGGTCCATTCTTAATACCCGTATTTGACCGATATTAATGCCTGGTTCTCCACTAGTGGTTACAGTACGTATTCAACTAATTAATTATTACGATAAAATAAAATATTGAAGATGCTTCTATTAAAAACTGAAAATATCAAAGAGGTTTTACTTATAAATGATCGAGAAAAGAGTTTTCTGTTTAGACTGTTTTTAAAAATAAGAAAATAACTCCATTTAGTCTAAAGACGACCAGTTTCAAACAGAGAGTCCAACCGATACTGATTTGCACCACCTAGAATTTCATGTTAAGATCCAATATTTCAATCTTTCCTTTTCAACAACCCTCATCTTATATTTAGATAAATGTAGCTAATAATAGGTTCGAACACTACACAATTAACCCCTTTATCCAAAATTACTCAATTAAAAAGAACTATGATTTTATTTATGAAGGGAAAAAAAAATGAAAAGGAAGACTTACGCTTGCGCCTTTTCAAATACAAAACTATTATAATGGCAGCTCCTATGAGAAGCAGCACAACCACAGCAGCAATCGCTATCGCTATAATTAGTGGACTTCTCTTTCTTGGAGAGCTCAATTTTCCAAACCTAATTAAGTAGAAAAAATAGATTAAGGAGAGCTCAATTTTCCATCTAAGTTATTTAAAAAGAAGGCATCAAGCAAGGCTTTACTCCAGTCATTTACAAGTATTCTTACTGCTAACAGATTAAGTTGTCATCTGCTCAAACCATTTTCTGTAAGATGAAATGTTTTCAATTTTTCCAAACTTCTTATTAAAATAGGCCGACCCAGTTTAATTAACTTGTCATGGATGGAGATGTACAGGTCATATGGTTGAATCCCTGCTGGCGGGTTCCATGTTTAACAAAAAAATGGTGTATTTTACCCTTTCTTAATTAAATCGTTCATTTTTGTACTCTCTTCTGCAAGCACAACCCATTTGATAAAATTTCCAGTGATAATCTAATTGCACCGGAACATTCCTTTGGGGAAAAAGTGGGTTCTAAAAAGAATTGATCATGTTAGAAGAACATTCATTTGGGGATAAAATTAGAGCAACTCGAGAGGCATCTCACTGATTAATTGCGATTCGGTTTGTTTACTGACTAAATGGGGAGGTATGGAAGTGCAGGACCTACGGATACAAAACATAGCATTGCTATTGAGGTGGTGATGGCGAGCGTACAATGCACCAAGTAGCTTCTAGATGAGTGTGGTGATCATAATTAGGTCATGGCACATACGCAAATGGTTCAATATTTTGGATCATGACAGGATCCTTCTTCTAAAAACTCTGTTAAAATTGACGTCCTTGTTTCAATTTTCAACAAGATGGATAATCGGGGATGGCCGAATGATATCATACTGGAACAGCCCTTGGCATGTTAGGGCTCTGACAAATTCTTTGGAACAGGTGGAATGGCTGCTGCCGCCGCCGAGCTTATCCTTAAGAGACAGATACCTGATCAAACAGACCCTACAACATCAATAGGTACAGGTACCAACTGACATCATTATTTTTTTTCTGATAACAGGGACAAAATGGTGTGGAGATGGACAATTAATGGGCTCTACTCAACTTCATCTCTTTACAGAATCATGAACAGTGGAGAGAAAATAGAGGCAGTGCACAACAAAATATCGAAATTTACAGTACCACCATTGGTCAGAATTTTCGGATACTTGCTGGTATGAAAGTGGATACTAACGCAAGATGTATTGCAAAGAAAGAATATGGGTTTCGACATAGGATGTCAAATGTGTCAGTGTTGCCCCTCTGAATCAGCACTACATTTGATATTCTTATGCCCAAATTCGATCCAGGTATGGTATGAAATTGCTGTCAAGGTTGGATATAGGCTGATGGCACCGGACACAAATATTGAAGTAAGCATGGCTCAAATCGAGACAACTTGCAAAATTAAGGGGGAAAAGCAAATACAAAGAATGGTGCTCGTTATTCTTATGTGCTTGCTGGACATCTGAAGAGCCAAAATGAAAAATATTTCTCGAGACGGCTCACTAACTCTCTAGTTCTAGCAGATCGGATAGTGGAGGAAGGGCATTTGTGGCTGAAATTTTGCAATACTGGTACAAGAAGATTGATGGGGCATAACATGAGGCCTGACCCTGATAAGAATATTGCAGTTTGAAGATTGTTGTCTTTTCCTCAAAAATAACTGCTAGCTAGTGGATCCTGCTGGTACTGGGTCCTGGTATCAGAGTTGCACCAAGGAAAGATTGTCATTGATTTTTGATGTTTGGGGCAACTGTTAAACGTGCCATATGTGATAAGGGCTGGGATTTATTTGCTTGTCTGTATTCAAGTTGTAAGAACAATTTTAGTTTCAATTTGATTGGCAGCTGCTGCCGATTTTTTTTAAGAAAAAGATAATCTCATTGCACTATTAATTATTTTGGACCTAATGATGTGCAATAACATAACTGGAGGATGATTATCTTTTCTTTTACGTCAACTAGTATTTTTTTCTGTGTAAATATAATGCCTTGTGCAATGAATTCTCAGGATAATAAAAATTGTCCAGTTATTATAGGGTATAAAACAACATAAATTTCTAACAAAATATACCCCTTAAAAAAATAAAACATACTTAACCTTCAAGAAATAAAAACAATAAAACATACTTGAAGATTAGATTCCCATCCTGTTTTTTACTCTGAAGACCGGGTGGAAGGGTGGTTGAAATCTTGTCATTTCCTGTTACGTCCCTGAATGTTCCATAAAACTATAAATGAATATGTGATATCTTCGTTCTTGATGATAATAAATGTTAATTTGCAAACCTACAGGTATGTAAGAGCAGATAATTTATCTAGGAAAGTAGGAATATCCCCTGACAAGTCATTACCAGATAGATCCCTGAAAAAACAGGTAGTAAACATCAGCATAAATTAGCATGAGAACACAAAACTGAATGCTTTCTATGCCAGAAAGGAATTGCGATAAGCCAATGTAGTTATTCAATTTCATGCCAATTCCGAGCTCAATTGGCCTGAGTTGGAACATGGCTGGGTATTTTTGCGCTGAAACTTGGTGGGGTCGGTGCTAAGACAAAAATCTCAGATGAGTGTTGTATGGAAACTCAGTGATATCGGCTGCAAAATAACCGCTACAGAACGAAGGTAGAAGGTGATTCTGACCAAGTGGGGTCATCATTTTGATGGTTCAAGTGAATGGGCCCGGCTTTTGCGGACTTTTTTTTTAAATTATTTTCTAAGCAGTGCAAGGGTGAAGCAATCTAATATAGCAATTAATGGGCTGTCGTTTTCAATCATGCTACTGACGACATGGATCCTTGGAAGGATATGACATGCATAATAATCAAAGATTTGGTGCAGTCAGAGATTTATAATTGAATCTAATGTCCTAAAATGTTTTACAAGCAAATTTTTATTCCTTATGTGAATATATGTTTTTTCATGATATAATTTTTTTATTATTAACTATAATAGAATATGCACGAATCAAAGATATTTTGTTCAATTATATAAGTTATCTATTTTCTTAAAGACCATGATTGAACAACTAATAGTGAATTATTTAAGTGTAAGATGTGGCCTTTGTAATACTTTTCGACAAATTATATTTTTACAATTTTTTTTCTCATCTTTTTAATACAAAAACATGTTTTTCTGAAGAAGAAAAAAATCTGAGTTTCTGAGTTGGCTGGGCCAATTCCTCCGATTCATCCAATTCTAATATCATGGTCAACCAACCAATTCTGCTTCCAATTTCAATTTTCAAACCATGTTCAATTTCCATAATGCAAAATGCAATGCGTGCTATCAGCCTCATATTCACAGATATTAATGCAAAAATTATGATTTAATTGAAGGTAGAAACTTCAATCTCAAAAAAAAGAAAAAAAAAAAAAAACTTATCTTAGTTTAAAGGAACATACAATGACTGCAGAGCGCTTAGATTTCCAAATGAATATATGATGGCTCCTGTCAGTCCGCTTGATGATAGATTTCTGAAAAGGACACATATTACTAGTCAGAGTTTTAGTTGCTTCTCTCTTTTTTTCGAAAGTACATTTTATGACATATTGAAATGCTAACAAAGATATGATCCTAGAAGTTTTGGTGGGATTGGAGGTGCAAGTGACACCACTCCATGTTAATTCTTTAGGAGAACAAGGATCACCACTCCAGCCTTTGTTTACTTTGTAGTTCGCCTTAATTGTATTCAGTGTACTAACTGCAAATGAAAATTATATCCATTACGGTATGTGAATTAAGCATAGTTATAATTAATCATATCCTTTAATTGATAAATATTTGGCATTAAATTAAGTTAATTAATACTGAAATTTTCTTGAGAGTAATGAAAGGATACCTCAACTGAAGCAAAAAAAAAAAGTGGGATGTGAATTTTCTGTAAGGTTTCTTTTGAAAAACCTATGATTTATTTAATTCAAAAAATGCCTTCCTGGTGCAAAAGTTCTCATGTTTCCATCACATCCCATCACATCCCCTGTTTTTAAAAACTAAACCAGGGTTCTCACATTAAAAGGACTGATAGAGTCAATCATACAACGAATAATTCAACTAAGTACATTGAATGAGACAAATTTGATCAAACATACCATCTTCACTATTGGTTGGAATCCCAATGTCTGCTGTAATGACAAACACTTCAAACGCATTCAACAGAGGTGGAAGAGTCGAGTTTGAAGCAGCCTTAAGAGAAACATTATATTCATTGTAACCTTGGTGGGAATATGCCCCCCATCCTGAATATAATTTTTCCCGTACAACATAGTAGTTGTATAATAGGAATCCATTGCCAAATATATTTAACAGCCTATGATCAGTTGATTGTATATCTTGGATCTCACAAATGTGAAAAAATATTAAAAATTTGGTGGATTTATTGGTACTAGTCCAGTAGAGGTCAAGGGATTGTGTGATGTTAAAGGTGGTGGCAGCAGTTTGCATTACAGGAGATGGGGTCGTAGAGATTATGTCTGGGTCAGTGTCAACAATGGAGCTGGTTGAGATATTTTTCCAGGTCTCCTGCATGTAGGGCCTCCAGATCCGGTCATATGGATCGTCAGGATACCTATTTTAGTTTTAACAAAGCAGTGGAAGAAAATAGTGATGACCATGTATTTTATGAAGAGTAACTTAAATACTTGGCCTTCGCTTTTCTAATCTATTAAACAGGATTCAAACTTTGAATGGTTGTTTGCTTTGCACTTTCTTTTGAATTTGGAGCTAGTACTGAACAAAATCAAGCAAATTAAATTATAGAAGTTTGGTATCCATCTCCAATTAGCCAAAACCTATTAAGATTCTATCATATATAGTTTGCATAGTGGGAATCAGAATAGGTCGCTTGACCATATAATCGAAATCTGGAGAATTGGTTGGTATCAGGAGAATCGGATCAAAAACTCGGATTGTTTTGATAAAAGCTTATTTTGTACTAAAATAAAAGAAAAAAAAAGTTCTAAAAAAATATTATGTCAAATAATCAGGCTAGTATCATTTTAGGTAATTTTATCCTTTTTATTCTTTGTTATTAAAACATTCTGAAAATAAAGAAGGATGAACTATGTCTCACTCCCACAGACAATCCTATCCCAACACTTGACCAATTATATCTTTTTTCTCCTTCAACCAAAATTTGGCCCATTAAACTTTGATTCTTCTTATTAAGTGGCACTGTCAGAATAATCTACCTCCCCCACTCTTTATTTTGCTCTTTTAGTTTTCGCGCTAGCGTGACTGTGTGATACTATTACTCAAAAATCTCAAACCATAAATCACAATCCTAAAAAAAAAAATAGCAGAATAGGCAGAGAAATGGTCAGAATTGAACAAAACCTCGGTTGAATCGGTCCAATTCCACCGATTTTCAGTGCAAAAATTGCCATCTGTGTAACTTGGGACATTAATTTAAAAGTAAAGATATATTCCGACGATAAACAGAAATTAACCATGAATAATTGGTTAATAGCATCTTTTTCTTTTGTTTTTTGAGTTTATTTAGCATGTTTACCTTAGCATATTGCTTCCTCCTAAATTGAGCCTTTTGTAGAGAACCAATGATTGTGTGGAATTTGCATCTACGTAATTGCTTGTCTTCAATATTGGCCTCAATTCTAGCGTAGAGATGAAAGGAGTGCCCAGCTTTTTATTAATAAGGCAAACTTGTAGGTAGTCAGAAGTGATTGTGGTAATAATCTCAGTGAAGACTACACCATCTGCACTGGTTATTTCAACTGTATCCCAATAATTAACTCCCAAATGAACATCAAAGGTTGGAAGAATATTTAATTTATCATAATTTCCATACATGAATAATCCTCTTATGAGGTATTTCGATCCTACTGTTAAGGATCTTAAGGTGTAGCAATTTCGGATCCCATTAGGAAAGCTTCTGACAGTTAGATATTTCTTCAATACGCTGTTTGTGGCATACTGGGAAGAGATACCGTAGTTCACTCCTGTGTCAATGAATTGATCATCAGACATGAAAGTCAACTTGGTCTCGCTATCAATTAAACTAGAATTTGAAGCAAGTCCGCAATCAATGCTTATAAAACCTGTAAAGAGCAAGTGATGGCTAATTACTCTTAAATTATTAAAAAAAAAAAAGAACAAGTTGACACGCACAAAGCAATTCTTGTGATTCTTTTTATTGAAGCTTTGCAGAGGCTAGAAGTGGTGAGTAGGGCTCAAACTTTCATCCTTTGGGTATCCAAAAGTCCTAGGACTTTTTTTCTAACCAACTGTTTCTACCTCCCCATTCTCACGATTTTTGTGATCAAGAGGAATAATTGCATATAACAATATACTGTGCATTAGAGGGTGATTATTTATTTGTAATAATGTATTCAGGCTTACCATTAGAGTCAAGCTGGCTATCAACCTGCATAGTAGACCCAAAAATTACAATAACAACTAAGAACCACAATTCCATTTCTTTTGAGATGGCTGCCATTTTTTCTCCTCCTCTTAAAGAGTAAACGGGAACCCAAGGATCTCCTTTTATGTTATCAAACTGTTTGACAAAAACTAAATAATGTCCATTTGATTTATAAGAAATTAAAATATATATGAATGTGACTCCAGCAAAATAATTAAGGACATGTACAATTATATATGGCTTAATAAAATCAACCCCCTGTTTTCCTTTTGTGTTTCTGGTTACTGCCTGTAGGCCTGGTATTAGTTATTTTATTTTAATTTTTTGTTTGAGGTGGTCCCTTGTTTTCTTTTGTTGGATTGGCATCTCCGTTGAAAAGTTTGCATAGATAGATAGCTTTTGAAAAGTTTGACTCTGGCCCTGATGTAATTACAAGGAGCGGTGAACATAGGGTCAATGCATGAACTCCGGCTGTCCACCACAATCTACCCTTGCACTGCAGCTGCTGTGGCACGATAGGTTTTTATTTTTTAATTTTAATAGACCTCGCACCGACATGGTAAAAAAAAAAAAAAAGAGGATGCTTAGAGTGCTTTATTAGGGTTTAGGGTATGGATGTCATTTTCTCTCAGATGCCCGCTTCTTCCGATTTTTTTATTAATCGAAAATAAACAACCATCCAAATCATTAATTATATGAGGAAATCACAACTTTTAGCACAAAAGGACAAAATAAAACTTGTATCAGTTATTAATAATGTGGAGGACCACTTATATTTGAAAATTTTTACAACTGATGCATGTAAATATGTATACTTATACACGCAAGTATTAACATCTAATATAGTAATTATTTATATGTAAGATATCAAGTATTTATTTAAACAATCTTTCTTATCATATACTTATTTTTTACACATTTTTAAAGATGGTTTTTTTTATTACTTCAATGTCGCCTATATTTTTGACAATCTGTGATTTTTTTTGCTAATATAAAGTCACAAACGTTTTCTACGTAATTTTATTTTTCAAATGAGATCCATAATGAGGTACTTTTGAGTTGTTCGCCGTACAAGTATTCATACCTCGTAGTGCAAGTATTCATATCTCGTCATGCAAGTATTCATAACTCGTCGCGATCTCGATCTAGACTGCATCACCTCCGACTTCCTATCCATCGGCTCCTACTGATCCGCCAGCAACAAGCTAGGTTGTCATAGGCAATTTATGAATACTTTCCTAACGAGGTATGAATACTTGCTCGACGGAGTATTAATACTTGCACAAAAGTGTAAGCATACTTGCTCGACATAGTAGAATACTTGCTCGACGAGGTATGAAACTACATGACAAGATATGAATACTTACGTGACGGATGACTCAAAAGTATGTCATCATGGATCTTATTTGAAAGAGAAAATTACGTAAAAAATGTTCGTGATATTAGATTTACAAATTTCATCACAAATCGTCAGAAATATTGGCGAAATTGAACAGGGAAAAAAAACCACCTCTAAAAACGTGCAACAGATGGGTGTGATGTGTCCAGTTTTTTTTTAAAATACTTGATATCTTAGGTATGAATACTTGATCTATTATATATTAACACTTATGTGCATATGTATCCATACTTGTGCGCATGACAGTTGTAAAATCTATCAAATATTAAGTTGTTTCTCATGTAGTTAGTGGTCCACCCAGTAAATGAGCAGCCCCTCAACTTAATAATCAATAATGACGCATTTTGTTTTGTCTTTTAATGTGGTCCCCCTCTTAATTAGTAGTCAACAAAGACAGTTATTGATTGGGGGATAAATGGGGAAAATGATTTGGGGGATAGTTAGTTGATCCCAATAAAAAAATATCGGAAAAATGTATGGTTTTGCTGGAAAATCGAAATTTAGGAAAAACGGAATGGTTTATCCTGTCTAGCTATAGTATTTGAATGGGATAAATCATCTCATCCAGATTAGTGCTCTGCTAATCTCGCTAAGTAAAAAAAAAATTGGATGGGATAGATTATCTCGTCTAGCACTGTAGCATTTTTTTTTAAAACAAAAAAAAATACTACAGTGCTAGACGAGATAATCTATCCGGTCCAAGAATTTTTTTTTATTTAAGTTAAATCGCTAATTAGAGTCAAGATTAAGAGAACGGAATGATTTATCCCGTCCAGACACTGTAGTTGGATGGGATAAACTATCCCGTTTTTCCTTGATTTTGATTTTCCACTAAAATGATTCTCTTTCACGATATTTTTTATTTTTATTTTTATTTTCTATTAATAAAAAAATCGGCCGATTTCTTTCTTCTTCTTTTTTTGCATCAATTTGGGAAGAACGAGAAGGGAGTCTAAAACCATAAAGAAAATCTTAAATAGACATGGTGTATTAGTCCATGTAGTATAGAAATAAAAAATATCATTCGGTCCACAGTGGAGGAGGAGCAACGAACGTTTCTCACGAGGACGAGAGTGGAATAAAAAACAGGATTTTTGCAATTTGACTTGTTGGGCTTATTCAAGCAATATTGGGCTCAACTCAAGTATGTCTAAATGTCAGTTGATTCTTGTACTGCCAAATGATCCATGGAATCCTACTCGGATTTCAAGTACATATCAGATAGTCAGAAACTTATTGGACTCATTCAATCAATTTGTCTAATTCACAAACCATACTGAAAATTTTAGTTATTATTGTTTCCGATTAAGATTTTATTTTTTCATACATTTTCTTTTGACATTTTTAGATAAAAATATAACGTATAATGTTTGGCTAACTTGTAATAAATTTTAGCAATATCATTTTAAATTATTTTTTCCTATTTTTTTAGTACAACTCAAACAATAACTAAATTCTGAGTTTCCGATCCGATTCGATTGATCGCTACCAATTCCGATTTTATGGTTGTGACCGATCTCAATTGCGATTCCGATTTTGCGAGCCATATTTACGTGAAACATGCCAGCAAATATAACATACTCTGAACCATATAATTGAAGGGAGATCATCGAATTTAAAAAAAAATATATATATATACATAAACAAAGAAAAATGAAACAAAGCCAAAGCACTTGGAACAATAGTTGAATTGCTGACGTCAAACAAAAGTACTTCTAATTTATATCCACAAGTGACTGCACAAAATAGAACAAAGAAATCAACTGACGAAACAAACGGGCAAATTATCTCGCTATGGGACCTGGTGCAGACATGCCACCCATGTAGGCCATCTCGAATACACTGTTCTGACTAACATCAGTTCCATATCTGTCTTTCCTTGAATAATTATTGGAGTTGGTAGAAGTTGTACTCATGCCACGGTTCCCCTCTGTGGAGATTTCCAGATCGAGGCTTTCCTTGAGTTCCGTCACTATTGTGTTCATGGTTGGCCTATGAGCAGAGCTATTATCAGTGCACCTGCGTGCCAGATCAGTAACCTTCCAAACAGAGTTTATGTCATACTGGCCATGCATTCTTGGGTCTGCAATGCTTTCAATATCTCCTCTAGATAGTTTTTGATTCACCCATTGCTTCAAGTGGCATCCCTCTGGACCCGCAATGACAGGAGGTTGCCCTGTGATGATCTCTAATAGAACAACTCCAAAGCTGAACACGTCGCTCTTTTCACTTAGTTGGAATGAGGAATAGTACCTAAAGGTTCATTGATTTATTTAGTTCAATCTTTTATGAAAGTGGTCTGCTTTATTTAAAACATCCAACCTGTGGTACTGAAATTATTATTTAAAATTTAGCACTATTGTGCTGCTGCAGTCTGCTGTCGCTCCAGCCATTCTAGACTGCAGCAGTTCCCAGTTACTGATTACAGCTGCTCAGTGCTGAGAAATTAGTTGAAAAAAGGCATGTCAAACAGAAGACTGCAAACAGGAAGCCCGCGCTTTAACTTTTTGTCTCTTCTCTTGAAGAAAGCCGATCACTTTAGAAACAGAGCAGGTGAGTCTAGCACATTTTTACCCAGATCACCATGAAAAGACCATACACATCTATCTATTTTGTTATTTTTTTTTATATATCTTATCTAAGTTCCAGATGTTAAGCAGCCAGTCACTCAACAATAAATAGTGGGTTATTGCAAGGGGCCTAAGATTTTGAACGTCATCCTCAAATTCTCCTGATTCCCATTGATCCTTTCATTGGATTAACTGTCATTTTTACTTATTATCTGAGAGGTTTGATTCAAATTAGGCAAGAACTGGAGTGTCCGGTAGAAATTAATGAGATATGAAAGAAGAATGCTAAGGCATTGAGGAAAGCATGTATAAGGATCTCTTGACAGAGCTAGGTTGGAAAGAAGATTCCAGTACAATTAAAAGTTTGTTTTAAAATTAGATAATAACCAGATTGTTTTATAGAGGATAATGGAATATGCAAGAAGACTAGTCATGAGTCATGAGAAAGCTAGCATGTGAAAAGAGCCCATGAATGGGGGAGGGAAAGAAGATTCCATTGCTTGTTGGCTAATTTAGGTGAGAAATGTGGAGCGGAGTTTGCAGTGCTAACATCGAGGTGTATGGGATTGTTTTTTATCCAAAGTTCATCTTCTTTAAAAAATTTACTGTATTTAATTTGGTCATTGTGCTAAACTGCTAATCTATAAAACCAAGGATTACCTTATCATCGTATACAAATTTCTCAGTACTAAACCGCACTACAGATCCTAGCAGACGCTGCAGACTGCAGTGGTAGTGCTAGATTTCCAAATTTCACTATTCTGGTACCACAGGCTTTTTTTTATGCTACAGAAAAATAAGGAATCGAACTGAAAAACTTTCAATTCAGGCAGTATACAAAGCCTAAAACTTTCTTTTGCCTAAAATAAGTTGATCATATCATTTGTTGTAATTATTGGCCTGCAACTGCTAAGATTAATCCACACAAAAACAGGTCACTATCACCAGAGGAGTAGAATCTCTAAGGATTTAAATAATAATTATTAATAGGAAAAAAGAGGAAGATCTTACTCAGGATCCAAGTAGCCAGGGGTGCCCACAACTACAGTAGAAACATGACTGTTTGCATTGTTAAATGCCCTGGAGAGCCCAAAATCAGCAATTCTTGCCTCGAGATTTTCATTTAAAAGAATGTTGCTAGTCTTCACGTCTCTATGGATTAGTGGCGGATTGCACGCCTTGTGTAAATAATCCAACCCTTCATTGTTTTTATTGATGTATACTTAGATGATGACATTTAAATTGACCTCACCCTCTCACTTTTTGCAAAAAGAAAACGACATTTCAATTGACTGAAGAGAGTCATGGTGTCCCTAAATTTTAGTCTGGTAAGTTAAAAACACGATTGGAGAAAAATACTAATTCCAATTATTGCAATAATTTATAAATTGCAAACTTTATGGAGGGTCCTAGCTAGGTCCTAGGTTGACAGTACATATTTTCTTTATACTAGGCACTTCATGTTAATTAATTACGGATAGTACAAGGAATAAGTGCTTTTTAATAATTCTAAATATTAAAAAGGTTACGTACCAAGTGCGGATTCATATGCAATTCGAACCCGTTGTTTCCATCTCAGTGGCCTTTCATTATCTGAAATTGACAGATTTGGGACCTTAAAATTTAAGTACTTTGAGTTAAAAATAGTTTTAATAAACGTGCTTAATTTTGAGAAAATATTCGAGTTAAAGATAATAAGCACCCATGAGCTTATCTTGCAGAGTTCCTTCTTTCATGTACTCGTATACGAGTGCCATGCAATCTCCATCCATGCAATGGCCAATTAGTGACACCAAATATCTGTGATGAACCCTTGCCAAATTTTGAGCCTGGAAACAGAGCAAATTATTGTTTTTTTTTTACCTTCACAAGATGGTTTTGTTAGCCTCACTAACATCTAAATCTTTATCAAATGCCATACAGTGCAAATATATATAAGTAGTATTCACTAATTTTTTTGTTTTGTATGAGCTAAGGAAAGAATGTGCAAGATAAATGGTTACCTCAGCCAAGAACTCCTTGACTCCTTGTGAAGATGAGTGATTGCGCATTTTCACTGCAACTTGAGTTCCATTTTCTAGGGTCCCCAAATATACACTTCCAAATCCTCCAGTGCCAATTTTATCCTGGAACTTATTAGTAATTCTCATCAGATCATTGTAACTGAATCGACGATTCTCAAAATCCAATATTCTTTCTCCCTTTTTATTTGGATTAGATCCGTTTGCATAATTTTCGCCAGCAATATTGCCAGGAGGATTATTTGCTTCTGGAGTATTTGCATAGTTTGGCTGGTGTTTATATGCTTCAGGGGTTGTTCTGTGGTTTTCAATTTGTCTTGAAGTATTTGCGTAGTTTGGCTGGTGATTATATGCTTCAGGGGTTGTTCCATGGTTTTCAATTTGTCTTGAAGTATTTGCATAGTTTGGCTGGTGATTATATGCTTCAGGGGTTGTTCCGTGGTTTTCAATTTGTCCTGGAGTGTTTGATTGGTTATCTGTAAGATAAAATAAATAAAGTTATGTCTTTCCATCCTTTGATTGATAAAAAAGAAAGACAGTATATGCTTCTTATTGTTCGAATGAAATAAAAACATTGAAGACATTCCTACTAAAAACAGAAAATAATAAAGAGGTCTTAGATGCTAGACAAAAGAGCTTCTGGTTTTTACTGAAGATATATATACCACAGCAGGTATTTCTTTCAAAAATAAGTAAAAATCTCCATTTAGCCTAACATGATTAGTTTCAAACAGGGAGCCCAACTGGTACTGGTTTGCACCACCTAGAATTTTCAAGTTTATATCCAAAATATCAGTCTTTTCTTTTAAACAATCCTCATATAACATTAAGATAAATGTAGCAAATAAGAGCTACTGTAGTTTTCTAAATTACAATCCCATAGAGAACAGTGATTTTATTTTTCTAGAAAGGAAAAAAAAACAAAGAAAAGGCAGACATACATTTGCGAGTTCTCAAACACAACACTGTTATAATGGAAGCAGCAATGAGAAGCAGCGCAACCACACCAGTGACCGCTATAATAAGTACTGGACTTTTCTTTTTCCTAAATGGAGGTGGAGGCGCCCTTCCAAACCTATGTAGAAAATATAAATTGAATGCAAACAGACTATATTTTTTGAAAAGAAGGCATCGAGCGAAGATTTTATTTTAGTCATTAGCAAGCATTCTTACGGCTAATGGATTAAGAGATGTAGAGAGTAGAAACAGTATGGTTTGATCCCTGGATGGGGGTGGCTTGTTTAAAGGGTGTATTTTGTCTTTCTCAAAAAACATTATTTTGGTGTATTCTCTTCTACACAGACAAGCCATGCATTTGACCAAATTTCTGGTGATAATCTCATTGCACTATGATAATATATGTTGGACCAAATGATTTGAACTTATATAACTGGGGGATGACAATAATTATATTTTCTTTAATGTTATAGTTTTTTTATCAGTGTAACTATAATGCCTTGCATGGGCATGCAGTAGTAGTCATACTTATCTTTGATGTTTAGATTTTTTTCTTTAACGAACCTTACTAGTAATGAAATCCCACGATAACAAATATTGTCCAGTTATTTTAGAGTGTAAGATAAAAAATATTAACAAAAATTTCCCTTAAAAAAAGTAAAACATACCTAAAGATTAGATTCCCGTTCTGGCTTTTATTATGAAGACCAGGAGGAAGGGTGGTTGAAATTTTGTTATTTCCTGTTACGTCCCTGAAATTTCCATAAAATTATTAATGAATTTTTGGTGTCTATGTTCTCAATAAAAATATAGTTTAGTTGGCTGACCTACAGGTATGTAAGAGCAGATAATTTATCTAGGAAAATTGGAAGATCCCCTGACAAGTCATTATAAGATATATCCCTGAAACAGAAGGTAGCAAGCAATAGATTATGTTAGCATGAGAGCACAAAACTCTAAACATATAATTTCTGGCTATGATGTAAATTAAGAAAATGAAATTATAGATATTCAATTTGTATAACACAAAATGAGAAGTTTACTTCTAGCAGCTGCAGATCCACAGAGATTAGTGAGAAACTAGCAAACTGAGTGAAGGTTAAAACATCAATCTCAACAAAATAACTTAAACTTAGTTTATTAGAACATACAATGACTGGAGAGCGCTTAGATCTCCAATAGAAGATACTATGGCACCTGTCAGTCCACTTGATGATAGGTTTCTGCAAAAGACGCAACTTACAAGTCAGAATTTTTGTAGCTTCTCTGTTTTCCCAAAAGTAAAATGTATGAAGTATTGGAATGCTCACAGAGCTGTGATATTTAGAGTTTTTGTGGAACCAGAGGTGCAAGTGACACCATGCCACAATAGTTCTTTAGGAGCACAAGGATCACCACTCCAATCTTTGTTTACTCTGTAGTTCGCTTTAATTGTATTCATGGCAGCAACTTCATTTGCAATAAAATAACAATAGGGGCATGTTAATTTAGCAAAGTAATTATGTATAGTTAGTCATGTCCATAAGATAATGTTTGAAACAAAAGGTTAATATTAAAATTTTCTCGAAGAAAAAGAAAGAGGTAACAAAACTTTTTGTATGGTTTCTTGATGAGAACTTGTGATTTATTTAGTTCATAAAAAAAAAGTTAATATTAAAAGTTCTCATGTTTCCATCACATCCCCTGTTATTGAAATCTAAATCAGGGTTCTCCCATTATAAGGACTATGATAGTAAATCATAGAAGGAATAATTCGACTAGTAATTAAGTACATAGAAACAGACAGTTATGATCAAACATACCATCCTCATTATTTGTGGGGATCCCAGTGCTGGGTCGAATGATATACACCTCTAATGCATTCAACAAAGGCGGGAGAGTTGAGCTTGAAGTAGCCTTAAGGGACACATTATATTTACTGTAACCTTTGTGAATGTATGCCCATCCTGAAGCCGTTTTAAATGTCGAAGTTAATAAAAATCCATTGGCAAATACATCAAACTGCCTACTACCATTAGATGGTATGTTTTGGATCTCGCTGAAGTGAAGGATTGCATAAAATACTGTGGACTCATTGTCGCTGTTCCAATATTGCTCAAGGGGTTGTGCAGTGTTTAAAGTGCTTGCAGCTGTTTGCATGACGAGGGAGGGGGTCTCAAAGTCTATGTCTGGGTCCAATTTGGAACTGGTTGAGACATTTGTCCATGTCTGCCGTGTGTAGGTACTCCAAATCCGGTCATATGGATCATCAGGGAACCTATTTTAGATTTTTAACAGTGGAAGAAGATAGTGCTTTCCATATATATAATAGGTTGAGTCCTGAAGAATATCATAATTACCTGGCCTAAGCTTTTCTAATGTATTAAACTGGATTCAAACTTTATATGTTAGATTTGCACTTTCTTTCAAGTTTTAGACCTAGGAGAGAACAAAATCAAGCCAATTAAGTCATATTTAGTTTGGCACCATTATCCAACTCGGGTTAGGCAAAAAGTACTACACCATAGCTCTATATATACCTTGTGACACTAACTAACAAATTAATTAAGATGTATTCCAGCAACAAACAATATCTAACCACTGATAATTGGTTAATAAAAATCAAGCCACTGATTTTTTTTATTTATTTAATTTAGCATATTTACCTTACTTGGTCTCTTGCTCCTAAATTCCGCCTATCGGAAACAACTAATGATTGTGTGGAATTCACCAATGTATAAATGCTGGTTTTCAATTGCCTCAATTCTAGTGCAGAGATGAAAGGTGTGCCCTGATTTTTATTAATAAGGCAAACTTGTAGATTGTCAGAAGTGGCTGTGGCGATAATATCAATGAATAATCCATCATCCGAAGTGGTTAATTCAACTGTATCCCAGTAATTGACTCCCAAATGAACATCAAAGGTTGGAGGCTTATTTAATTTGTCATAGTTTCCATACATGAATAATCCTCTTATAAGATACTTTGATCCACTTTTTAAGGATCTTAAGGTGTAGCAATTTCGGGTCCCATTGGGAAAGCTTCTGACAGTTAGATATTTCTTCAATAAGCTGTTTGTGGCATACTCCGAAGAGATACGGTAGCTTACTCCCGTGTCGATGAATTGATCATCAGACACGTAAGTCAACGTGGTCTCACTATCAATCAAGGTAGAATTTGAAGGAAGTCCGCAATCAATGTTTATAAAACCTGTAGACAAAGTTATGACGAATTACTTGTAAAAATAAATAAATCGAAAGGCAGAAATTCAACCGAAATTAAACATGCTTCCCACTATTATTGAACAAGTCATACATCATCCACAAATATATATGGAATCCAACACTCTATTGGAACAAATAGGTCATCTTTTTTAATTCTTCTAACTTAAATCTTCTAAACCACAAACATCGCCAACCTTCAGAATTTCTATGAATGCCTGGATCGAAACTTATATTCGCATAAAGGTGTGACTAAGCAGTGTCCGAACCAAAGTTTAGGTTAACTCATGCCTGGATCGAAACTTTGGCTCAGTCCTTGCTATTTTGGAGAAGAAGAAAAAACAATCAATTTGTTTGCTGATAATTTAATTTTTATTTTCTAAAAATAAAAAATAGTAGATGTGAAACCATCGAAAATTATTTTAATTTTTCTTGATCTTTTTAGTAAAATTTTCCAAATTAACCTATATTGGCATTTTCCAGATTATATAATAGTGTAAAATATTGATATTATTAATAAGAAGTATTTTGTCAAGAATGTCCATACATGTTCAAGCAAATCAAGAAATTAAGACATCTGATGGTAGACAAAAGAAACAGCAAACATTAGTAAAAGCGATCCAACGAGCAACAAATTATATGTACACATCATTTTCTTGCTATAAAGAGGAATAATTGTAACAAACAACAAACCGTTGATAGAGAGAAGTGATTGTAAATTTGAAGAATTGCATTCAGCTTAACCTTGGAATTAATCAGGCTGGCTATCAACCTGTATAGTAGACACAGATATTACCAGGAGAACTAGAAACCATAAATCCATTCCTTTTGAGGTGACTTCCATTTTCTCCTCTGATGGGCTAACGAGAACAGGCACTCTTTTTATAATTAAGGCACAACTTTAAACTAAGTCTAAAGAATATATATATATATATATATATTTTAAATAAATATGAAATATTGGCTCCTACGTACCGAATTGTAAGGTTGCACGTTTGTCTATGACGTAACGAAATGTGGTCAAAACCACCTAAGTTTTCGTTGCATTTGGGTCGGTGTTTCTCCTAGCTTTTAACTAAAATTTTGGGAGAATTTCTTCATACCCCTCAAAAGTTTCAAAATTACGTATTTTACTCTCTAAAATTCTGTACCCTTCTAAATTTCAAAAATATAACACCTAGTTTATTAAATAGAATAGGAAATAGTGTACTGTAATTAAAAGGAATAGAGAATGTAGTGCATTCCAATGGCTAGTTTTTGAATTCTTGTAACTATAAATAGAGATACATGTAAAGCTGAAAATAAGATTGCAATAATAAGTTGTTTTCTTAATCTCTCTTGTCTTACAAAAATAGCACATACATGTACATACACACACAGATATACATATATACATGCATCTATATACACATCTATTTCTATGATTATTTTATGTATTTGTGTATGTATTGAGTTTTGACCTTTGAAATTTTAATTCAGTCCAATCAAACAAATCGAAATTTACTTTGGTTATTTTGATTTGATTGTTATTCAGTTGACAAATTTAATTTAGTTGGTTTGATTCCATTAATTAAAACAGAATAAATTTTTGATTTGACTATTTTAATTCGGATTTAATCAAATTTTAACTGATTAATTGTTCAATGCTCCGAAATGGTATAGGCATTTGAGGACTTGAGCATTCTCTAATAACAATTTTTATTTTCCTGTACAGCAGCAAATGACATTTGATACGACAGTTTAAAATCCTTATATATTACACAGTGCTCTGAATCCATCTCACCGGCTTTTTTCAAGCAATCCATTGACATTTAAGTTAAAAGAGACTAATTAATTAGATAAGGAACAGAAAATATACTACAAACAGAGTAATCCAATGAACAAAAGTTCAAACGCACAGAGCATGCAGTTCTTGCAAACAATTAAGAGAAATAAACAATATGATTGTTATAAACAATATATATATATATATATATATATACACCATATACTTCCAAAAAAAATATATGATTGTTATGATAAAAAGAGATATAGGCATGACCTCTATTTTTTTATCAGAAAAAAAAAAAAATGCGATCGTATATTTGTAATAATGCATTCAGGCTTACCAGAGTCAAGCTGGCTATCAACCCGTATAGTAGACACAGAAATTACGAGAAGAACCATGAACCATGAATCCATTAATATTTCTGAGGGGACTACCTTTCTTCTCCTCTTGAAGAGCTAACGGGGACGAGGACTCCTTTTTATTAAGTATCTCCATGCAGTTGTTTGACAAATTCTAAAGAACATTTATTTGATTTATTAAAACTGAAAATGTAATTGTATGACTCCGACAAAACAATTTAGGGAGAGCACGTTTATATTATTATATTTATATATGACGTAAAACAATGTGGTCAAACCTAGCTCCTATTTTACTTTCCGTTGGGTGTATATCACATCCTGAAGGGTGCAAACAGATGGGATCGGATCGGATCAGATCAGATACTAATTAATCATATATGTATTCATTTTTATTTTTTTTTATTACATATACAGATAGAATATAAAACGGTATAAATATGAAAATGGATATAATTCGGATATTAAAATATTGTTACAAAATTAATATATTATTCAATAAATTATTTTTCTCATTAAAATATAAAGGAAGCACCTAGTTATTCTCATTTCATCCCCCAGTCATTAAACTAATATTTCTAACGATTTGAGAAGAATTTTGCAAATCTAAAACTATGAATGTTTTCTACAGTATTTTTTTTTTAAATGAGATTTATAATGACATACTTTTAACTTGTGCAAGTATTCATACATCATCGAGAAAATATTCATCCGCATCGTGCAAGTGTAAATAAAAAAATGAATACATCATTTATTCATCTTTTACACGTTTGGAGGTGAATTTTTTTTCTCTATTCAATCTAACAAATATTTCTAACGATCTATGAAAAATTTTGCAAATCTAAAACCACAAACTGTCTTCTACATAATTTTATCTTTCAAATGAGATCCATTATAACATATTTTCGAGTTGAAAATAAGAACAAATAAGGATCTGACTTATTATTATCTCCTTGGTATCCGATCCGTTTTCACTTCACCCTCGATGATTCTTAGCGTCTTACTCTAATTAGCCTCCGGCGGTCCGGCCATGTTGAGCTTGACCATGTCATGTGCACCGCATTAGAAGTTTTTCAATGTCAACCATTAATTCGTCACTTTCGTGTATTGTTTATTACGTGTTCGTATGCAAAGCAAAAAAATTTTAGAATTTTATATGGTTGTTTGTTAAGCACTAACAAATTAATATTTAATTTTGCTAACCATTGGACATTCTAGTAGTGTACGACATTACCGGTAAGAAATTACATGTAGTGGGTTGTTCTTGTTGGTCAATTCCACCCGCTACATATATAGTATACACTGGAAGAGATCGATGTACTATTGGTTCATCCTTATCCAATGATAATGCCCTCCCTCGCCAAACCAAGATCTATTCCTTGAGTGAGTTAATTTTGGTATATATAATTAATATTTCCAACCAGCCGACTCAAAGTCTTTCGAAGCCTATCTAAAATATATATATATAGGATCGACGATTTGTTTCAAAATTCTTACAAATTAACAGTCCAGATCTAATTCGTCAGAATCATATTCTTGATCTGATCTTAGAGACCAGAAGGATCACTATTATTTGGAGCTAGGTTCGCTCTATTGTTCAGGCATTTACACAGTACAAATTCGGATGAAACGGGATAAATTGGGTCTGACTTTCAGGTGCCTATACTTTTTAAAATTTTCTCATACGCCACAATGCATTGTTTTGTCCAATTTGATCAAGAATATTTCTCTCCATAATTTATCAAAGTAAACCATTCGTACACATTTTGTGACGATTTTTTTTTTTTTCTGGTTAAAGGATAAGATGGAGGTTTAATTATGCCATTTTGACAAATTTTTTGATTGCACATTCAACTGATCATTCGCAATGCTCATCACTTAAAGAGTATTGTTTATTGAGAAAATGTTTCTGTTCACTGGATTTTGTCCACTATCTGTCCACAATGTCTTATCATTTAGTTTTAACGACTCCAGTCCCACTAAACTGTTTTAAACCTTTTTTCCCGTAACTATCTCATATAAAGTTCCCGTTCTTCCTCTCCTTCATTATTTTCGTTTTTTTAATTTGGTTTCTCAATCGACCGAAAAAGAAAAAGAGAGTGGGAGGCGCCCTCCCCGACGGGATGAATGCGCACAACTGGCACTAGTCGGAGCTGTACTGCCTGGAGTGGCCGCGATCGCTTCTCTCCTCCCTGCTCTACGATCTTCAAATCCTTAACAGCGAAGGCTGGCTCTATATCCGCACCAAGGCCGGCTCTACATACTCAAGGTTACACTTATTCTTATAATTTTCTGTAGATTTATGATATTTTGAAAATTTTCTTTCTGAAATGTTACAATTTTGTGATTTTTCAGTTTAGATTTGCGATTTTGATATTTAAATTTGTCAGATTTAGTGTATAGATTAATATGTTACTAATTTGTCACTGAAATTTTGCTTCTGTCATTCATTTTTCGTTTGCAATGTCGATTTTAATTGAGATTACTAACTCGATCTCGTTTTTTATACATGATCGCAATGGAACCTTCAATCGTGGAGTGCGATCAAATAGATGTTGTTTTTGTTGAAGAGAACGGCAAAATAGAAGTTGTTTTTATACATGATCGCAATAAAACCTTCAAGTTTTTTTATATCATAGCTACTGAGTTTGACTCGATGCCTTTAATCATGATCCCTTGACGGGTTGCCTCTCTTCTTATATATCCATACGCTTGCTCAATCGTGGGAAACGGACTCAACAGCACCACCTGTGCCCTCACGCCATCTAACGTGTCGTCGAGGCCGTCAAGAAAAGTATACACCCTTGTTTTTTTGAATAAAAGTGTTGAACTTGTCGATATCCACTGCATATTCCATAGGATTTGGGCATCGGAAGTCGATCTCTTGCCACAGTCCTTGAAGTTCATCAAAGTAGTCCTCAATTGCTCGCCCGCCTTGTTTCACACGACTGACCTGCCGGTTGAGAGCGTAAATTTGAGCCTCATCACTGCCATCATGGTACGTTGTGGTGATGGCCTTCCATACATCCCTAGCAGTGGGATATCGAATATAACTTCTCCTCAATCGAGGTTCAAGGGAGTTGATAATCCATCCTTTCACCACCACATCGTCGGTAGCCCATTTCTGATATGATGAGTTGGTTATAGATGGTGGAGCTGGCTCTCCTGTGAGATGATTCATCTTCTCTCGACCACGGACGTGCATCTCTACCACTTGGCACCAGAACGAGTAGTTTGTGCCATCAAATTTTGGTTCAATAGGGGCAACACAACCGGTTGTGTTATCACCTGAGATGGTGTTGTTGTGACAGCCTGCATAGCCATCATTTGTGACATCAATTGTGCCATCTGTTCAACAAGAGTGGAGGTATTAGGAGCTCTGTCACTCTCATCTTTATTTTGGGGATCCATTATTTGATATTAGAAGCGGAAAAAAACAACAACAGGGTAACTCCTTAGAGCATTATAATTTGAGAAATCGAAGAGGCGACAAGAAGGACTCCAATTTCTCAAGTTATACCACCAGGTCACACCTGCTCTGATACCATGACAATTTTAGTGTATAAATCTAAATAACACAAGACTTCCCGAACCTCCCTCCCTTTCTTTTATTTCATTCAACTTAATTTACAGTACAGAAAGCCATCCTATATAATCTGGCATGGTAATCGTTCCTTTAGAAACAATTCTAAACTTAGAAGAAAATACATATATTATTTTGTAATCAATGAGAAAATAATCTATAGCTATCCTTCTGCTTCTGCTCCTGCACGTCTATGTGATTTATTCTTTCCTTGTTAGTCTTCCGGATCTGCTATGGCATTTGCCGAGTGTACTGTTAACACAGGTGTACTGATGATAGCTCTGCTCATAGGCCGACCATGAGTGCAGTAGTCAAGGAACTCGAGGAAAGCCTGGATTTGGAGATCTCCATAGAGAGGACCCACCATGGGAATGCCAATTTTCCAAGTGATGTTAGTCAGAACAGTGCTTTCGAGATGGTTTATATGAGTAACATGTCTGCATCAGGTCCAATAGCAAGATAATTTGCTTGTTTCTATTTTGGGCAGTCACTTCTCAATATAAATTGGCATTTTTTTTTGTCGTCAACGATTCAATTATTGTTCTCAGTACATTACCTCAATTTGGGCATTGCTTCTTGTTGAGAATATGAGTACCAGAGAGCAATCACACAACATAGAAAAAAAAAAAATTGAGAGAGAATCAAAATCAGAACACACAGATTTTACGTAAGAAACCCTCTAGGGGAAGAAAATCCACGGCCGCTCGCCAAAACAAATCCACTATTTCTCAAAGTCAGTTACGACAAATTAAAGAGAGATTTAATGCATATATAAAATACAAAACCCACTAAAAGAGCATAAAAACAGACTAATTTGGACAGCACATCTTAATGGGCAACTTGACTAATCTGGGCCATCGGTTAAAGAATTTTCATGCAATTTGACTTCTCAGAAATAATTTTTCAGGTTACTCTACTTCGTAACCTCAGACACCGCTTGCAGGGAGCTGCCACCCCCCCTCATACTCGTAGAATCAGGCCCACATACATAACACTTCTTTCATCTTTTGTTTGTTTGTTGTTTCCTTTGATTATGTGGAGTTCCTTTTATATTTGCTTATCTTTCCTTAATATCTGTTTTGGTGTATGTGATATTAGCTAGCATGTTTTATGTAATAACTATCCTCTATAAAAAAAAATTAACTAACTTACGGCTAGAAAATTAACTAATGTGAACAAACATCTAGTGAATGATAAACATGTCATGTTGTATTTAGTCATGTTTGTCAGATGTGCTATGTCGTGTCGTGCTGAATAGTGCAGGAACTGAGCGTGACACATCAATGGCCACATCACATGTGTCATGACGTGCTTATGCTTGCCAGCACGTGCCTAAATGTGCTTTTTATTGTTTAATTCAGAGAAGAACATTAAAAAATAGTAAAAAAAATAGAAAAAGTTATGAAAAATGTCTAAAAATAGAGAACACAAAAAATATGATTTTATTTTCTACTTCATAAGTGTCATGCGGTGCTGGTGCTTGTGAACCAGTCTGTACTAGACTACTAGTGATGATCTGTTGAGACTTTCAGCGCCTGTGTCAACATGCTAAGACGCAATGAGCACATAAATGGTCGTTTTGCACATACGAGATTCAAATCCTATGTTTCAATGGGCAAACTTTTGAACGGAGACCCAATGATGCAAATCCATCGAAAGAAAACAGAGGATCGATCAGGACTACGGGCAGAGTAACCTGAATAATAGTGTTGTCCACACTTGCCTTGGTGTCTAATTTTCATTTCTATTTTTTATATATTAAAGGGACATTCTTTAAGGTTTTGTTAGATAATTGGACATATCGTAAAACAGAGTGGCTTTTGAGTCTGATGATCAATTGATCAACATTGAAGGGAACTACGATACCTACCTATGATATTAAGACCAAATTTCTTACTTGTCAACACTAAATACAGACTCTGTTCAACTAATATTAATTTGGGAGATTTAGACTCTGTCAATGACGTCGTATCAGTTATTTAATTTCAGAATTTAACTCAGGCTCTGTAAATAATATTAATTCGTGAGATCCATGCATGAGCTAATTACCGGTGGCATAGAATTCCGATCTGAATGTCATGTACGTACCACTAATGACTGTACACACGCAGTTAGATATACCAAATTACTAATGTTTTGATGCGGTCGTCATCAGTTGCAATTTTGTATTTTTCTTTTTTATTAACTAATTAACAGCTATTGCCAACCAGTTCAGTCCATCCTTTTCATTAGAAAATGAAAAACATATATATGAAGAAGGCTTCAGACAACAGTAGCGTAGGACATTAATTATTCACATACCATCATCTTCTTCTTCTTCTTCTTTTTTATAATTTGCAATCTAAAATTTTTAATCAAATGTTGAAAATAGTGCTAGATTAGCATTGTTATAATAATCTAGTTTTTGCTGAAATAGCGCAAGATTAGACATTGGATTAAATCAAATAATTATTTAAGTTTTTTTTATAATATTTTTAATGAAGGAGGTTCAAATGTCTTCATTTTTTATGTCTTTATCATGCTTCTATTTTTAGAACTATAATAATTTGCAATTGAAAATTTATCATCTTCTCTATGCACACGTAGAAGATCACGACATTTCAATTTTGTTTTAATTAGTAAGAAGATCTTGTAAAAATATACCCATGCAGATCAATTATGGACATTAATTTTTCAATTTATTGACCAAAATCAAAAGATAATATTTTGTAGTGCATATAGGAAAAAATAATATAGATAATAGATCTCATCATTTTATTTTGACATATAAATTATAGATTTTTTATTATTAAAAAACTAAAAAGTGGAAGTATAATGGAGACAAAAAAGAGACATTCGAGCCCAACAATAATTCAATCCATAATTTACAAAATTAAAATCTTCACGTACTGTTTGAAATAATGCAGTTTGTCATACTAATTTAAGTTTTTAACACATTAACATGTATAGTGTTATTTGAAACTATTTTACCGATCATCCTTATGCATTCATAAATAAAGTAATATCATATGTTAGCGCTGTTATAATTATTGATATAATTGTGGGCATTACGGAATTATTATCATTTACACTGTCGGCCTTTTATTAGTATAAATCTGGTATGCAGAATTTGATTCCTCTTTTTCTTTTTCTTTTTTTCTTTTTTCATAAAATTAAGGTTAGCCACAACCAACTTTTCCACGCATATTTTCTGTGAATCGAAAAGTTGATTTTTTTTTTTTTTTTTATCGAAAAATATAGAGGTCTGGCCACCAATCAGTATTATTTTATTTTTTAATTAGTGGAGCATGAGGTGCCTCTGTTAATCCATGTGCAGTATAGCTGTTTTTTTGGGATTGGAAACCTTTATCCAATAAAATTGACAGCAAGTCAAATTGTCCTGCTTACACGGCTACGCCACATTTGTTATTTAGGGTTTGTATACGCAGATATTTTTGCCTAATCCTACTTGTTGTACATATTAAGTAGATAAAACGCAGAATAAATTAAGAATAACGGTTTTCCAGAATAATTTTTAGATCAATTCATACATCAATGCTTTTATAAAAATAATTGTCTGTAATTTCAATTAAGCCAAATTTCTTCACAATTCCTTAAAAAATTTAATTTGTTTTTTTAAATAACAGTTTGAAACGCAGACTTAATCTGTGCATTAGTGTTTAAACCTAGTCTACACATTCACAAAAGGGTGTGAAGATCTAGCATGAGCACCAACCCTTTTCGGTGCGCTGACTAGGTTTGTATTTCCTAGGGATGTAAATATGAGATGTGCTATGATCAAATTAGATTTTTACTTATTGTACCGTAATGAAATTTAGAAGGAGAGTTATGGTACATTAGTCATGCCATGACCACACGTGACATGTTTAAATGTGACTGGTTACGTTTGTCATATTTGATTCCATTTAACCATTTTTTCCATAATTTTACTTTATTCAAGATTCATCATTATATTTGATCAAATTCTAATGGCCTAATCATGCGTGGCGTGCGTATTATGACCAGATCTTTCATGTGACATGTTGTGTCGTGCCAAGTTTTTGAAAGATAGTCACACATCACGCAAATGATCACGGAATATGCGAGTCATGGCATGTGACCGGCACACGTGCTGTGCTGTACTATGGCGGAATCGTGCCTTGACGAATTCAGTCACAAGATGACTTTTTTACATCCCTAGTTTTCCTGATAATTAAGTTCAGAGAGTTTTCAAAAATCATGCTAACTTTCAATTTTTTTTTTAACTGCTAACTAAAAAAATCAATTTTGTAAGCTCTATATTCAAATTTTGTTTTCGGTAAGTTTTTTTATTTAAGGCTTTTTTATACGGGCAAATTTCTCCATTCAAAATTATCATAAAAGTTTTCATTCTAAGACCGAATGCTTCCTATCTACAATATTTTAAAATTGTCAACGCCTATAACTGGCTACAACCTAATTGATAACAGGCATTTTGCCTGCTAATTTCGAGAATTTATAGTTTCATATCGTTAGTTAGATAAATCTAAATTAAAGGTAGGGCCAAAATAACAGTACAGTTTATATTACAACTTAAATTACAGTTTTAAGTACAGATTAAGCTCATTTTAAAACAGAGAGTCCAACTGGTATTTTGACCACCTAGAATTTTCTGGTTAAGATTCAAGATTTCAGTCTTTCCTTTTACACAATCCTCATCTTTTCTTTTCTTTTCTTTTCTTTTTTAATTAAAGTGCACCCCACGGATTTCATTCATACCGAAACCAAAATCATAGGAAAACCAATACCAAACCACTGGTACTAATTCATAATGTACATAAGCATGATAAAGCTACCTAACCAATACAACAAAAGTACCTACAACCCTCACAAGCAACAAGCTAGAACGTAACAGTTCTCAAGCAACATAATAACAGAACAACAATTAAGACTTTCATAACTACTGATACTAAGCCACAAAACATCCAGCAGCTTCATATTTCACTTGAATCCCCTCTTTCAGTAACATCACCAAATCCTCCTCTTGTATCAGTAAATCATCAGACTGAACAGATATATTGTGTATATCATTAGGTAATATTAAAGACAGCTTAAGGACAGAAATATCATTTCTTGATTTACACCATAAAATAGCTGCTACCTTTAAAGCACAATTTATTTCTATCTAAGAGGAACCCCTAATCAGTTCTAATTAAGGAATCTATCTTTCAAGGATATAAAGGCAATTAGCAATCCAGTCCCAAATACTCCAAACTAAGATGCAACAAATAAACAAACATATTGTCAGCAGATTCAGGTAGACCACAAAATCCACAAGCTGTATCATCCTCTAACCCTTTTTCTGATGTTAACTTTAGTAAGGGCCTTGTTCTGCTTAAATAACCACAAAAAAGTCCTCACTTTAGAGGAAATTTTGGATTTCCAAATTGTAATGAACTCTTTATTAGGGAATTTTTTTTAAAAGACCATCTCCAATGAAGTAAATCAAGCTTGGTGTTATCTAAGGTCACATCTGCCAAATTGTGCACAAGGTGTTGTCATTCTAATATGTAGATACGAGTTAGTTGTCTTTGGAAAGTTAAATTAGGAACAAACTCTGACAAGATATCTTCCACAGTATGATAGAAAAAAGATTAGGGTAAAGACTTCTGAAGGCACATTCTCCTAACCACCTCTCAAGCCAAAATAAAATTAGTCTATATATCATTACCTAACGTCCTTGAATACCTTAAACTTACCATATGTTTTATTCTTAGTTACGCCTTTCCAGAAAGCAGACATACCCGAATTGTATCCTTGACTACCATACTTGATTATTACCAATATATCATTCCATCTACTTTTAACTTAAGGATCATTTAACCTATACCACCACTTTGTAAGTAATGCAGTGTTCATTGTATCTAAATTAATTATTCCTAAACCTCTTTGTTCCCTGTCTGAACAGACTACTTTCCATGATTGTTTAGAGAGCATTTTTTTTTCTTGATTTAGCTCCCCACAAACCATAAAAATCTCCTCCTTAACTTGTCAATTATATATCTTATCTTAACAAAAATCATATAGATAGCTATTCAATACATAGGGTATGGCTGAAATAACAGTATTAAACAATGTAACTCTTCCACCAATTGATAGTAACTTGTTTTTCCAACCCTGTAGCCTTTTTTCTACCTTATCTACTAAAGAATTCCAACATTCTAGATAGGTACTTTCTTCAAATGTAAAAGGTACCTCTCTAAGTATGTAATTAGTAATTGAGCAATATTACACCCAAAAATAGAGACCAGTACATCACTTTTCTCACTGAAAAAGTTAAGATGAATCATCGCCCTTTTATTTAATCTTAAGCCATGGGAGGTTCTCAAAACCTGACAACAAAAGTTTGAGGGCTTCCGCCATGTATTCCTTAGCTTCTAAAAAAATTAAACAATCCTCATCTTTCATTTAGATAAATGTAGCAGTCCTGAACACTACACAATTATAACAGAGAGAACTGTGATTCTATTTATCTAGATAAGAAAAGAAAAAACAAAGAAAAGGCAGACTTACATTAGCGCCTTCTGCAACAACACACAACTGTTATAATGACAGCTGCAATCAGAAGCAGCACAATCACACCAGCGGCAACTGCTATTATAACTACTGGAATTTTCTTTTTCCCATCCTTCACTGGAGATGGAGATGGAGATGGAGATGGAGGTGCATTTCCAAACCTAAGTAGATAAAATAAATTGAGAAGGCAAACAGATTACGAGTTTGAAGAGCTCATTCCCAGCTAAGTTAATTTAAAAAGAAGGCATCAAGCAAGGATTTTACTCTAGCCATTTGCAAGTAATTTTACTGCCAGGAGATTGACTTTTGATCATCTGCTGATATCATTTTCTGTAACATGATTTGTTTTTAGCTTATCCCAACTTCATTGACTAATATAAGCTGACCCAGTTTGACTTTTATTTGTGAAAAGGAACAGAGGTGTATGCAGATGCACAATTACTCTGTTCAGTTTTAAGAGAAAAAAATGGTGTATTTTACCCTTTCTTAAATCGTTATTTTTATTCTCTTCTGCATACGCAAGCCATTTGATAAAATTTCCGGTGATAATCTCATTGCAGTATTGATAATTTTGGACCTAACGATGTGCATGCAGTTATCTAACTAGACCAGGATGATTATTTTTTCTATAACATCAACTAGTTTTCTTATATGTGTAATTATAATGACTTGTGCATGGTTGTTGGAGTTCTACTTAATTTATTATGTTTAGTTCATTTCTTTAACGAGCCGTAAATAAATAATGAAGTCCCACGATAACAAAAGTTGTCCGGTTATTTTAGTGTATAGGAGAGAATATCTAACAAAATTACATACCAATTTAAAACAATTAAACATACCTAAAGATTAGATTCCCGTCCTGTCTTTTACTCTCAAGACCAGGCGGAAGGGTGGTTGAAATCTTGTTGTTTCCTGTAATGTCCCTGCACATTACATAAAATTATAACTCAGTTTGTGATATCTTTGCTGTTAATGAAAAATAAAAGTTAATTTGCAAACCTACAGGAATGTAAGAGCAGATAATTTATCTAGGAAAGTAGGAAGATCGCCTGACAACTGATTATAAGATAAATCCCTGAAAAAAAAAAAATGTAGCAAGCAACAGCTTCTGTTAGCATGAGAAACACACAAAAAAATTCTACCTTTCCCAAAAACGAATTGCAATAGTAGAAATTCAATTTGCATAATGCAAAATGAAAATATTTGTACTATCAGCCTTACCTCCGCAGATTTGTGAAAAAAAATGAATATGATTTGGTTGAAAGTAAAAACATTATATATCTCAACAAGAAAAACTTGATCTTAATAAGGAACATACAATGACTTGAGAGAGCTTAGACTTCCAAAGGAAGATATTATTGCACCAGTGAGTCCACTGGATGATAGATTTCTGAAAAACAAATATCTTACTAGTCAGTGTTTATAATTTTGCTTCTATCTTTTTCAAAATGCAATGTTGGAACGTATTGAAATGCTCACAAAGTTGTGATCCTTGGAATGTTGGTGGAATCAGTGGCGCAGGTGACACCAGTCCACGAGAAATTCATAGGAACACAAGGATCACCACTCCAGCCTTTGTTTATTTTGTAGCTCGCTTTAATTGTATTCATGGCAGTAACTTTAATTGAAATAGAATACATTAGTGCCCATTAATTAAGCAAAGTTACTAGGTATATATAATTATGTTCTTGGGAAAAATGTTTGAATAAAAGTTGAACATTTAAATTTTCGAGAGAGTAATGGAAAAGAAAAGAAGGATGGAAATTTTCTGTATGTTTTCTTTAGGAACCCTATGGTTTATCCAATTCATATGCCATGTTATAAACCAGTTTTATTGCATGAAAAGGACTAAGTAAATCATAGCACGAATAATTCAATGAAGTACATATAATGAGACAACTATGATAAAACATACCATCTTCACTGTAGGTGGTAATCCCAGTGGCGGGTCTAATGTCATACAGCTCAAATGCATTCAACAGAGGCAGAAGAGTTGAGTTTGAAGTAGCCTTTACCGAAACATTATATTCAATATTATTTGTGTGGGTGTATGAGGCCCACCATGACTCTAGCTTCTTTAGTACAGTTGCCTCGTTGAACATTGGCAGTCCGTTGGCAAATATATTGAACTCCCTTAAATCAGTGGATGATATGTTCCCGATCTCGGCAATGTGAACAATTACAAAAAATTCTCTAGACCTAATGTCACTGGTCCAGGAGAGATCAAGGGATTGATTGGTTCTTAAAGTGGTGACGGCAGTTTGCATGACAAGAGAGGGGATTGCAAAATCTGTGTCCAGCACCACTTTGGAACTGGTTGAGACATTTCTCCATGTTGCCTTCAAATACGGATCCCAAATCCGGTCGTATGGATCATCAGGGTACCTAGTTCAGTTTTTTAATAAAGCAATGAAAGATGAGAGTGATGACTGTATGTATTACTGGATCATATGTATTATTAGCAGGGCATAGCCAGAATTTTTATTATGGGTAGGCTAAAAAATTATACAGGTCAACTAGCAGGTTGCAGACTGCCATGAATTAACCAATTCAAACCAGGGGTGGACAAAATTTTCTCCAATGGTAAGCAACAACCCAATCATATATAGACCAATACCCTGTTTTCAAAATCCAGTGTAGGCAACTGTGCGCCTACCCCTGTTATAATGTGGCTCTGCCACTGATTACTGGTTAAATACTGAAGAATACTTTATTACCTAACCTTCTCTTTTCTAATCTATAAAGCAATATTCAAATTTATATGGTAGATTTGCACTTTATATTGAGTTTGAACCTAGTAGGGAACGAAATCAAGCCAATTATCCATCTCCAATTAGCCAACATGTATTAAGATCATATCATAGTTCTCTAACTTATGCATTAACTTAAAAAATTTAGATGTATTCCAACAACAAACAAGATCTAACCGCGAATAATTGGTTAATAAAATGCTTAACTATTTTTGAGTTAATTTATCATGTTTACCTTAGTCGATGGCTTCCTCCTAAATTCAGCCTACCTGTGTATAAAACCAATGATTGTGTGGCATTTGCATATTTGTACATGCCCATGTCCAATTGCTTTAAGCGTAGCACCGAGATAAAAGGAGTGCCAAGATTTTTATTAACAAGGCAAACTTGTAGGTAGTCAGAAGTGGCTGTGGCAATAATCTCATAGTAAATTGCATCATCTACAGTGGTTATTTGAACTGTATCCCAATAATTGACTCCCAAATGAACATCAAATGTTGGAAGCTTATTTAATTTATCATAGTTTCCATACATGAATGAGGCTCTTATAAGGTACTTTGATCCTACTTTTAAGGATCTTAAGGTGTAGCAATTTCGGGTTCCATTGGGAAAGCTTCTAACAGTCCAAAATTGCTTAAATACGCTGCTTGTGTACAGCGAAGAGATACCGTAGTTGACTCCTGTGTCGATGAATTGATCATCAGACACAAATGTCAACTGAGTATCGCTATCAACAAAGTTAGAATTTGCAGCAAGTCCACAATCGATGCTTATAAAACCTGTAAAGAGAAAGTGACAACAAATTATTTTAAAAAAAAAAAAGGTCTAAAAATTCAACCGAAACATGCTTCTTATAATTATTGAACAAGTTATGCATCATCCATAAATTTTGAAGAAACTAGTAGTACCACTATTATTCATACTTTTCCAAGCCCGTGAACCTTTTTTTTTTAATTAGAAAGGCCGTAGGCCCATTTCATTGATTGAAACTGTTTTAAATTAGAACCACAGTTCAGAGTTCAGAGTTCAGACCAATGTATATATGTTGTCTGATCAATAAAACGTTCTCCTACGCCCAAATCTGTCCTTTAGACCAATAAATTAACCAGCAAACAGAATATAAAAGGAACCAAGTAACAAAGTTATCAAAAGCTCTCATCTCATAAAAGTAAAAAGTGCAGAGTTACTATTTAAAGTTTTGTAAACTAATCAGAGTCCTCTGTGTTGGCGGACTCAAGTCACTCAACCAACACCTGCTCAGTCTCAAACGATTGGAGTGGAATGTGTGTTTCCTCAGGCATCCATTCTTTCACTGCTTCAGATGTCTACGCAGCATTACTCCAAGCCCATAAACTATATATGTTTATTGAGGAATTACGTACCTATCTGTCCGTTTGCATCAAAGTAAGAAACCTAGCTAACTCTTCGATGATCCAAAAGGGTTTATTTGGTGCTTTATAAAAAAATGTGTCATAGTATCTGTTTGGTGTTGTACAAATATAATTAGTATACCTTTTCAGTGAGGCCACGGGACTATACATAGTGCATAGCGGTTTGTACTATAGCTTCATATCTCTGGTTTCAACGTCTAAATGATCAATCTGAACCATTTAAAATGATCTCTATATGAAAATGTACTTTGAGATCAAATTTTACATTTTTTTTAGAATTTTTTTACTATTATTTAGATGGGTAGAGAATTAGTTTATTTAAAACTTCTAGATCATTAAGAAGTTGCGATTTTCTACACATCTAAAAAATAGTAAAAAATATCAAAAAATATAAAATTTAGTCAATAAGTATATTTTCATATGGAGATTATGTTGAGCGGTTTCAATCAATCGTTTGGACTTCGAAAGCAGATATATGAAGCCAGAGTACAGACCGGTATGCGCTATACATAGTATCGTGACCTCACTAGTACCTTTGTGTATCGTTGAACAATCAGTAAATATTTGGCTGAAAAATATAGCAAAAAGGTATATATACATCTGAGGACTGGATCGTTTGAAACCAGATCAGCTTTTTTCTTTCATTTTTTCCAGCCTTTTCTAATTGTATGTTATATAACCAAATTTAAATACCAGTATTGCGTTTACAATATTGTTGAAATAGAAAATTATTACGCAATTGGATGCAAACTTGATTGTTATTATAAAATGATTACATTATGTCATGGCATGTTTAAGTAGATATAAGAAAAAGAGATATGTGATAAGGGACATAAAACAAATATCTAGCAGCGTTCCTAGCTAGTAATCTAATGAACGAAATTAAGTTCATAATTAGCACAAAGCAATTCTTGCTATATATTAAGAGAAATTAAATGGGATATAACAGTATACCGTGCATCAAATGAAAGAGATTGTATATTTGTAATAATGCATTATAGACTTACCGTTGGAATCAAGCTGGCTATCAACTCGTATTGTAAACACACAGATTACAAGAAGAACTAAGAACCATAAATCCATTCCTTTTGAGGTAACTTCCGTTTTTCTTCTCTTCTTGAAGAGCTAACAGGAACAGGTACTCCTTTTATATGGCAACTGTTAAACTAAGTCTAAAGAATGGTCAAGCCTACGGGCCATTATCCTTAAAAAAAAGAATCCTGATAACAATCCCCACAGTCTCAACCCCGCAAAAAACTCTGCACAAACTACCAAAAAAGTTATGAGGGGACCAATCAATCACTAATACTCCGCAAAAACTGTTAGTATTTAACTTGAAGCATCAAAGTATTTATCTTGAATTTGGAGAGTATTAATTCATATGCAATGATCTCTATTTATGACTGAATAAATCAATTCATAAATTGTCTCCGCACAAAATTTTTTTTTTTTAAATTGTTCCCGCACAACTGGGAACTATTAAATAAACAATCATCTCATAAATACTTGTCAGTTATCCCCGCACAATTTTTATTTTTTTTTTAATTGTCCCTGCACAACTGGGGACCATTAAATAAACAATCCCCTCACCCAATAATAAATACTTTCTCAGACATAATGATAAATACTTTATGCTACATGGATAAATATTTTATATTACATGAATATATACTTCTCAGACATACTTCCTTAATAATTTATGTTACATGATAAATACTTCTCAGATATAATTGTAACTTATCGTAAAATACTTCTCAGACATAATGATAAATATTTTATGTTGTAAGGATAAATACTTTATGCTACACAAATAAATATTTCTCAGACATAATTGCAACTTACAGTAAAACATTTATGACAATAATAAATACTTCTCACATATAATGGTAAATACTTGTTAAAACAATCATAAATACTTTCTTGAACTTTGTTTTTGAACTTGTCAATAAGTAATGTTTAATCAAATCAAAGTATTAACATGTTAGGGACAATGATAAATACTTCTCAGACATAAGGATAAATACTTGTCAAAATAATAATAAATATTTTTTTGAACATCAATAAACAGATAAATAATGTTTAGCGGGGATTGTTATAAAAGAAAAGTATAATTAATGCGGGGATTATTATTAGATGACAGTATAATTAATACAATTATACTGGGAT
Source organism: Carex pumila (assembly GCA_033356055.1). NCBI lineage: Eukaryota > Viridiplantae > Streptophyta > Magnoliopsida > Poales > Cyperaceae > Carex > Carex pumila. Next base: position 272,781 of record JARJHM010000291.1, read on the forward strand.
AAATGGAAATTATTAGCGGAATTAATGGAGGGTTAATGGCAGTTAAGGAAGTAATATTGAGGAGAGAGAGTGCGGGAAAAAAGGAGAGACAAAAGTGAGAAAATTAGTATAATTATTCTAAAAAAAAATAGTCTAAAGAATGTCAATTTGATTTTTTCAATAATAGATATGACAATTTGGCTCCATATAAAACTTGTAAGGTTGGGAAATCTACGTCTATGACATAACAAAATGTGGTCAACCTTGAGGCTTCGACTACCGATCGACCTTAAAAAAAATGCGGTCAAGCTCCTATTTTTCGTTGGAGTTGATGGATCATGAAAAACCTTTGCATCTGATAAATAACCATTTGTGGGCCATGTTGACTCAGGTCCTGATCAAGGCTTGACAGATGTAATAAATATTGCCTAGTCGGAGAAGAGAACCAAGTGCGTAGGGTCACGTTACTGTTCAGTGTTCATGGGTCACGTTGCAGTTGCTATTGTCAACCAGTTCAAATTCAATCCATACATTTTTCATTAAAAAAAAATTGAAAACATATAAAAAAGGATTCAATCCAAGGCTGACAAGTGACAACAGTGGCGTAGGACATTGCCATGTAGCGGACTGTTGTTGGTCCAATTCCACCCGCTACATTTTGTTTACACTGTTGGACATAACGTCTGATCTGCAGTATCCATATTTTTGTTGTACAGCTGCTTGTCCTTGCGTACTCTCCCTTCCAAAGATCCGTTCATCCTATTAATATAACAGCACAGAATAATTATAATATTTTCCGCTCGATCTGCTCATGTCAAATAATAGCATTTGAGACAATATAATTTTTCTTATTTTTGTTTGCATTCAACAATATAAAATTTAGCAAAAGCCGATTCCAGCATTTCAATGAGTGCAATTATAAAATATTGCTCTATTTATAAATTTGAAAATCAAAATTTTTGTCATGTTCTTCAAATTTAAATTACAGGAATAAAAATATTCTGGAATTAATGTGAAGACAATTGATAAATAGTTAATATGACAAATTAATTTAATTTTGTAATTGCAATTTGCAAAGATCGATGAAGATGTGTTTACAATTTAGTGTAGCAGGTGCCTCTGTTAATTAAGCAGTTGAAGAGGTTGATGAAACAAATTAAGTCTCGGAAGGCGTATATCTATGAATTATTATATTTAATAATACATATGCAGTACAGCTGTTTTTTCGTATATTCATGAACTATCATATTCTTAATACATATAATTTTCGTATATCCATGCACTATCATATTCTTAATACATATATATGAAGAATTGGTCGATCAACTTGATGATTAATATTTACTGATGCAGTACAGCTGTTCTTTCAGATTGGAAACCTTTCTTCAATAAAATTGACCAACTCTAAGTTCAAGTTGTCTTTCTTACATCACATTTGTTTATTTAGAGTTTGTGTACGCAGATATATTTATCTTATCCTATTTTCCCGATTTTTTTATTTTTATCCAAAAATTAAATTGATTTTCAAAAATTAACCGAACCGATGTGAATTTTTAAAACTACCCAATCCGGTTAACGGTTAACCGGACCCTAGGTTCGGTTAACGGTTTAGCGGACCGATGGGTTCGCTAAACGGTTAACCGAACCCTTGGTCCGCTAAACCGTTAACCGAATCAAGAGTATGGGTTCAGTTAACAGTTTAGTGGACCAAGGGTTCGGTTAACCGTTAACCGAACCCGACTATTTTTTTTTTTAACTTTTTTTTAAAACAGAAATTTTAAATTTTTTTTATTTTTCTATTGAAAATATACATGAAAATTTGTATTTAGATTTATCAAATTTACACCAAAAAAATTTGTAAATCAAATATGAAATTTAAAATTATAGAAAAATACACATACACATACACATATACATATACATATACATAAATAATATACGATTAACAATTTTTTTATTTTTTTTACTTTTTTTTAAAACAGAAAATTTTAAATTTTTTTATTTTTCTATTGAAAAATATACATGAAAATTCGTATTTAGATTTATCAAATTCACACCAAAAAAATTTGTAAATCAAATATGAAATTTAAAATTATAGAAAAATACACATACACATACACACGGCCATTTTTATTAATATCCCCTTCAAAAAAGAAAATTTTAAAAATAACTCTGTATCTAATTTTATTTTATTTATGCCCTGACCGCCAGGCCCACGGGCGGTCCATACTCCCCATGGAGCGCCAGACAGACGGGCGCCTCACATAGCTAGTGGAGCGCCACACCTAAAGGCGCCTCACATAGCAACTAGATTTGATGAATTTTTTTTTAGTTTTGTTAATTGTAGTTCGCAAAATCCAAACGCTTATTTGGATGAAATTATTAATACATCCAATACAATATGTACGCACGTGTTTGATGAATCAAATACAAATATTTATTTTAATGCATTCAATATTTGTATGCATGGTATTATGTAATACGCTGACAACGACAGTTTCTCTTAGTCCGAAAAAAAAAAAAAAAAAAAAAGGAAGCTTATATAAAATTTTCCGAGATTTTTATTTTTATCCAAAAAATAAATAATTTTATTATAAATAACCATGTTTTTCGAAAAATTTTATTTTTACCCAAACCGCATATATTATGTGCGGCCCGAATTAAAAATTTGGACCGTATAGAATATATGCGGCCCAAAATTTTTTTTTTTTTTTTGCTTTTTTCAAATGGCTTAGGCAATTTTTGAGTGATAATATCTCACAATCTGTTTAGATATTTTGGATGAAACTTCACAGTCTTGTTCTACGATATCAATACTACATGTCGGTCAATTTTCATGAATTTTGAAGATATTTTCCTATGTTAACTAGAGATGCAAAGTTGGACTCAGAAGCACTCTTTTAGCAGTTCGGGCAATTTTTGAGAGATGATATCTCACGATCTGTTTAGATATTTTAAATAAAATTTCACAGACTTGTTCTACGATGTCAAGACTACATGTCAGTCAATTTTCATGAATTTTGAAGATATTTTCCTATGTTAACCAGGGATGCAAAGTTGGACTCATAAGCACTCTTTTAGCAGTTCGGGCAATTTTTGAGAGATGATATCTCACGGTCTATTCAGAGATTTTAAATAAAACTTCACAGACTTGTTCTACAATGTCAAGACTACATGTCGGTCAATTTTCATGAATTTTGAAGATGTTTTCCTATGTTAACCAGGGATGCAAATTTGGACTCAGAAGCACTCATTTAGCAGTTCGGGCAATTTTTGAGTGATGATATCTCACGATCTGTTCAGAGATTTTAAATAAAACTTCACAAAATTGTTCTACGATGTCAAGACTACATGTCGGTCAATTTGAATGAATTTTGAAGGTGTTTTCCTATGTTAACCAGAGATGCAAAGTTGGACACAGAAGCACTCATTTAGCAGTTCGGGCAATTTTTGAGTAATGATATCTCACGATCTGTTCAGAGATTTTAAATAAAACTTCACAGAATTGTTCTACGATGTCAAGACTACATGTTGGTCAATTTGAATGAATTTTGAAGGTGTTTTCCTATGTTAACCAGGGATGCAAATTTGGACTCATAAGCACTCATTTAGCAGTTCGGGCAATTTTTGAGTAATGATATCTCACGATCTGTTCAGAGATTTTAAATAAAACTTCACAGACTTGTTCTACGATGTCAATCTATGAACAGATCGTGAGATATCGTAGAACAAGTATGTGAAGTTTTATTTAAAATCTCTGAACAGATCGTGAGATATCATCACTCAAAAATTGGCCGAACTGCTAAAGGAGTGCTTCTGAGTCCAACTTTGCATCCCTGGTTAACATAGGAAAACATCTTCAAAATTCATGAAAATTGACCGACATGTAGTCTTGACATTGTAGAACAAGTCTGTGAAGTTTTATTTAAAATCTCTTAACAGATCGTGAGATATCATCTCTCAAAAATTGCCCGAAATGCTAAAAGAGTGTTTCTGAGTCCAACTTTGCATCTCTAGTTAACATAGGAAAATATCTTCAAAATTCATGAAAATTGACCGACATGCAGTCTTGACATCGTAGAACAAGACTGTGAAGTTTCATCCAAAATATCTAAATAGATCGTGAGATATTATCACTCAAAAATTACCTAAGCCATTTGAAAAAAACAAAAAAAACAAATTTCGGACCGCATATATTTTATACGATCCGAATTTTTAATTCGGGCCGCACATAATATATATGGTTTGGGTAAAAATAAAATTTTTCAAAAAACGTGGTTATTTATAATAAAATTATTTATTTTTTGGATAAAAATAAAAATTTCGGAAAATTTTATATAAGCTTCCTTTTTTTTCTTTTCTTTTTTGGACTAAGAGAAACTGTCGTTGTCAGCGTATTACATAATACCATGCATACAAATATTGATGCATTGAAATAAATATTTGTATTTGATTCATCAAACACGTGCGTACATATTGTATTGGATGTACTAATAATTTCACTATCATCCAAATAAGCGTTTGGATTTTGCGAACTACAATTAACAAAACTAAAAAAAATTCATCAAATCTAGTTGCTATGTGAGGCGCCTTTAGGTGTGGCGCTCCGCTAGCTATGTGAGGCGCCCGTCTATCTGGCGCTCCATGGGGAGTATGGGCCGCCCGTAGGCCTGGCGATCAGGGCATAAATAAAATAAAATCAGATACAGGGTTATTTTTAAATTTTTCTTTTTTGAAGGGGATATTAATAAAAATGGCCGACATACACATACACATATACATATACATATACATAAATAATATACGGTTACCAATTTTTTTATTTTTTTTACTTTTTTTTTTAATTTCATATTTGATTTACAAATTTTTTTGGTGTAAATTTGATAAATCTAAATACTAATTTTCATGTATATTTTCAATAGAAAAATAAAAAAAATTAAAATTTTCTGTTTTAAAAAAAAGTAAAAAAAATAAAAAAATTGTTAATCGTATATTATTTATGTATATGTATATGTATATGTGTATGTGTATGTGTATTTTTCTATAATTTTAAATTTCATATTTGATTTACAATTTTTTTTGGTGTAAATTTGATAAATCTAAATACTAATTTTCATGTATATTTTCAATAGAAAAATAAAAAAAATTAAAATTTTCTGTTTTAAAAAAAAGTAAAAAAAATAAAAAAATTGTTAATCGTATATTATTTATGTATATGTATATGTATATGTGTATGTGTATGTGTATTTTTCTATAATTTTAAATTTCATATTTGATTTACAATTTTTTTTGGTGTAAATTTGATAAATCTAAATACGAATTTTCATGTATATTTTCAATAGAAAAATAAAAAAATTTAAAATTTTCTGTTTTAAAAAAAAGTAAAAAAATTAAAAAAATTGTTAATCGTATATTATTTATGTATATGTATATGTGTATGTGTATGTGTATGTGTATTTTTCTATAATTTTAAATTTCATATTTGATTTACAAATTTTTTTGGTGTAAATTTGATAAATCTAAATACAAATTTTCATGTATATTTTCAATAGAAAAATAAAAAAATTTAAAATTTTCTGTTTTAAAAAAAAGTAAAAAAAATAAAAAAATTGGTAACCGTATATTATTTATGTATATGTATATGTATATGTGTATGTGTATGTGTACTTTTCTATAATTTTAAATTTCATATTTGATTTACAAATTTTTTTGGTGTAAATTTGATAAATCTAAATACAAATTTTCATGTATATTTTCAATAGAAAAATAAAAAAATGTAGAATTTTCTGTTTTAAAAAAAAGTTAAAAAAAAAAAAAATTGGGTTCGGTTAACGGTTAACCGAATCCTTGATCCGCTAAACCGTTAACCGAACCCATACCCTTGGTTCGGTTAACGGTTTAGCAGACCAAGGGTTCGGTTAACCATTTAGCGAACCCATCGGTCCGCTAAACCGTTAACCGAACCTAGGGTCCGGTTAACCGTTAACCGGATTGGGTAGTTTTAAAAATTCACATCCGGTTCGGTTAATTTTTTTAAATCAATTTAATTTTTGGATAAAAATAAAAAAATCGGCCTATTTTCTGTACATAAAATTGTATTGTTAGTGTTTTAAGTTGATCACAAGGCAGAATAAATTAAGAATAACGCTCATCTAAAGATTTGATTTATCCTTAAATTTTTTTTCTTCTCCTTTGTAGATTTTGTCCCTTTCTCTCTTTTTTTTTTTTTTAATTTGATTTTGGGTACTTTTTTAGAAGGGCAAATTTGCTTAATAAGAAATAGATGTACAACGCTGCAATCAAAGAAGCTATTGCCACGTAGATTTAGCAATCAAAAAAGCTATTGCCGATGTAGATGCTCTAAGCTCTATATTGAAACTTGATTTTGGGTAACTATTTTTCGAAGGGCAAATTCTGTCATTCAAATTTTTCATAAAATTCTTCATTCTAAGACCGAATGCTTCCTATTCCTATCTACAATCTTATATTTCTAATGAGTAACAGGCAATTTTCAAGAATAGTTTCATATCATTAGTTAAATAAATCAAAATTTAAGGTAGGCCCAAATTAACAGTACAATTAATATTCCAACTTAAATTACAGTTTTAAGTCCAGATAAGCCCATTTTAAGACAGGATCCAGGTCAATGAATTGCACAGAGACAACCAGAGTGGGCTTTAACAGGGCTAAAGCCTTGCAGTGGATAGTTCCCGTTTCTTGGTACTGGAGAGAATTGGACATGTAAAAGAACTCTGTTGTTGTATGGAACCACACTCTCTTATCTCGGCTTTACTCATTCGATAGATCTAACAAGTTCTCGTAAAATCCGATCATAAGAGGGGGAAAAACAGCTTACAGCTTCTCGCTACCCGCGTTTTCTGAGCTGCTCCAAATAGCGATTTCTTTAATTGAAATCGGGAGAATCGACGTTAGAGCCATGGATTTTATGAAGGTCTTCGATCAGACGGTTCGCGAGATGTAAGCTTGTTACATTGATATTTGCTGTTGATTTTTGTTGATTTTATGTCTCGATGGGCTGATCTCGTTGTTTATATCAGAAAGAGAGAGGTGAATCTGAAGGTGCTCAAGGTCCCAGAAATCGAACAAAAGGTTAGCTCTCCAATTTCAATCGAGATCTATTGTATCCGCTGGTGGTTCAGATCTAAATAACTCGACATTTTTGTACAACTTGTTTTTCTGTGAGGAAAAATATTCTTATTACAAGATGCTGCCAAATTGCAATATGATATATATATTTATAATATGCAAAAGGAAGTGCACTCGATTACAACTTATGAAGTTATTATTATAATCAAGTTGTTGATCATATATCTTCTTCTTCTTCTTTTAATTTTGCATGATGGCAGAAAGGAAAAAGAAGTATGTCTTGTAATAATTTCTTCCGTATCAGCTAAACAGCTGTATATGACAAAACTAGATTAAAATCATAGATTTTTAAGATAATATTTACTAATTTGGTTGATTTTTTTTTTTATTTTTGGAACCTAGGTCCTTGACGCAACAGATGATGAACCATGGGGCCCACATGGATCTTCATTATCAGAAATTGCACGAGCCACAAAGAAATTGTATGCTTGTACAACTAGTTTAAGTTTCCACTTCCATATGCAAAATTTCTGTTCAGCATTGTTATCTTTCATTTAATTTTATGCTTTGAATAAATTACAATGTACAGTACTGAGTGCCAGATGATAATGAATGTTCTATGGACAAGATTAACTGAGGGAAGTGCCAGGTGGCGTCACGCATACAAGGCATGTGCTTAAATTATTTTGATATTCTTATCCCTATAATCACATAGAGGGGTCAAATGCCTCCATTTTTGTCTCCATTATGCCTTCATTTTTGAAACTTCAATAACTTAAGAACTGAAAACTTAAATGTCAAAATAAAACCATTAGATAAGATCTATGTTCTCTTTGGCTGCAAAATACACTAATGTGGATAATTTCTGGATGTTGATTTTTCAATTTATTATTTCATATAAAAATAAAATTGAAAAGTGATAATTTGTTGTGCATGTAGAAAATAATTTTATAGGTCACATCTAACGGTTTTATTTTGACATATAAGTTTCAGAATTGTTATTAGAAAATTAAAAAGTGGAGGCACGATGAAGGCATAAAATAAAGGACCTTCCTCAATCACACAAGTGACTTGCAAATTTTCATGTAGCTCTCCTTTTAGTCCTTGAACTGACAAATTTTAATCGAATAAATTCAGTTGATCATAATTGGCTGATCCTTCTACCTTTATCTGTGAGAACATTTATCAAGACTATAATTACAAAATATAAATCAGTGTGTTCTGAAAGCTAATTATAATTAGTTTTTATTATGCTACTGTGCTTTTTTTATGATAATTCTATGTCATTGTTTCACAGGCATTGACTGTCATTGAGTACTTGCTTGCAAATGGATCAGAACGGGCAGTTGATGATATTTTGGAGCATAGTTCTCGAATTTCAGTTTAGTCATCTTTTTTTTTTCCCCCCTAAAATCACATAGAGAATTTCTGCAATTCATTAGTTGGTGTTTGACAGATTCTTATCGTTTCTTTCTTTTCGGAATTGTACAGTCACTTTCAAGATTTGAGTATGTGGAACCCAATGGAAAAGATGCTGGAATTAATGTGAGAAAGAAGGTTGAAACAATCATGAATTTAGTAAATGACACAGATAAAATAAAAGCTGTCAGAGAGAAAGCCAATGCTAACCGAGACAAGTAATGCACCCTGCACCCTTATCTCATTGACATACTTATACTTATTACAAGTCAATTCTACTTAAATCGCATAAACACTCGCACACAATTGCATTATTTTTTATTCATTTTATGCATCATTATTTCTTCGAGTCAAAAATGAACATACACAAACAATCAACCATGCACATTCACTTCAAAAGCTGTAAAAATTAACTTATTCTGAAAATATAATGGCCACCAAATGTAATACCTGTACTATTCAAACTACTAAGGCAAATTGGCCATTTTCTAATAAACAATATCATTTACAATCATTTTTTTGACATTTAGGTATGTTGGATTATCCTCAAGTGGAATCACAAACAAATCAAGCTCGGCCTCCTATGGCAGTAGCATTGGCGGTAGATATGGTGGGTATGGTTCCGATGACCAATATGGTAGCTTAGGCAGCTCAAGAGATGTTGATTCATTTAGAGGTGAAGGTTCCAGTGAAGGTTTGACAGGTGATAATGGTTTTAGCAAGTCGAAGAAAGGAACTAGTAGCAGGTACCAAAAGAAATTTGTTATTCTCCTGAATTCTTTTCAATACTTCAATCCCTACTTATAGTTATGGGTGGATCTTAGTACATCCTAGGGGGTGCTAAGCCACGCCTATGATTTCAAAAAATTTATTATGTATATTGAAATTTAATTGAATTTTGTTGTTTTAAACATTTTATGTAATCCAGCCCCTTCAATAAATATCAAATATTTGCTTGTAGCCTAATGGTTAACATCTGTGAACAATGATGGAACTTTTCATTAAGGAGTAATTCAATTGTTTATTCAATCACTAAGGTTGATCTGTATACAGTTCTCTCAAGTGCCTTTTCCCTCTTGGTATGACAGGAACAAAAGCTCTGCCTCAAAGCCGTCTCCAAATAAAGGTCTTGATGCTTCTAAATCCTCTAGTGCACCAATTAATGATGACCTCGGTGATGATGATTTTGACGACTTTGATCCACGTGGATCAGCTAAATCTGGTAAGTCCCTTTAGCTGGTTAAAGATTCTTGGTGTAATATTGGTTGATGATTGGCAGTTCTCAATTGTCCAGTAGAAATAGAGTTATTTTACAATTATTTTATTGTAGGTTAGTGGGTTCAGTTGTGATCTAGGATGTTGGTAGTCCATTGGATCTATGGTTGCTCTGATCTAAAGGTCAGGTTGGCTTCTGGTTCGATTGGTTTGATTTTGCCAGATCTAGTTCATAGGGGACACTTGTACTTGTGAAAATTGTCTTCATGGTTGTTTAAAATATTGCTCAATATCTAAGAATGGACCAGCTCAATTTCTACACGATAATTACACCTGACATTTAGCATTTTACCTGGGTCAGGGAGGCATAAACTCGAATGTTCATACTCATCAAACATTGAAATATCTATCTAAAACTTTCTAATGCATTTGATAGGAGTTGATGCTACTGCCAATACCACGAAAGCTGAAGTGGATCTTTTTGGACCTAATTTAATGGATGACTTCATGGGTGCACCTTCAGTAGCTACCACGGATTCAGCCACAGAAAAACCCGATGAAGTTGATCTTTTTGCAGATGCAGATTTTGTATCAGCCCCGCCACTGCCTGAGCCAAAATCTTCTTCTAAAACTGAGGTTAGCTTCAAGTTAATAAATTTAATATACTTAACATTGCTGTCATCTCTACATCTCACTATTAACAAACAATATTTAATTTCTGAGGGTCAGAAAGAGTTTCTTTCTTTTGGATGGGAGGTGGGCATTATTGTTCTTGTTAATTCTAGCTTTTGTTGCATAATACATATTTATTATTAATTGCTACATGAATTTCGTTGTTATCTGTTAGTGGAATAATTAAGCAAGGACACACTGTTACATGTATGATTATGCATCAGATTCTATTGTTGTACATAACCTACTCCTGTACATGACGTACCCAATATATGTTTGTTACTATATTGTTGTATGAAGGTACTTTTTGTGGGAGATTGGTATCGGTACTTGTTTAATTACTAATGAATATATATCACAAATTTTTATTGGTAGATTGATGTTGATCTTTTTTCTGGTGAACCTAACTTCACCCCAGCATTCTCTTCAACCACTACTGACTTCTTCTCAGCACCTGCAGCAAGCCTAACTTCAAACTCCAAAGCCCAAGCTTCTATGCCAAACCCAATAAGCTCTGAAACCTTTGACCCGTTTGCTTCAATCCCATTGAACAATTTCAGTTCAGATCCTTTTGGGGACTTCACTTCAAATGTCTCCACTACAACTCCAGTGAAAGGAACCCAGGATAAGATATCTGATCCTTCAACTGATGACACTTTTGGCACCTTCACCACAGCCAGTACCAGCACCAACATTTCACAAAATTCGGGGAATAGCTCTGCTAAGCCGAGTAATGCCAAGGGTGGCTTTCAGGTTAAGTCTGGTATTTGGGCTGATTCACTCAGCCGTGGGATAATTGATCTCAACATAACTGCTCGTAAGTACCTTCAGCTTTTGTTTGACAAATAGCATCCGTCTGTGTGATTATTTTTTAGAAACGAATTATTGTTAAATTTCAGAATACAAATGTTAAAGATCCACCTAAAAGTGAAATTTCTAAACAAAAAGAATACACAAAAAAAGTTTCAGGTTAGATCTCATGCTTTGTGATTTCCGAAGTTTTCGTTCATAACAAAAATCATGGGACTTTTTGTGCTGCTTCCTCACTGATGTGTTTCTTTGGCTCAGATTATCCTGTTACTAGAGTTAGGAATTTTTCTCCGGATATTATCCTCTTTGCTTATCCCGTTCTTCTTGCTCTGTTATGAAATATGCAGCTAAAAAGGTAAACCTGGCAGACATAGGGATAGTAGGTGGGCTTGATGATGCTTCCAATGAAAAAGACAAGTTCTCTTCTTTTGGCCCTGCATCATACCTGGGTTCAGGTCCGGGGATGGGTCTCTCCAGTGGTGGTTCTACTGGAGGCAGTAAACTCTCTGGTTTTGGCCAACAACAATACGGAGGCTTCAAATAATGTTATTTTTTTTTACATTCTTTCGAGCTTGAGAAATTATTTGATGTGGTTGAGATATTAATTATGATTAATATGTGTTTTTGCTTCACTGATACATTTATCATATAGTTTATCCACTTAATATTGTTTGAGTTGTGGTTGTTTTATTGAAGGAAAAATCCACCAAAAAACTGGTGTATGTAGAGGAGATTTGTTGTAATGGTAATATGCAATCAAGTTGAAGGATTGACAATAAGAATATGTTTGTTTGGAGGCCTATTTTGAGGGGTTTTCATCTTGCGTTAGTTTATTGTTTTCAATTTGGAACTTGATTACATGTCATTTTTTTGTTTTTAGTTATACTAGCAACTGAATCATGTGGTGACAGCAAATGGCATTAATTGATTATCTAGCCCTCACAGAAGCCCTTGTTTATTTTTTTTCTTTTAAACGTGGTAAAATTCCATCTGAGTGAGTTAACGGGTCTGTGTAAAACATTTAACTTTGGAATATCAGGGTATTTTTTTTTTAAAAAAAACACTTAGCATATTGAGTGGTGGCCTGATGGGGGGGGTGATTGAATAGAACCAAAATAAACCGGATGCAGATTTTAAACCGCTCTTGGTAGTTTCTCCCAAATTAAACCCAGCATGTTGACACCTCTACCAGCTTTTTTCCTGTCTTGTGTTATATTTTGTCATTTGTTAGCGGTAAAGAAAATTCGGCTATGAAAAAGGGGACCTTTTTTTTAAGATTTGTTATGAACCTATGAAAATAAAAAGTAAAATAAACTAATTTTGTCAAAAAATAAATTAGTTTCGCTACCGTGCTGGAGAAATGTAACTAAGAAGAAACCTCAGGGCCAGTAAAAAAATTTACCAGTTTAGTCTGCCAACTCTTCCCAAGTGAACTGTTCGAACTGGAGGATACAATAATTACCAGGTTGGTGCTTTGCAGTTTCTAAGATTTGGTAGGAAATTAGTGTACGAGAAAGTAGAAAAGAAAATGACACTAAAATAATTTAAAAAAGGATACGATTTTTCTTTACAAGTTCCGACCCATCCGATTGTATAAACAATGGTTTTGTCAAATTAGACCCAACCTTGGTCAAATTAGAAGTCGCCAATATTTGATCCTAAAAACAAAGGACAAATTGTTTGTAACTCAATTGGAATTCACATACGATGCGGAATAATTGAAAATTGACAGAAATGCTGCAAGTTACTTTATGTCAATTTTGGTATAATCAGTAACTCAGTATAATTTACTTCGGAAGATATTTTATTCAAATAAACTCTACAATTATTATACGTGTTTTTAGCTACAAATTTATTTAGTACGACACATTCATTAATTACGAATTTTTCAATAACTACCACTCTACCAGACAACTGTAAAGTCTGAAGTCTAAAGTCTCGTAACAGTACAGACTGACAAACTTGGACCTAACAGAAAGGATTTAGAAACTGGGCCGTTGCAATTTAAATTTCAATTTGACCTTTTCACATTTCAACCCAAAATTCTCGACACGAGATCGGAAGAAAGCAGAGGAGAGAAAGAAAAGAGATGAGAAGCAAAGCGGCACAGAACGCGATGCGATCGGGTGTGGTGGTGATTGGAGCGGTGGCCTTCGGTTACCTCTCTTTCAAAATCGGGTTCAAACCCTACCTCGACCGAGCCCAGCAGGAGCTCTCTCATTTAGAACCCGATCCGCACTCTATCTCTGCTAGTGGCACAGATGGTTCTAGTGCTTATCCTGAGGACAGTGCTGCCGTAGTGTTGAAAGACGAAGTAGATGGAGAAATTCGCTGAAGGTGTAGAAGTATTGGGTTGGGATAGTAGAACTAATAAATTTTGGAAGTTTTTTGTGGATTTGGATAAGTGCGCTGCTGCAAGTTATTGTATTCAGCTAATTGAATAGATTTAGAGATGATAAAGCAGTTGTGTTTTAAAAGATGAGGATTATTTTCTTTTCTTGTAAATTTTCTGAAGGTAGAAAATTTCGCCTTTCATTTTGAAGTGCTTTTTGTTATTGTTTCCAAAGCATATTTTCAGTGTTTCTGGTTTCAGCATTTCAACAAACACTTTCTGCTACCTACTGATAAGTATTCAAATTGAAACTTCATTGATCATCATAGTTTTTGTGGACTACTGCTAATTCTTGTGGTTAGTGCCTTAATGGTTTGTAGATTTTGAAGGAATATATAATATAATTCTTGTGGTTAGTGGCTTAGTGCCTTAATGGTTTGTAGATTTTGAAGGAATATATAATATAATTCTTGTGGTTAGTGCCTTAATGGTTTGTAGATTTTGAAGGAATATATAATATAATTCTTGTGGTTAGTGCCTTAATGGTTTGTAGATTTTGAAGGAATATATAATATCCCTATATATAAAGTGCTAAATGAGCATCCTGCAGCTAAATAAAACATTTTTTGCAGCCATTATGCATTTCTAATTACACTTACTGAATTCACGCACATCTTTCCTGCTTCTAGTTATACAATTTTGCATTTCTAATTACACTTACTGAATTCCAGAAACATCTTTCCTGCTTCTAGTTATACATTTCTATTATCATTTACTCAAAATTGAATAATGATAATAATTTCAACATAAATGTGTTCAGCATAGCTCAAAATTGAACAAAAAATATGCATGATGCAAGAAAATCATCAAGTAGATAGATGTTCAGATGTTAACATAAATCTGATAAAGATTACAACAGTTAAAATAACTAAGAATTCATTAAGATTCTAAGAACAAAAAACTCAGTAACACTTGTAACATTTGAAAAGTAATCTGATAAATCGTTCTTCTAGACTTTGCTAAGCAAAACGGTTGCTTTCTCCACATATCATACGGATGAAATTCTTAACCTCAAGGAGAGGTGAGTCGAGTGCGCAACCTGCTTGACCGCCTTAAAGGAGTAACTCCTGATTTCGTAGATTCCCTTTGATTTTTGTTCTGTAATTTCAAAAAAAAAAAAAGACCGAATATTAAATAAGGAGCAACATTCATCGAGCCAAAATTAATGGAAAAAAAGCCAAAATTAAAGGAAATGCAAACATTCCTACGAAATTTACCAGTATATAGATGTATTACTTTTGTGATGTCAGAAAAAAAAAATGTCAATTTCTCTAAAAGGACCTTATAAAAATTAATGGAAAAAAAGGAAATGCAAACTGCACCTACCATTGCAACCTTCTCAAGTAAGGTTCCTGGGGTAATAGGTGCTGTTGGAGTTGCCTGTGCCACTTCCTTCAGAGGACTTTGTACCATAGTAGTGTTGACAGCATCCATTGCTTGTAACTCCACTTCCTCGACAGAACTTCCATTTACCATAGTTGTATTAGCAAGTGAGAACTCACTCAACAAGTCCACTTGTGGTGGCTGGATCACATGCATTTTACTATTACCAGCAATAGTAATTGACACTTTGTCAGAAGGTTTTTTTGCAGCCCCTAAACCTCTCTGCACATCAGTTTCACTTGCCCGGTTTTGCTTCTTCTTCTTGTCAAACATATTGCTTGTGTGCTTGTGCAAATAAGCAATCATTGCAGCCAAAACTGAAATGCATGCCAGAGCTTGCATTGAATAAAACAAGTAGAGTTGCATTTTCAATGCCTCTGACCTCTCCAGGGTTTGCATATCCCCAGCTGCATGCAACTCCACTTCTTCTGGAAATTCTACATTGTTCTCTTGAGCCAACAAGCCAATACCAGTTCCTATTTCATCAGTGGCCTTTGTCACTTTGAATTCACCACCATCAAAATCCCCTTCCTCTTCAGGTGTAAAACCACCACCTCCTATTTTATCAGTCTCCATTGTCACCTCCAATTCACCACCATTAAACATCTCTTGCTCTTCTTCAGGTGTAAAAGTAAAACCACTTATATCAAACTCCTGTGGTATAGCCTCTTCTGTTGTTTCTCCCCTTTCTTCAATCCCGCATGTAAGTTCTACATTTCTCCTATTCAAGCACATTTTTGACAGCCCAATCATCTCACCTAAGACACTTACCTCACTTGTTCTCTCATGTAACTTGATCTCCACATTTGAACTCATGGAAAAAATGTAACAAACTGAAGAAACTAAGCACACAAGAAAGAAAATTAATTTTAACCCCAATTTAGGGTTACTGACCCCCTCCTCCTCTTCTTCATCACTTAGACACTTCTCTTCCTCACATACTGCTATTTGCACTTGCGGTGCAGTGGAAATGCTGGAATTGGATTGTGATCGATCTTCTTCCTCAATGGCCTTATCTCCCGGCATTTGTGGGGAAGTAGAAATGATGGATGTGCATGATGAAATCCCTTCTTCCTCATCTAGCATTGCCTTCTCTATGCGGCGCATAGTTTCCATTCTTCGGTTTGGGTCATATCGAAGGAATTCAGGTCTGGGTGAAGTGTAATTTGTTACCGGATCATAAGGGAGGGGATAAGGTGTGTCAGGCCTCGACCCATCAGTGGAAACTGGGGTATGCTTATCAGTATTTCTTTGGTGACTAGATTTCTTTGAGGAATTGGATAGATGGTTTTTCTCTGTCAAAATTCTCTTCTGTGACAAAGGAGATGTAAAGGGAGATTTCAAACTTTTGTGTTCATTTCTTGAAATGTATTTAACAGAAGGAGAGATTGTGTTGGGAGTAAAAGAATTTTCGTTGGATTCATGAGAGACCTTCGTGATGGTTTTGGGGCTCTTTCTTTGAGGATCTGCAATGAGAGTTTGAATCATGGGCAATAAATTAAAAAAAATGTTATTTTTTTTTTCAGATCATTTACTGCTTATCCTTGAGACCTCTATTTACATTAATTGTAACCCAAATTATCTAGCACCTCCAAAACCAAGATTTCAAATATATTGAAAATGTATCCCAAATTTTGGTTGTACATAAAAGATATACAAGAGTTCGGTTTTACATAATAAAAGATGGTCATAAGAGTACATTTTCCTATATTGTATGGTTATAAAAGTCCTAAATAAAATAAACGATCCGTACAAGGAATGAAATTTCTGAGAAAATAAACTACCATTGATATTTGTGCAAACCTATTGATATTGAATTCTATTAAAGATGTAAGAATAGTACTATCCACAGGTCCAATTGAATGCAATTTCAGAAAGATTACCAGAGCGGCCTGAATTTGTGCAAAACCTATTGACATTGAATTCTGAGAAAATCAACTGATATTGATATTTCTGCAGAACCTATTGACACCGAATTCTATCAAAGATGTAAGAATAATATCCACAGGTCCAATGGAAAGAACTATTGAGAAAAGATTACCTGAGCGGACTGAATTTGGGGAGCGAATCTTGTTGGAGAAATCCATTTGATTCAATTGTTCTTCTTCTGAGAAAAATCTTCGAATCACAATTCAATAGCCTTTTAAGTGCTAGGTTCTGGATTTACTCTGTGTGTGTGAAAGAGAGAGGAGAGAGGAAAGAGGGAGGGAGAAGGAGATTTGGGGATGAGGTTTCTACTTTAAAGACGAGGCGTTTATCTTGGGCTTTTTTGTAATGTATTCGAGTATTCGACCGTTGGGATGACAAATTAGGAAATTATACAATGATCTCCATTTTATTCGAACTGTATTAATCCATTTCTCTGACAATGCTATTAAATGGGTACAGGGAAACAATGATTATTTAAAGTTCTGCAAAAATGGGGCGTCCTTTCTGGCTACCATGAGTCCAACGGTCAAGAATCAAGATTTTAATCCCTTGTGCCTGTTCCGTTGTAATTCCCATCCTCTGAGATATCTCAAACTGTGCGCGACTTTTTGGAAAATCACAACCGTTCAAATACGTTCTACACAAATCACAAAGCACAACTAATACTGGGTTTTTGCGCTGTCCCCATAGGAATCGGACACGTCGGTCACGCAAATTTTGAGATATCTCAGAGGATACGCACTCGTTCCATTGTACCCGAGGAGTATTCTAGGTTTATTCAATCTCTCTCACGATTCGTGTTAACACGGACTTGATGTTCAGCATATTTGTCTGACCTGGAGGAGCACGTTCAAGTGTTCAGCAACTCTGTACAGTTGATGCAGTTTACCCTACAACCTTGTTCTCGCGAGTCACTATCGTAACAAATTCCGAATTGAAAATTTAGCGATGTACACAAGGATATACTTTAGAAATATTTTTTTTGTATTTTATTAAAGAGTAATGTTTTCGTATCCAAGTCATCATACTCTATTCAGTCCCCTAACTAATTCAACTGATATATTTCTAATTTTAGAAACTAATTTAACTGATATATTTTCAATTTTGTATCGCTAAATAACAATGAACGGTTCTTTGAATACGAAATAGAATAATGTTTCATCTCTAAGGTTCTAAATAGCGATTATAGCAGTATAGTGGGGAGATGAAAAAAAAAAAAAAAAGCTATTGCGAATAGCGTAGCTATAGCGGAAGCTATCACACATAACAATTTTTCCTTTTCAAATTTTATATTCTATATTTATACTAATTATCAACACAATCAATATTAGAGAATGGATATAACAACAAAATGACAACTAATCTAAGTCTATACTTTTTATCAATTACGCAAATAAGAAGGAAAAAAAAATCTAAAAAGTAACATTATTTAATAATTTATACTTCATGGTATTACATATTATAATAGACAAAGAGCAATTAATTTTATAAGGTAAATAAAGTCAATATACATATTTAAACATTGCATAATTATAATAATAATAATCAAAATCAGTTTTCAATTGAAACGAACGATAATAATTTTACAAATGAATATTATAAAAAGAGTAATCAAAATAAAGAATTAGTATTTGAATATTTCTCGATATAGAATGATAGAATAAATCACAAATAAAAATAGAAACATATAGTTTGGTTTAGTATACTTATCGTAGAAGACCGTGTAGTATTAGAAATAAGAATAGAAGTACAGAAGTCCATATAAATTGCAAAAAAAAAATCATATAGCATAGTGGTAACTATAGTGGGTCTCATATAGCGGTAATAGCGGTCAACTATTATAGCTATAGTGATCGTAGCTGAGTTAGCGTAATTTTATCTTATAACTTAGTATTTATGGTCCTAAAAAAGTTATAACGTAGCTATAGCGCCAGTATAGCTAGTTATTTAGAAGCTTGTTCATCTCTAAACCCTAGTCCCCCGTTCAGCCCCCAACTAGTTCAACTAAATTTATCTACTCTGCGACAACTGCCTTATCCAATGAGCCAAATTATTCCCGTCACTTTTTCCCTTTCATTCTGATTGAAATCCCTCTTCTAAGCTTAGAAGTTTCCTCTTTCACTAATCGGAGCATAATCGTCTATCCTCTACTTAGAAGATACCTCTTTCACTCCAAATTCATCTATTCTCCACTTTCAATCTAACCGGAGCATAGATTGATCAATCAATCGATTGAAAGTACGAGAGAGACATGGGAGGTTAGAGGCAGCGAATGGTGAAGAGATCTGCGATTAGCATCACCGAAGAAGAACAATTTTGGTACCGTCTTTCTACTGCTCATCTGTCAACTCTTCTCTCTCGATCCAACTAGAACTGGGAGATTGGGCGTTTGGATCCACTCGCACAAGTCGATAACAATCCAGCCACAGTCTATGCGAGTTGCCGACTTGCCGTGTTCGCTCTTGAAAGCTTCTGGAGATCAGAATCTGTTTTCGAGTGCCTACCTAGCGTCATTCGCACAGTCGAAGAGGTATTTCGAGATTTCAAAGAACAATGAGCTGGAATTATTCGAGCACTTACCACTTGTATAATTTACCTCTTATTTTTTTGTTGGATTTAGTAATTTTAGGTTTATTTTGTTTGTGCCACATCTATCTGGAGATTTCTATACGTCATTTTCAATTTTGTTCTATTGGTCCAACATGTCTTTCCGGGGAAAAATTTCTTTGAGTGATGCTTCTTTCCTGAAAAATTGTGTGTGTATGTATCATTTTTAATTTTGAAATTAATGTGTCATTTTAGAACGAAATCAGCTTAATCTGTTCATATTTCATTTGCAATAAAGCTAATTACTTATATTTATTTCTAAGATAGATGTGGCACAGTAGACTCAGTGAAAATGACTCACACAAATACTGAGATATGGATGCGCGTCTCGGTCTAAAAAAGGAGAAGATTTCTTTTGTATGAAGACTGTGCGTGTCACTGGAAACCCCTTTTTCATCTTTGTTGTCTTCGCTGTCTCCAATTATAACTTTTGAGCAATTTTAACAAGTTGTTGTTTAATGATCATGATATCATTGAAGTTCATATGCTTTGTACATCAGGTTTATACACTTTATTTGTTGAAATTTAAAGGTTAGATTGCAATATATTTTATTTTTTATTCAGTTGATCGTTGGGTTAAAATGCTTCATTTTTTTCTTTTGAATGCTTGATCATTGAGATTTAAAGGTTAGATCTCGCTCTAAATAAATTGGATGTTTATTATTTAGCTAGGTTTAAATGCTTGATACATGAGGTTTTTACGCTATATTCATTAGGTTTAAATGTTGATGGATTATAGTCAAAATCTTTTTTTTTCTTATTTTCAATCATGGAGTTTTATATTGATTTTTCTCAAGTTGCAAAATTCATTACTAGGTGTTTTCATTGTGGATAGATTACTTAATTTGCTAACATAACAAATGGAGACAAGGTTTTTATAATTTATTTTATTTCCTTTTTCTCTTTCCTTTTAAGAAAAAAAGACTAAAACTAAGAGCAGTCTTACTATTGAGAAGATATTGTCATATTCTGGTAATGAAAGGCAAAGATGCCTTGTACTGTACTATTTGAGCTTTATCTCTCGTATTATTTAAATTTCACTAAATAATATGAAGATGCTGATAGCTATTTGGTATTGCCTTAATTGATTTACTATGTGATATGGCTCGAGACCTTGCAGACCTATAAATCAATAATTATAATTTACAGTATGAAAAATATGTCTATGTGACAAGGTTGTTGGCATATAAATGTCAGAGACTAGTGGAAGTGATGATTCTGATGAGTTGGAGCTCGGTACAAGCTACTACTCGTCAAAGCACAATATGATGATGACATGGCAATCTAATTTACTAAAGGTTGTGGGTTTGTAGAGGCCCCATGTGAATCTTGCTACTACAAGGCCAGATATCAAGTTATAATTTCCTAATTAATTTCATCTATTATAGTCTGTGCATATTAAGGCAAGAGGTGTTGCTAATGGGTCTGACTGACCTGGTCATGGTTCTGGCAGAGGCACTAGTTGTTAGTTTTTGCATACATTTGAATTATTTTAATAGAATTAGTATAATAAAGTAGATTCGTAGATGCTTGTAAGAAGGTTAAAATTTTTGAATTTATTGTCTTGCCGCATCATGAAATCCTTCACTAGTAACGCTGGTGAAATGTGAAGTATTCATAACTAACAAAATGGTGTTTAGTTTTGTAATTAAAAATGATCTTCACTAGAAGATGTGTATAATAGTTCTGCAATTAAAAATGATCTTCACTCGAAATGCGGCGCTACTTGTTTCTAATTTTGGTAAGCTGAGAGAGGATCAGACGTTGGATGTTAAAGATGTGGTGCTTCCTTACTCTTACCAGCTAATGATCTTTTAATGCTTCATTCTTTAGTTTTAATTGCTTGATCATTGAGGTATAAAAGTCAGATCTCACTATAAATATATTGCATGTTTGTTATTTAGTTGATTGTTAGGTTTAAATGTTTGATACATGATGATTATATACTTTATTTTGCAGATTTAAAGTGATATTGTTTGTGGTTTAAATGCTTGCAACGGTTTTATTTTTATTCACTAATTGCTTATTTTCATTGTATCAGACTAATTGTAGATTTCATGAGATTTCATGGTATTGTTTTACACTGTTAGAAGGAATATGTAGATATTATTTTTGGTAAATAGTAATCAATTGTCAGTTGAACTTGAAATAGATATTCTGGCATTAAGTGTCAGTCTAGGACCCACTGTCAAGTCCCCAACAATCATCTATGTACACTACCAAACAACCATCTATGTACACTACCAGGAAGTACAGTGGCATGATTGTACCTTAAATCTTGTTTCCATCACTAACAAATTTGAGCAAGGTCCCTTCCTTTAATTTTCCTTTTGCGTATATAGGGTTTGCAATGGAAGACCAACATCTTCGAGTCAAAGCCACCATCTTGATTCAGAATTATTCACTGTCAGTTCATATCTGGGCACTCTTTCTAAGCAACTAAGCACCAAAAACAAGTGATGTTAGCAATTTGTTAGGCTCTGAGAAATTATTCGTGTCCTGGACTATTTTGTCTTTTGTTAATCTTTTATTTCCATAAGAATTTACTTGTTTGTAGGAGACTATATCAAATTGGCAAAAAAATTATATTTGATTTTGTACATATTTGTTGCAACTATCTGTTTTTTTCCTTACTTATGTACCATAAAATACTTTTTCATAATTTAAATTGTATATTATCCATGTTCGATTTATGATGTATTAGTCAAGATTTTAGTTGGCCAAATTTTTTTAGCACAATAATTCATCTTTTTTTAGTGTCAATGATCATTTTTCGTGTTTTATTTTTATTTTTCAGAAGCATGTAACCTATAAGATCTTATTTATATATATTCAATATGCCATAGGTTTTCAATAAATAAAAAATGGGATGCTTATTTGCAAATTTGAGGTTTAAATGGTTGAAAACAGGGATATACTAGCTTCAGAATAGGCATCAAGAGTGTCAGTTCGAAGAAGTGCCAGCTAAAAAAATAAAAAATAAAAAAAAATTATAATTAGGTTTGAGATTTATACGCTTGAACGTATTAATTTAAATGATATATATAAGAGAATTAAATGGTTGAGAAGCTACATTCCAAGAGTCATATCAACCTTGTAGAAGGTCGTCATGGTCAAAAGTGTCAGCTGTAAAAATAAATAAATTTATATTTAATTTTTAAACACTTAAATATAGTAGTTTAAATGGTAGATATCATATGTTTAAATGGTTGAAAAGTTTAAAATCTTGAGAATTTAAAGTGCTCAAGAATTTTATTTAAAAAAATAATAATGATTTAAAACTAACTCTAAAGTATGTATTTATGGATCTCATTTGAAAGACAAAATTGAGTAGAAAATATTTGTATTTTTAGATTTGCAAAATTTATTATGAATTATCGAAAAAATGAACGAGAATGATCAGATGAAAAAAGAAAATAAGAGTGGGTGAAAGGAATATTTTTTTTTTTGGTTTGTAGACAAAAATAGTTGGGAGTTAAAACAATCCACATTTAGAATTTAAATGCTTATAAATAGAGTTTTAAAAACTTGTGAGTAGCATTGTAAATAATTATAAACAGAGCTTTAAATGCTTTGAATATTAATGCTGAAAATGAAAGTTAGATATTAAATACTTGAGGCACTGATTGATTGAGAGATTTTGTTTGGAGTGCAATTATTAGGCTTCATTACTTTGAAAATGATTTGGTACTAAGTCATAAAATTATGAAGTTCGTGAATACTATACAAATGATTCGAAAAACTTTGGAAATGATTGGAAAATTTGTTTGATTCTCATATTCATACGGGAAGAAGTTAAAGTTTAATAATTTGCAAATTGTCTTTTATAAGCAAAACAACTAGGGGTGTCAACAAATAACTTACTCGTACCTGTTATGACAAAGAAAAAAAAAAATTATAGTATCCATACCCGTTATGATGAAATTATCATAACGTATCCGTATCCGTTTTGATAAAGAAAAAAAAATTTTATCCTTACTCGTTTTTTTGAATATGATACTGATCGGATAAATAGATGAAAAAAATGTCATTGATATGTCGATTTGTATTTTTGATAAAATATTTCGAAACAAGAAAAATAATAATAATAAATACAACTAATTTGTATTTTAAAAATTTAATAAAATATAAAATTTTATTGTATATATATCATTTTCATACAAATATATATATATCTATATATAATTTTATTTTTAAAGAATTATTTTATATAAAAACGAATAAAATAACGTGAAAAAAAAACCGTTACTTATTCGGCCCTTATCTATATTTCCGAATACGATACGGATCGAGTAAATAAATAAAAAAGTGGCATTGATACCTAAAAACAACATACAACAGTCTGATGCTCGTGCAACCGAAACAAAACACTAAAAACAAGAAGAAAAAATTGATGAAGAAGTAAAACATAAGTTCGAACAAAAATCCAATTATTATTATTTTTTTAAAAAGAATTAAAAAGAAAGTAAGATTTAACAAACTTCACTACATAATAATTTTTATTTCGTCTAACGTCATGCTGCAAATATAAATTTGCAAAATGCCTTCAACACAGCATATGTTAAACCTTTTCTTAACGACTCTAAGCTATAAAACAATTTAACTTTAGATCCGTTTCTCCGACCATTAATTTATATATAATATACTTTTATAATAAATACATGCACAGTGAATCAGTGATAAATTATAATTTAAAAAGCGACATATTTTGTTATTTGAAGAAGCAGATGTATAATCTGGAAATAAAAAAATATTCTTGACATGGTAAGAAATTGAATGTCCGAAATTACGAATTTATAAACCTTTCATACCCAGGAATGGCCAGTTATATACACTCGGATCACAATAAGATCCACACAAAATGTCGATCTTACCGCCATGTCTTCTTTTCATCTTTTCTCCGGCTTTTTCTATCCGATGTAGACCATACACAGCTAGTCGCAAGGAATAGACGGAGGCTAAGGCTTTCGCAGATCTCTTCTTCTTTATTTAGATCTATTGGTTCACGACTTCACGGAATATCGGTCAGAATATTACCACCACGGTGGAGGGCCCAGCGAATTCTGGGTCCGTATCTCTAAAGTAACCCAAATTTTGAGTTAAGATGTGGATTGTCCGATCGAATTCGAGCAATCGCGCCAAAGCAGATCGAACAGTTGGGATCCAAACTCAAAATTTGATTTACTTTAGGGACGGGTGTTGGAGTATAGATTCTTTAAAATAATCTAAATTAGAGTTTGGGTTGTGCCACTTCAAGCGAAAAAAAAAAATTCGCCATTGCGATCAGCCCACACTCCTCCCTCCCCCCTCCCTCCTAAAAAAAAAAAAAAAAATCTTCTCTCTCCTCCTTCACTTCCTTTGTACGTTTTTTCTATCCATCTTTTTCATTTGAATCGGTACTTCTATCTAGTGAATCTGATTATCATTTTTAGTGAAATATAGATTCTCTAAAATAATCCAAATTAGAGTTTGAATGGTGCCACTTAAGACGTAAAGCCAAGCAAAAAAAGATTCGTCATCGCGATCAGCCCCCCCCCCCCCCCCCTCCAAAATAAATAAATAAAATCTTCTCTCTCCTCTGTACCTTCTTCTTATCCATCTTTTTCATTTGAGTCAGTGCTTTTGTTTAGTGGATCTGATTATCGTTTTCAGTGCTTCCACCTAGTGGATCTGGCCAGCTCATTCCTTCGTCGTCTTCGAGCCGGTGATTCCATCTAGTAAATTTGGCAACTATTCTTTGGTTCTTCAGCTTCATGGATCTAGTCACCGCTCTTCGCATTGTCCTTCTAGAGGTTCTTATTCTCCAACACCAACGGTTTGCAAAATCTTACCCTCTCTTGAGTTATTCTTTTTCTCTTTAACAAATGACAATGAAAAAATAGATGAAACGAGTTGCACGTATAGTCATTTTATATATATATTAGAATAAATATTCAGTTTCATTCACACAATATTATTAGGAAAAAAAATTGAATGTATGTGACCACCTTTATTGCTTACAATGTCTTAGTGTATTTGCTTGATGATCTTTTTTTTTTTTTGTTGTTGTAAATTCTATGATAAAGTAGATGATAGAATCTTACAATGGTAACATTTTTATTTTTATTTATTAAAATGGCAATCAAGTGACAACAAATATAATTATTTAGGAGTCCTATCTTGTAGTGAAACGCAAAATAAGATCATGGTATTCTTTTAATAAAATAATTAACAACAAAATAAGCCGATAAAAAAAAATTGTCCATATAAATAATAAATTTCATGAATGTCATGTGCTCGTACTAGTTTTTTTGTTTTTTTGTTTTTTTGTTTTAAAACCCGTAAGCGATTGCATTCATCCAATGATTTACAAAATAGCTATTACATATATTTTCTTTGTTAAAATTAAGAAGTATTAAAATCTATATATTTTGCTATTTGTACAATCATCTAATTTACTATGTCAGAAAATAAAAGATAATTGAAGTCAGAGAATGCGAATTGATCTATTCGTACCCGAATAACAAGTAGGTGGGCCTTCCGATTTTTTTCTCTGAGAATGTAGACACAGCAGTAAGTTCTTCAAGTTGCATATCCCGCATACTATGCTGCATCGAACCCTTTTTGATGACGAAACATCATCTTCTTTTTGAATTCGACACCTCCCAGAGGAGTTTACAGTCGAGAGACACTGAATCAAACTAGATCGAGACAGTCACCACTCGAGAGGAGGAAAGAAGAGGGCACTGAATCAAACCGAACCAAGACAGTTACCACCCAACCGAGATGGCACTAAATCAAACCGAAACCGGGAACTGAATCAACCAGACCAAGACAGTCACCATTGAGAGAGGGAGAAGAAGAAGAAAGAGAAGAAAGAAAACAACTCGTTGCATTCTCGTCATCGTCAACAACCAAAATACATACCTTATTCATATATATATATATATATATATATATATATATATATATATATATATATAGTAGATGCTACGGACAGAATGAATTCACAAACCCTCAGTTGAACTCAGAAACTCGAGACGAACGGAAAATACAACAAGTGGCGAAATTCTTGAACAAGTCTATCCGCTCAGTTAAAACGCAGCAAGTTGAACCGGACAAATGAAAAGGGGTAGATAGAGGGGCAGGATGAAGAGATGCAGAGGAGCCGGTCGACTCTCAAACCTGCAACCTGTCTTCGTTTTCTCTCTGTTGTGCTCGTACTAGTTGTTCATTAAAAAAAAAAAAAGTTGGATGTTTGCTATAAGTGCGGATCGGACTGTTCTTTATTTTATTTTCTTAAATACAACCATTTTAAGTAATTCATACATCATATTTTATATAATCTGAATAATAATTCGAGAACGATTCGTTGTAACTTGGCCATACCTTTTTATTTCATCAATGGTTCAAATAATATTAAATTGTTATTGTCCCCTAAAGTCATCCGAGCACTAATACATATATTATAAATTCTAACGGAAATTTAAAAGACTGATCTTCTTTTTTTTTAAAAAAAATCAAACAAAATATCATCTCTTAATATTTTTACAAAGAAAAATGTTATGATCCCCAATCCATCATATCCGAGCACATTCCCCAAGTAGTTTAATAGAAAAAAAAAACCTTCAAATATTATCTAACTTTAATATCCAATGCTAATATACAAACATTTAATTTATAAAAAAATTTATCTATTTTGATAATTCATTTTAATAACAATCATTAAACAACTTAAAAATTTTATTTTTTTTTCAAAAATAGATACCACTTTTTAGAAATTAAATGTACTAGAAAGATGATAATATTTTATGTATTTACTTAGAAGTGATTTTTGAACCGGGATCAATAACTGAGAATCCAAACATTTTTATTTTTTTTCCAATAACACATAAATAAATATATTAATTTTTCTTACAGCCGTAAAAAATCCAGCATGAAAAATATTGGTTCGGATTATTTGTAGCAGTTTTTCTAATAAATCAAATTATATAGTATTCCATCTATTTTCAAAGAAATATATTAAATATTTCTAATATTTCAATACAAAAAATAAATAAATTATAAATATTTCTATTTTAAAAAATCTTAAAAAAGAAAAAAATATTGAAACCGGAAAAAAAAATTACGGTTTTTTTTTTAGCAGTTGGTTTTGGAATTCTAAAACCAGAATTTTTTTTTTCCGGTTTTAAACTTAATTATCAGAAAAAAAAAAATTCCTGGTTTAGGTAGATTTCGAAATCCTACCCAGCTTTGGTTATTTTTAAAAATTTAATTTGTTTTTGGATATTTATAAAAAATTCGGATAGCTTTACAACACCAAATAAATGCCTTGCGTATGATTCTCAAACTAGCCCGTATTTCGCACTATTAATTTGTTTTCTCCAGACATAAGTAGAGGGGTAATTTTTGCATTATTTGTGCATACTTGTGGAGGAATTAAGACGATATGTGTAATGTTTTCCATTATTCAAATGTAACACAATGTTGAAGAACTTCCATTTATATACCTCCTTGAATTTTTTGGGAGCATATTCCATATATATTTGTAATTAGTAATTATTTTGTTCCTTTTAGTTGAATAATTATTTTGAAAAAGTGAAATGGACCAGGCCAACCAAAATCAAGTAGAGAGAGAGGCAATTCAATCTTCTTCTTATTCTGTTGATAAACCAAAATAAACTCTAATGAAATCTCAGTTTGACCTTTCGGTTCACTAAAGTTCTCACAAGAAAAAGATGGATATAGGAAAGAAGAAGATCAATTTCTAAGATCATGATAAGCCAAACAAATGCAATTGAACAAAAAAATAAACATCAACCAATTTCATGCATGTGTCTATGTCACTTTATTAAAATATTGTGTATGATTCAACAAACAGAAAATTAAAATATTATGATTTATAATTGTATCAATGGGGATTTGAATGCCAACAGAGAAAATTACAAATTAAAAAAAAAAAAATCAATTTAATAAACTTTGATTGCAAAATGTAACAGTGGTATATATTGGTACGGTTAAAAAAGAGATACAAAAGAGGTTTTCTTAATAATCAACTGAGAAAGAAGTGAGATAAGATTTAAGAGGAGAAGGGAGAGCCAAAGTGGGTCCAACAAAGATATTTTGTCAATAAATTTAAATTTAAAAGGTATGTATTTTGTTTGATGTTTTAAGAAGTAGGACATTCTTTTAAATTTTCCAAATTCTAACTCATATTAAGATGAATCATTGAGCCGGTTCAAGACTCTTTATATTAATAATTAAAAAAAGATTATCCTTTTTTAATTAAGTTTTTATAATTGCTGTTTATTTTTCAGCTAATGTAAACAATATTGTCTGTAAATTTGTAAACTGAATACTAATTCCTATGATCTAAATTTTAAAATAATTAAGAAAGAGGCTATGATACAATGCATAGCACATATGGTGCGTATTATGAGTCTATATCTTCCTTTTAAAATTTCAAAATGTCAATTTAAATCATTCAACATGATTTTTCGTATAAATATATATATTTATAAATCAAATTTTATAAAAAAAATTAAATAACAATTATTTTAAATAGATAGAAAAACACTGCCGTTGGATGTTCTAAAGTGTTTTTTTTTTATCTATATAAAAAATAGTAAAAAGAAATCTAAAAAATCTAAAATTAAATTTACAAGTATATACGACATATTAAACGTTTCAGGTCAACCTTTTGAATTATGAAAATAGAAATATTAATTCATAATATAAATAAGTATGTATTTTGCATAGTACCATAACCTCGCTCTATTATATGTATATCTCCATTCTTATATTAAGTACGTAGATGTCTTGATCTATCAACGGTTGTGATTAAAATATGAAATTTTAGATTGCATATCAGCCCTCTAATCAGATAGTCTACCTTCTTTTGATTCTATGCCATTTTTTTTTATGTTTTTATACAGGTAGAAGTTTAAATTTGTTTAGACACATACTCGCTAAATGCAAGTGTCATTTAATTATTTTTTTAGATTTATTGATCATATCTTTACTTCTTTCTAAAAAAAAATTTATATCTTTTAAGGAATGTTATTTGTCATTTACTATGTCATTTGTATGAGATTTTTGTATAAAAATATATCTAAAAGATAAAAAAAATATTATTTAATTAAATATATCATTTAAAAATAATATTTACGCGTTGATGTTATTTAATATGTCATTTATAAATGTTATTTGTTATTTTGTATGAAATTTTTTTGTAATCTCTTATAATATCCGTTGCAATGCGCGACACAATTTTAATATTATGATATATGTGTACGCACAAAAAAATTCATCATTTTAGTTTTATTTTGATATATATCCACAGTTAACAAAATCGATGGACCAAGCTGTGATAACTTAAACTCATATTGTTGATGACTAGCGATTACCGAAATAAAGTTAAATATTCGTAATTTTTGTATATGCATGCGATTAAGATGATCTATAAAATATAGTCAATAATTTATATTTATGAATTTAAGTAGGAATAATATATTAACACGTTTCACACAATGAATCGTTCTATTCTGTTGTACCTCCCGGTTTTATAATTGAAACAATTAAAAATGCAATCATGTTCGGTACGGTCCATCATGGCTGCGGGTGTAAAGTGGTCGATACGTAACACGGACCTCGGCACGTGATTGATGGGCCGACGATATTGAGATGTTTTTGGAACCGCACTTGGGAGAATCAAATTAAGAAGAAGATTAAGTTCAATCAAGGCGCGCTGCAGGGTGCACGCACTTTCGTCTTTGGACACTTGTATGATACAAAAGTTATAGTTGTCTTTTTCAACATGACACGTGTCCACTTCCTGACGGCGATCTATCTATCTATCTATCATTTATTGGAGGCTAACGAATAATTAATTGTCCCATAGCTTCCAAAATATATACAATCAAATAGAGGAGAGGAGGGTTAATAATGTTGCACAACTCCACTAAATATTTTAATTTTAAATATCGAATTCAAATTTGTATTCTGATTTTTTATGAGGTATGCATTCATTTCAAATGTTAGTATGTCCAATATTAACTATTAAGATTTCATTAGATAAACAAACAAACAAACTCTGTCATGTGGAATAAATTAATTTTGGATTTTGGTTGATGAAGTTGTGATAACTTAATTTCACTGCATTTTTTTTTTCTTTATCGTTGATCCAAGTTTCAAATTAAACTTAACGAATTAAAAGAATTATAAGACTCTCCTAAAATTATTATATTATGATTCGTTTTGCTATCGGAAGTTTAAAGTTATTATTCGTTTTGGATTATTATTCTGTTATGAATATCTCTATAATTTAATTTAACATGTAATTTTGAGTGCACTTTGATGCATGTGCAGTGCATTACGGATTGATGGGCGTGGGCCACATGAATTAATCCCTTTGATCTTGTTTTTTGCACCTAGTGCGGGCCTGATTTTAGTTCAAGATTCTTTCAAGAGGAGGGTTCAAATGCCTCTATTTTTTAGAATTTTAATAACTCAAAATTTAAATTTTAAAAATCAAAATAAAACCGTTAAATATGATCTATGTTATTTTCTTTATATGCTCATAAAAATTATCACGTTTCAATTTTGTTTTTATGTGAATTAATAAGTTGAAAAATCAACGTCTAGAAACTATCCACATTAGTATGTTTTTTACAAGCTCTTGATGACAATTAAAATAAATTTGAAATGTTATAATATTTTATGAGAACATAGAGAAAATGATCTAGATCATATCCAACAGTTTTATTTTGACTTTTAAAGTTTAAATTTTGAGTCATTAAAGTTATAAAAAATGGAGGCATGATGGAGGCACAAAAAATGGAGGCATTTGAACCCTTCTCTTCTTTCTATGTCGTTTTCTACGTGGTTTATTAATATATACTAGTATTGTACCTGTGCATTGCAACGTAAATATATTATAAAATGAAAAAGATCAATAATTTGATATACAAATTAAATTTCAAACTTTGATGTCGGTAAAGAGATTTGATAAAAAAAAAAATAGCTTGTAGAAATATATACATCTCATAAGCAAAAGTAAAAAGGACAAAAAATATTTAGTAAAAGTGAATTTGTATTAATAAATTAGTTGCTCCATTTTGTGACACTAATTATAATTAATGTTATTAAAATTCCTCCTCAATGTATGTTATCTATATAATTAACAACTCAAACTAAGAATAAACATGAACATACTAGTAAAAAAGAATATTTTTATCTTATCAAAATTGAAAAAGTAAAATTGTCAAAAGATTCACTATAACTTAAACTGAGAATGTATTAAATTTTGAGATATCAAATGTTGATAAAATATTTTTAAAAGATGTTAGCATTTGATATTTTTAAAAATAAATTAATCATCATCTTGATTCTTAAATAAGAAAATAAGGAATGAGAGATAGCTAGAGATGAGAAATAAATAAAGTGATTTTCTCTTCAATTTTGTTCTATATTCAATTTTAATTGTAACATATTGTGTAGCAGTATGTGTGGTGAATATGTTTCTAACTAAATTTATTTTTCTACACGTAAAAAATATGCATTTAATCAAAATAAGATAGATTATTTAATTGGAGGGCTGATATTAAATATGAAATTTCATCTTTCAATTATAGTCGTTGACAGATCAGAACATCTATGTGCATAATATAGGAATGAAGATAAACACACACACCCCTTTAATTTGCAAGATGATATTTACTTATTTTAAGTTAGAATATATGCGATTTCATATATAAAATAAATATCATAACCCTAAACATTATAGCTTAAAATCCAAACTGAAATGATATGAGAAACGTGCATGCGATTGATCAGAAATATTGTCGAATTAATATCTTTGGTCATTTTTATGTGCTCTCTTTTCACAGTTCATATATACATTCGACATTTTTTTTCTTCAGAAAATTACTTATATATACATTTTTTTTTTTTTGGAATTACTCTTTTATATACATTTTTTAAATTACTCATATATATACTTGATTACGTTAAATAACGTCGAATTCGTCAATTTTTTTTCTGCTAAATTATAATACACATATAAATGTAAAGGAATCACTCGAAATTGTATTTTTTTTTCAAATAATTTCGATACATTGAAAATGATTGATAAATTATATGTCCAACAATACATGTGCAAATATAACTTATTTTTTGTTTATAGTGTTCTGTGGATTATAAATTTTATAAATTTTGTAACTATATATGCTTATTTCTAGCATGATAGTTTCACTCTTGATCACATTAACGCCGCATATAATTAATTAATTACTCGTGGATAATTTCGCTTGTGGCGATGCGCGCAGTGCTTCACTCGTTCGCGTTAAAATTGATGAGAACAATTAATGCTATGAAAAGAAGAATAATTTAACCAAAAGAAAAGAATCACAATTCACAAGTAGATTTTTTGCGGCGCTATTTGAAAAATGTAAAGCCTAACCAAAACAAAATTCCAGCTTGAAATCGTGAAACAAAGGTATTTATATTATATTCTCTCATATTATTTGACATCTACGACACACTTATCATATCATTTTAATTTTAATAAATTACATGAAATTAATTACAGATCACATGATGATACACGATCAGTGATTAATGGGGCCACCCAATCACCCACGGACCATATTCTGAAAACCTCATTAAAATATATATTTCTCGCTAATCAATACACATGATAACCTTAAAATAATCTCAGATAATAATAATAATAATAATAATAATAATAATAATAGAAAAGAAGAAGATAAGAATATATATATCTCCTTTAATGCATTAAAGGCATGGATCATATTCCCTCCATTACTAATAGTCTAATACCGAATCTCTCCATTAATTACCAAATCCAGACATCAGAGATTCAGAATGTCGCGCAACAGCGCACGAGTCAACCCACCTCAACCGTTCACTTCCACTTTTACAAATTAGAATAATTAAGATCTCCAGATATTTCAGAACTGGAGAGGATTCAACCATTCCTGATTAGTGCCACATCTAGTCATGTTCCTGTTTTCTCGGCTTCTCTCACTGTGAGTGTGGGTCTCTGGCTTCTGGCACAGACCTCCATTCAACCCCTCACAAATCTATTTAAGCCCTCTAATCTAACAAGTTTCCAGGGAGATATAGAAATAATTCGTTATCCACGCCATGGGGAGGTTGGCGAGGGTGTACGCGGCGGTTGTGGTGGCGGCGGCGGCGGTCGCCGTGGCGGTTGTGGTGGTGAAGCGGAGAGGGAAGGGCACGAAGTGGGGGAAGGTAAGAGAGACCTTCACTGACGTTGAGAGGAAATGTGCCACACCAGTAGCGAGATTGCGACAGGTGGCGGATGCAATGGCTGTTGAGATGCATGCTGGATTGGCATCTGACGGTGGGAGTAAACTCAAGATGCTTCTCAGCTACGTTGACAATCTACCGACCGGGTAATTAGATCAAATTTGCATTCTTTTTTTTGTCAGTTGATTCAACTCTATTTGTTTTATAAAAAAAAATCGGGAGTGTCAGTTACAAACTTACAATCTAATTTAGAAACAAATCCGTACACAAAAAACTGAGCTAGTTGTGTAGCAAGTTTCTTAGTTATGTAATTTATGTCATTGCTAGTATTTTGATCTAAAAGTTTTTTATTTGAATTTTTGGAAACCAATAGATAGATCTTAGAAAGGTGAATCCAAAGATTCCAAACACAAGCTACAGAAAAGTGTGAATAGAAAAATCTAAATCTAAAACTATAATTAATTATTCCTCTTTGTATTCTGTAATTCTAATTTGCAAAATCAAATCCTGAATTTCAAATGCAATGTATAAAGATCCTTTTTTATAATTTTGGGAAGTACTCTATAATTTTTAGAAAATTAGGAAGTTACTCATTATTGAAATCTTTGGGAGAGCGCGATACTTGGAATTCAGACACTGTGCTAAAAGGCCCACAGAATCTCCAGGGGATTTGTACCCAGAATTAACCTCAGAAAATATGTCACAATAATCATTTGATAAAGAACAGGACAAGGTGCATTAGAGGTCCCAAATGACAGGTGTTGTAATTTGAGCTTTTAACAAGTTAACTTTAGCACTTCAATTGAGTCCTCACTTTCATATTGATTTGGGATGGTTTTCTTTCTGGAGGGAAAGAAAAACAAATTGGCTTATAAAGAAAATAGTTTGACGAAAATGGTTAATTATTAACTCTCAACTGGAGGTCAGAGGCAGCACCAAGAGGTATTAGGACAGATCACTTTGTTTTTTTTCACATTGTCAAAGAATTGATTTACTGTGATAAAATAATAACAGTATTTTTTTTATGGGGATGGTCAGATTCTATTGTTGCCTTCATTACTTTAATTTTTCCGAACAAAAGCTTTATCATTTTTATTAAATATCAAAACACACATAGTCTGATATATTTCCATCATAGAATCAAAGGAATTTTTCTGTAGTCAAGTGCTTTGCAATAAATGATAGATTCCAAGAGCTGGTCAGTTGACAAAGGCATATGGCTCACCTTGCAAATAAGTGCTGTCTCATCAAAACCTGTTTGCCAATGTGGAAAAAAGATTTTTTTTTCTATTTATTATATTTATTTAACAATATCGTGCCTAAGCCTTCATAATCCAGATGTTAGTCTCATCCAAACCTGTTTGCAATCATGGCTTTAACATAAATTTTTCAGTGTATTCCTTTTACATTACTAGGCAAAAATTTATCTGTGTATCAGAAATAAGCACTCATTTTCTCTTCTGTTTTATTTTGCGTGAATTCTTCACTAGAAAATGCTACAATTATTGCTCTTGAAAGCTAATTGAAAGATTTTTTTGTGAAAGAACTAAAAATGAAATAAAATGCTTCTACTTAGTGGTTTGTAGTTTGTACTTGATATTATTTTATGGATGCCACACTTTACAAAATCACTGCAGAATGTTGTTTTAAACTTTAATCGAAATATGCACTGCATGTAACTGTGGAGTTAGATAAAAATTAATATCTGGAATCTCTTTGGAATACTTTTACAGTGATGAAAAGGGGCTGTTTTATGCTCTAGACCTTGGTGGGACAAACTTTAGGGTTTTACGAGTACTGCTTGGAGGAAAAGAACGCCGTGTAGTAAAGCAAGAGTACGAAGAGGTCTCAATTCCACCTCATCTCATGCTTGGGGGCTCCCATGTAATCTCCTCTAGCCTTCTCGTTTTCTTCTTTTCCCTAAAAATTGCACATGCCCCTATATGTAGTTCCTATTTTTTTGAAGAAACCGATGTGCGTTCCTTTAATATCTATTTATCTGAATTTGAAATATTTTTTCTCAGGAGCTGTTTGATTTCATAGCAGCAGCGCTTTCCAGATTTGTGGAGACTGAAGGAGATGAATTTAGAATACCAGAAGGGAAGCAAAGGGAGCTGGGTTTTACTTTCTCCTTCCCGGTGAAGCAATTA
The DNA here is from genome assembly GCA_033356055.1 of Carex pumila. NCBI lineage: Eukaryota > Viridiplantae > Streptophyta > Magnoliopsida > Poales > Cyperaceae > Carex > Carex pumila. Next base: position 308,715 of record JARJHM010000291.1, read on the forward strand.
TCAATAGCATCAGGTACACTCATTAAGTGGACCAAGGGCTTCTGCATTGAAGAAACGGTACTTTTGTTTTTTCTTTGTTATCAGCTGAGAAACCAATTTTTTTTTATTTGACTTGTCCTTAAGCATTTTATGGTTGTGAATAGGCCTGTGTAGTTATTGGGCCACAGTCATTAAGCTTAAAAATTCCAATGGGCTTACCTTACAAAATAAATAGTTTTGCAATGATACAAGAGCGGTATTTCGCTTCAAAACAATTGTGAATATCATTGTATAAATTCTCAGATATTATCCCCTCCTTTTGTTAGTCAGTAACATGTGTTGTCATATTCATTGATAAAGGCATTAATACTTGAAAAAACTAAACTGATTAATTTAAGAAATGCGGGGACTTTCTGATCTCTCCAATAATCTAGGGGGTTCTGCAGATTTCTCGAAGGACTGCGTGCAAATTTCTCAATAACCAATAATACGTACATGAATAAGTACATAAATGAATAAATAAGTCATTTGGTACCTAAAAGCAAAGATTTTATTTATTTATTTATTTGATCCTATGTATGTTATTGACTCAGGTTGGGCAAGATGTGGTGGCTGAACTAACAAAGGCCATGGAAAGACAAGGACTCAACATGAGAGTTTCTGCACTAGTAATGTTCTTTGACCAATACATTCCCTTTTTCAACTCATAAAATCAAAACTTACTTTCTTTGTTTTGTATTTTTGTATTAGGTTAATGATACCATTGGTACCTTGGCCGGTGGTAGATACGAGGACAGTGATGTACTTGTTGCAGTGATTTTAGGTACTGGTACAAATGCAGCATATGTAGAACGGGCAAATGCTATTCCAAAATGGCATGGGCTTCTTCCTATATCTGGAGATATGGTATGTGCTTGTACTTTACAGAGGATACCGATAATTATTTGTATATGGATGAAGTAACAAAAGCCTGGCACTGACTACGTTCTGAAAGTCTTTAGTTTTATAGTCTAAAGCACATATCTTTAAATAAATGAGAGAAAAGTGATGGCAGTTATTTTATATAAGAAAATAGTCGGTGGCAGGAGCTTACCCGTGATATCATGCTTTAGAGGGGCATGGTGAGCATGAATTATGTGTTTCAGGGGTATTTACTAGTTTTGATGTCTTGTAGAGTAACATATGTAAATTCTACTTCAAAATATAGTCTATCAAAAACTTTGATATTTGAGAGGCACCCAGGTATATTACTACACAGATTAGAAGTAGCATCACTTAACTTTTTTTTATTTTTTTCCTCACTAGGTAATAAATATGGAGTGGGGGAACTTCAAGTCATCTCTCCTTCCATTAACAGAATATGACGAAGCGTTAGATTTTGAAAGCCTAAATCCTGGCGAGCAGGTATGCCTATCTTCGATAGTTGTTTTATTCCTTTTCAATATTATTAAACATGTCTACTATAAATCATAAGTTATAACCTTAGCTTTTCATTTGTTTACTCTTTTTGAACTGCTAGATTTATGAGAAGTTGATTTCGGGCATGTACCTGGGAGAAATTGTGAGAAGAATTCTGCTAAGGATGGCACAAGAATCTTCACTCTTTGGAGAGGTTGTGCCCCAAAAACTCGAAATCCCGTTCATACTAAGGTATTGCTTTTGATCTATTTTTATCTTGGTTTTCTTTCCAGATTTTGTGTCTATGGATGCTTATGTTGAATAATTTCCTAACAGACTTAACAAATTTGCTCTTAATCTGGAACAGTACCTGTACCAGCCGAGCCTTGTACCAGTATAAATATCAGAAAGTGTGGTCAACAAGAAGAAGTGTTTTGTCTTGTTTAGCATTTGAACGTATTGTATTTTATTTTATTTGCATTGAGTCGTTGACCCTTTATAATCAATGTAAATTATCTCTAATATAATTCATTTAATGCTAGGACACCGCATATGTCGGCAATGCACCATGACTCATCCCCAGATCTCAAAATTGTGGCTACTAAGCTCAAAGAATTCTTAGGGGTATTCTCTCCTTTCCATTTTTCTATTTTTTGTATATCTTATGTTCTTCTAAGAATGAGGCTATGGTAATATGCATATTACGGATTGATTCATGCTATGGATCCATACCTTTATTTTTAAATCTTAAACAGCCGATTCAAACAGTTTAACATGATCTCCGTATGAAAACATACTTGCAGACCAAGTTTTACATTTTTAAGATTTTTTTTTTTTACTATTTTTTTAAAAAGGTAGAAAACCACCATATTTTGATGGTCCAGGATTTTCAAATCAAGTGATATTTTACCTGAGGAATAGTAAAAAAAAAAAATGTAAAGTTTGGTCTGTAAGTACATCTTCATATGAAGATTAAGTTGAATGGTTTAGATCGACTGTTTGGATTTTAAAACAGAGAGATGAGTCCATAGCGCAGGCCTATAAGTAATATGCATAGTACCATAGCCTCACTCTTTTCCTAATACATATTAGTTTTACATTTTTACATATGGTCTTGACTGTTGTAGATCCAAAGCACTTCCCTGAAAACAAGAAGACTAATCATCAGCATCTGTGACATAGTGGCACAGCGTGGGGCCCGGCTGGCAGCTGCTGGCATATATGGCATCCTCAAAAAGCTTGGTCGTGACACCTTAACTTCACCTAAACAAAGAACAGTGATTGCCATGGATGGAGGTCTCTATGAGCACTACTCCATTTTCAGTGAGTGCCTGAATAACACCTTGCGGAATTTGCTAGGAGAGGAGGTTGCCGGTACAGTCGTCATAAAACTTGCCAATGATGGGTCAGGTATTGGTGCAGCACTACTTGCCGCTTCGCATTCACAGTACCTTGAAGGGTAATTTAGGGTTAAGTACCTAGAATTAGCTTCTCTCAAATGCAGTCCACCCTCTTTACTTTTATTTATTTATAAGATGCCTCCAGGCAGTGAGGTTGTTAAACGGTATTAGGATAATTGAGCTTCCTCTTTACATAATTGGTGCCAGCTTCTGGCGTTGTGTTAGGACTTAGGAGAACAGAAACTAAAGTTATTTCTCTGGTAGAGTTTGTTACTTTATTAGCTGAGTGGGGTTAAAATGCACCCTCTTTTTTGTGCTCCAAGCGTGCACCCTTTCCTCGTTTCTTCATTTTTAAAATTCAAATAGTTGATTTGAATCTACCAACGTGTTCTACATATTAAAATGTGCTTGGAGACCAAATTTTACATTTTTTGAAAATTTTTTACTATTTTTTCAGAATTTTTTATTAAACTAAACAATAATAAAAAATTCAGCACAGTGATGATTTTCAAAAATTCTGAAAAAATAGTAAAAAATTTCCAAAAAATGTAAAATTTGGTCTCCAAGCACATTTTAATATGTAGAACACATTGGTAGATTCAAACCAACTATTTGAATTTTAAAAATGAAAAAACGAGGGAAGGGTGCACGTTTGGAGCACAAAAAGGAGGGTGCATTTTAACCCCACTCATATTGTAAAATATTTCCACTAATGATTTAAGAGAAAAAAATATCTGAAAAAGTTAACAAGATAATTTCTTATATATCAAACAATTTTCACAGGAAGACATTTTGTTAGCATAACCATATGCTGTTAACAGTTTTCATACATTCATGATCATCGGTTTTAATTAAATAGTAGAACTAGGGTGTTCCTAAGTTCACCAAGCCCTCTTGTGAACTTAACTCTAAAACCTATTGAATTTGTTTCAAACGATGAATTCAAACAGTTGAAATCCTTCTACCTTATGAGTGATGCGTCTAAATGCAAAAATTTTAAAATTTTGAATTAATTTTGTAGAAAGTCAAGTGGTCAAAAGACGTTGAAAAAATTAACACATTAAAATTAATTTATAAACTTTGTAATTTTGATCACTTGATTCTATACAAAATTAAGAGTGAGTCTATGGTACTATGCATATCACGGGTTGTTACCGTGCTACGGTTCTATATTCGAGTTTTCAAATTTTAACGGTCGATCCGAACCGTTCATCTCGTTCTCCATATTAATATGGGAAACCAAATTTTACATTTTTTGAAACTTTTTTACTATTTTTTTAGATATTTAGAAAATCACTTGATCTGAAAATTCTGGACCATCCAAAAACAGTGATTTTCAATAAATCTAAAAAAATAGTAAAAAAATTTCAAAAAATGTTAAATTTGGTCTCCAAACACATATTAATATGGAGAACAAGATGAACGGTTCGGATCGACCGTTAGGATTTGAAAACTCAAATATAGCACCGTAGCATGGTACCAAATTGTAATATGCATAGTACCTTAGACTCACTCCAAAATTAATTTGAAACTTAAAATTTTTCACATATAGATACATCACTCGTAAAGTAAAAGAATTTTAACGGTTGGAATTCGTTGTTTGAAGACAATTCAAATGGTTTTATAGTTAAGTTCAGAAGGGGCTGGGTGAACTTAAGAACACCCTAGTTCTACTCTTAATTAAATGCATCAAGTTCATCCTGTACATCTTATTTATTACCATAAGACATCAACAATTCATACTTTTATGCTGTGGCAAAAGTAAAAAAATCTTGGTTATTCTCTTGGACCGCTAATTGCTCACAGTCAGCCCAACAAGAATAGAGGACTTGTGCAAATCTTCTCGTCTATGGCACCATTTACGTCGTTATTCTCTTGCAACTGGTACCATGCCCAATTTGATAGATTACCGTGCTCGTCTCCTATTGGTAATTAATTGGAGAAGGAATCGCACCGAAGCTACATACGTAAACTTTGCGTTTGCTTTTCTTTTGCATGTACTCAAGCTTATTTGTAATTTGATCCAATGTTACTAGAGGGAAATATTATGTTTACCTTAAGCCGGCAACGTCGTGATTTATATATTTCTGGTTGGTGCTTAATGTTCTGTGCAATTGTGCATGGTTTTAGGAAATTGTTTGTATTGATACTTTGCGTTGTACACAAGCTGTCAGCAAATTATAAAAAAAAATATATATTCTTATTTAAATTACACATTTATGTATAAATACTTTTTGCTATGTAGAAAACTAATAAGAGTTTTATACTAATATAATTACTTGAATGTTTCTTTGTTGGTATAAATGCTTGAGTGCTGATTTAGTTATGCAATGTATCTTCGATAGGCATAAAGAGTACTGTAGCTGGTGTAACTTGTTCGTTCCATAGACAGGGGTGGAACTGGTCCAACTGGATTTTGAATTTTTATCTCTAATGGTTCGGACTAACTTTGCACTCTTGAGAAAGGAGAGGTAACACAATTGACTAAAAAAAAGTCTTAGAGTTGTTGTATCTAAAAAGTCTAAGACTTTTTTTTTTTTTGCTTTTGAGTGATCTTTATGAATCAGCAGTAATTATGTGTTTACTTCAATAACTGTAAAAAAGGATATTTATTTTTGTTAAAAACACTTAAAAGTAGAGCGAAACTCTGATTTCCTCATCCATGGCATCAGCTGCTTGATTTCCATCTTGAAATTGTCCCCTAAAATAACTGAAAAATTTGAGTTTGGACCCAGACCGTCCAATTTGAATCTGCATAAATATTAAATATTAAAAAGGGACGATAAATTCTACCTTCGACCGAATTGGTCTGGATTTTGATCGGACGGTCCGGTTTCAAACTCCAATTTTGAGTTACTTTAGGGGATCCAAACCCCCTGTGGTCAAATCCAGATAACCAACACCGAAGCTGTACCCGTTGATTTTTGGACTGGTACGATTATTGTTTCTTGACTCAACACAAAACCCCCTTAGTGTGAAAGTGGTTTTATACTTTTATCTGCACATCTCAAGGCTTGTCTTCTTTTCAAAATTTAGACTAACCCGCATAATTTTTCTTCACAATTAGATGTAATAAGTATCATTTTGAAAATAATTACAGATAAAGATTGTGCTTTGTTGAAGCATTACCAACTTTGCCTGGTATGGACAAATGCTAGTTAGATCATGATCCAGCTTTGGATTTGAAAAGCCTGAAGAGTTCAACACACCAACTTAATTTAAAGGTTGTCAATTTGAACACATTACATTACAATCATCCTGAAGAGCATTATTGAACTTTATAAATGACAAGCTTAACAATAACTATGCCTTGTATTTTCTGTATATATTTCAGAAAGTTGAACAACAGAATCAGCTGGTTTTATTCCTGACAGCATTCTTTAGCAAGGCCGCAGGCGTAGAAGAAGATGGTGTGACCGCTTTTCTTATCTTGAACAGGTTCCATGCCGTTCCCACTGCATGACCAGTCGTTGCAAACACGTCTTCAGTTGCCTCTCCAGCACTCTCTCCAAACCTGTTTGCCATGACAATTGACCTCATAAAACTGTTCAACAATGGAGTGAGGCTATGGTACAGACTACAGACCAATTCGCACTATACATAATACCATAATAGCCTCACTCTCAACAATGTACTATTTCATAATGTATATATTAAATTAAATTTTTCTTTGATTTAATTAGAATACTTGTGTGATGCATTATAGCAATATTTGGCAAGTTTCTGGTCATTGTCATAACTCATAAGGCCTTACCGTTTAGATACAGCACCAGCAACTACATTAGAAGTGGCAGCAATCGATCTTCTTTCAGCAACTTCTACGGCATCCATGACTTTATCTGTATTACAGATGTTCAAATAAATAACAACATCAATTAATTAAGGAATTACTAAAACTATTTGTACCCATAGGCCATAGCTAGCTAGGTAACCTTTATGTCATATTGAAACAAGATAATAAGTTGTAGTTCCTACTGATGGCATCGAGAGAGGCAAGGAGAACCTCTCCAGGGACAGTAGAAATAAATGATTTGCCGGCTTTTGATTGAAATAAAGGTGCAGATATAGACCCGGTTACAGAGACTACTACATCGAGCAAAGACGCACTCATCTTCTCTGTCATCTCTGTTAACTTTCTAACCCTGCATACATTAATAAAAAAGAAGTCGGTCCATAACATGTTGAGATAATAGCAGAGGTAGCATGCAAACAAACAAAACAAAAACAAAAACAAAAACAAAAACAAAGAACAAGCAGCCATATTCAAGAAACTAAATGAAAATGACAGTAGTTTTGCTATTAAATGGCCTGTCCAAAATATACACACAAAGACCAACACAAAGTAATAATTTTCATATTTCTGTGCTTGTTTCAACTTCTACATGTAAGCTGTAGTCAAATACCTTTTGATGCTTTTATTGATGTGACTGTTTTTGTCTGCCTTGTCCCTTCCATTAAAACTGCCATTAATGGTGTTGCTGCCAGGACCTTGAGCCTGGATCATGTTTGCTCCTTTTTGCACCTACAATAATAAGTTCAAGTCATTGTATGATTATGCCAACTATGATTTCCTAGAAACATAACGCTATGGATTTCATTTCATGATGGGACTCTAATTGCTCATAATTTTAGTTAAATAATATGTCTTTATATGTATTTTTACTTTTTAAGAGTGTATTAGATTCCTAGACATTTCTCAAAATTTGGATGTCAAGACATTGACAGCTTACTCCAATAAAATCCAGTACAGTTAGCTTTGTTAGCGTGCATCCTACACGAACTAAAACTAGCCTTTGTTTGAATTTCTCCCGATCAAAACAGGTCAGGAGAGCTCTGTTTTAAGCCCCATTAACTGGTATCTCCCGAGTAATATTGAATAAATAAATAAATAAAAAAATGCTGCAAATAGAACTGTAAAACAAAAATTACCAACCTGGCCAGTGTAGGTATTGTTCAACATGAAAAGACCCCTCACAATTGCCCCCGTCCCAGCAGCAATCGCTTTAGCCAAAACCCCATTATAACTCTCAACCTGAGGTGCATAATCCTTCCAATAAACCTCATATGAACTCTTTTCTTTCTCCTTTGATGACGAAGATGAACCATTAACACTAGGAGTAGAAAAGCACGCGTGTTCCTTTAGAAACATATCGAGCGATGCGAGTCGTGCATCCACATTAGCAAATGACACACCGTAGTTCAAGAAACCACCGTCTTTATCGGGAATAGTGAACAAGTAATGTAATCGATCTAATTTTATAACGGGTTCATCTTTTGTTAATGGCCAACCAAGATTGTGCCCGACCCGTACAATCATGGCAAGATTGGTTTCTCCATTTGTGACTTCTACTATTGTTAGATCACCTTTAGCAAGGCCAACAACATCTGATTTATCCATTAGGTGCACCGAGGCACCCGGGACTCGAACTAGGGTTTCTTCCCTCATGCCTTTAGGCCGTGAGGAGTTCCTTCCACCACAACAACCCATATTTTGTGTAGTACTAAAAAAGCTGGTTCTCTTTGATTTATAACTCTATTGTTTGTTCTATCATAGTATGAAAGAAATTAATAGAGATAGTCAGATAGTGATTGGTGGAATAATTCCATTGCCAATACCTCCTGCTTTTGGCTTCCTTTTGTGTAAGGGGGGGGGGGTGCCTTTATTCCATCCTTCGGAGAGAATGTATACATCTTCTAAGGATAACATCTTTAAGATAAGTTAAAGCGTTTGAAAGGGTTTTTTTAGGTGCCGCAAAGGCGAAATGTAGGCTGGACGGCTAAATTCGTATCATGAGCTGATTTGAGGTTTTTTCTAAAGAATTTGTTCGTTTTCGTTTTTTAATTATCATTATTCACAATTTTGTCCACAACTGGAGCCCGGGGACTATATTGTATCGATTAATGCCTATTGATATGAGCTTTGTGTTTGCAAAATGGACGGATATAAATAAAAGCCTGTTATGGTCTTGTGGATCACACCTTTACGAAGAGATGTGTACAAGTTTTTCACATATACTTTGCCATATAAAGTAGAACTAACTCAAGTCTAAAATCCGTAAATTTGACTTTAAATGACGAATTCAAACCGTTGAAATCCATCTACCTTACAAGTAATTCATCTACATGTGAAAATTTTAAACATTTAAATTAATTTAGTATAAAGTCAAGCAGTAAAAAAAAATTCAAAAAATAAATGTATTAAAATTAATTTATTAACTTTCTAAGTTTGACCGATTGACTTTATACTAAATTAATTTGCATGTTTAAAATTTTCACATGTAGACACATCACTCGTAAGGTAGGTTTCAACGGTTCGGATTCGTCATTTGAAACCGATTTGACGAATTTTAGACTTGCGTTCACAAAGTCTTAAGAACATCCTAGTTGTTTTATCATATATTAGTTACAAAACTAATTGGTCATTACTTTCAAAATTATAACTTTAAAATTAAAGTCTACACACGTTACTTTATTACATACCTTTCGGCCCTTATAAATTAGGGAAATTACCACAAGTCATAATAATTTCGTTTCACCCGTCAATCTTATATAAAATTACTCACAACCCCTATATTAATTTTACTGTTAATTTTATATAATATTGAGGGGTGAAACTTGGCAGTGCTGTTCTATGATGTGGAGACTGTATGTCGGTAAATTTTCATGATTTTTGGAGATGTTTTGCTAAGGAAACCAGAGATGCAAAGTTGGACCCTGGATGAAACATTCATCGGTTGGGGCTATTTTTGCGAGTTTATATCTCACGTTCTGTTCAGATATTCTGCATGAAACTTGGTAGTGCTGTTCTAGAATGTCGAGACTATATGTCGGTAAATTTTTATGATTTTTGGAGCTGTTATGCTAAGAAAACCAGAGGTGCAAAGTTGGACCCCGGATGAAGCATTCATTGGTTGGGGCTATTTTTGTGAGCTTATATCTCACGGTATGTTCGGAGATTTTGCATGAAACTTGGCAGTGCTGTTCTAGGATGTCGAGACTATATGTTGGTAAATTTGCATGATTTTTAGAGCTGTTTTTCTAAGAAAACCAGAGGTGCAAAGTTGGACCCCAGATGAAACATTCATCGGTTGGGGCTATTTTTGCGAGCTTATATCTCCTGTTCTGTTCGGATACTCTGCATGAAACTTGGCAGTGCTGTTCTAGGATGTCGAGACTATATGTCGATATATTTTCATGATTTTTGGAGCTGTTTTGCTAAGGAAACCAGAGGTGCAAAGTTGGACCCCGGATAAAACATTCATCGTAGTTATAGTACTTATATCTCTCTCTTCTTCCTCTCTTTCTCACTCAGATCTCATAGTTATAGTGTTTAAGGAAGAGAAAAAAAAAATCGATTTGGACCACCTAGAATATATGCAATCCAAATTAAAAATTCGGCCCGCCAGGAATATATGCGGTTTGGGCATAAATATAATTTTTCAAAAAACATGGTTGTTTATAATAAAATTATTTATTTTTTGAGTAAAAATAAAAATCACGGAGGAATTCATATTCTGAGTTAAGATAACGGTCGTCCAATTTAAATTCACACGAATATTAAAGGTATCCTTGTGTTACAGGTGTGAGCAGTATTGACTCAGATTTTAATCGAACAGTCCTCTGAATTAACTCAAAAAGTTCATTAATGCGGATTCGTAGTATAGGACCTTAATTAATTTTTTTCTCTTTGTTGGTTATTTTTCATTACAATAAGAGTCAGTCGACAAAACTCCCTTTCTATATTCAAGCAACTTAATTGAATGTGAGTGTTTGATTAAAGCATACTCAGTCATTTGTCTCACCAACCTCAAATATAGCTATTTGTCTCAACCGCATCATGTACAAATATGAATACTCAACTATAGCTATTTGTCATCATAGTATCTCCTTGATTTCAAAGTCATCATAATGCAAGTTTAGTGTTAGTTTGTAATAATTTAGAAGTCAATAATACGATAATTTATCATAAAGTTTTGTTCGTGAATTGAATGTTTAATTATATATCATTTTGTTGCTTTGAATATTATTGTATTATGGATCATTTCGAGTTCATGACTGGAATTGTGAAACTCTATAATTAAGATAATATATATTCTTAAGAAGTCACTAACCGAGGTAATTAGCAGGAACACTAATTAACCGTTACTATGTTAGTATGTGGATTAAAAGATGGTTAAGTTTTACAAACCATTGACACAAGATGTCATTTTAATCACATAAATACATGTTCTAGGAACATGGTATTTGACAGACCTCAAATGAAACATTAAATAGAATTGTGTTCGTGTCATTAATGTTTTCATTCAGTGTCAAGTTCTACAGTATGAGGTATTTATCATTCCCACTAAGAAATATGTATGTGTAAGTGTTATCTAACGCTGTCTGTAAAAAGCAGTCATAACGGTAGCACTTCCATATATATAGCTTAGCTGAGGAAGTGATAGTCTGCCAAAAGTACTATTTGTCTCTCGTATTTTATACGAGCTATAGCATCACTAGGCCCCTTGGTAGAGTTAGATTATCTGCATGCGGTATAATTACAAGAGTAATTATATTTGATAATTTACTCAAGATCAAGAAAAGATTAAGTTAATAAGGATGACACACATCTACCTTGAAACTGATCTGATAGCTATGTGACAAAAGAACTGACACAAGTAAATTGTTTACTGAATCGTGATATTGTAAAGTACATCATCATCTATGTAATTGGATGGTTATGATGTATTCTGCCAGATGCCTCCCATTATTATAGAAGTTAAAACAGTTTTAACTCTATTTACCAACATAACACAGATCCTATTGGGTTACACCATATAGGAGTTAATCGGATAATCTTATTGTGATTGATTATAAATTGGTTATGATCAATATTAAGATGGTTATAATTAATTATACGTGTTATAATTAAATTATATTTGTCATGTTAAAAATGACAAAGAAAAAACTAATGGTTATAATTAGTTATACTTTGTATAATTAATTATAATTAATTGTACGTCATTTAGAATGGCAAACAGAAACACATGTTTGTTTATAAACGTGTTTGACATATTGTATAAAAATTACCAAACGAAAACCATAAACGAATATAATTGTACATGACAATTATACATATTTGATTTGGATAGTTACTATTTACTATTCCTTTGGGTTAATGGGTTTAGAATCCATTAAACAAATCCAACTAATATGAAATAGCAAAATCCAAATTGGATGCCTCATCCAAAAGGGCAAAAATGTAATTTTGTGAAGTACGGGGGTATTTCAGTCTTTTGGCGAACCACCTCATTTGCCTATAAATAGAGGGGTGAGGGTTAAAGAGAAAAACCACTAATTCATGTGTTAATCTAATTACTTCGTTAATTGAAATTCTCTCTTTCTCTGTTTACGATTTTTCGATCGGTGAATAGTGTTTTATCGAATTTTTGCGATATTTCAGATTTGGTTTAATTAGCAAATCTAATTAAAGAAAATTTTTCGGTGAATAGTGTTTTTGCAGAATACCGTGGTTTATAGTATTTCTGGCAAAAGAAATAAACCGCTCTCTGGTTAGTCCTAGTGGATAACCAATAGAGGTATCACACGTGTGATACTCCGAGTCGATTTCTTCCCTGGTGTAGCTCTTCTCGCTTATCTACATTCCAACTGTGATTTGAAAATAAGGTATAAATCGTTATATTAATCTATTTAATTAATAAATAGATTTAAAGCTTTAGAAAATCAATTATGGAGTAGATCTGTAAATAGAATTAAATGGATCTTTTTGATTCATTTAATCCGTAGCTTAAGTTAGATGTAAAAATTTTGTTTTACTCTTTACGCACCTTAAGCAAATAAATGAGTTTGAACCGTCAAAACCCAACATTTAGGTGGGGCCAACTATCGCTATTTGTCATCATGGTGTCCCCTTGATTTCAAAGCCATCACAATGCAAGTTCAGGTGGAGCCAACTATAGCTATTTGTCATCATGGTGTCCCCTTGATTTCAAAGCCATCACAATACAAGTTTAGGTGGGGCCAACTATAGCTATTTGTCATCTCTCCTGTCACAATCTTAAAAAGCTGTCGCTGCATCAAAATTATTATCATTTATATGTATGGTAATGGTTAATACAAGTTAGGCTGAGACATGCCCTCCTCATACCCACCACACTCAAAGCACAAGTTATTTCTATATGATCTCTCTCTTGTTTTCTCTATTTTCACTCATCATTGATAACTATATGTGGATGTGTTAGATATAATATATAATAGATCCAATGATGATGTGTCTCCTGCTTGGGCTTGTATGAAGGGATGGGAGTTAAACAGGAAGCAAATTATCACGAACTATTATAGCCACTAAGTCAAGGCATAATGTTGAGAGCACATTGCTCACTGACCTTCAAAAAAAAAATCTCTGGAAGTTATATACTTGCTTATTCACCGAAGTCATTTAACTTACACTTTTATAATCACCTAGAAAATAAAAAATGATAAACATTCTATATACTAGATATAAATAATCGTTAGTACGTTCAGATAAGAATACATCTATGTTATCGTTAAAATATGAGAGTAGTGATTAATTTGTTCATTCGAATACAACAAATGCAACTATCAGCGACCGGTGAAACCGGTCTCTGATAGTCATGGCGCCGGTCGCTGATTCTCAATCCGGTCGCTGATAGTCAAAAACGGTCGCTGATGCCCCTCTTGCTGAAGTCATTGTCGCTGATGCTTGCCCGATGACGCCACCGATCGCTGAATGACGTCACCCCAGTCGCTGATAACTTATCAACGACCAATTCTTTTTTGTCGCTGTTGGTTTTTGCTGACGTCATGTAAAGGCATCAGCGATTGTTGAACCGGTCGCTAATACCCAAAAACCGGTCGCTGATACTTTTCTGTCAGTTTTTTTTAATTTTTGTTAGATATTTACTTTTTCCCCATTTAATTGGTACCACACGTACCAAACATTCTCAAATATTAAAAAATAATATCAAATAATAGCTCGATTTGAATATAATATCAAATAATCATAACATACATAATAGCTCGATTCAAATTTAATATGAAATATCGTACAACATGATCTCATATAACATAAATAAAAAAACCATCACATATATATACACACATTGATATTTTTCTACAAAGTTACAAACTCTATTAGTTACAAATTTACTTAATTTCAAAAGATGTTTCTTACATTTGTAGTGAAACATAAATTTCAACGAGTTCTCTCCGAGCATGATGATCGGCCATGAATCTAACAAATGCAAATGATAGTAACACTAATTAATAAAAGGTACCAAGCAAAAAGGACTTATTATGAGAAATTTCAGCTTCAAACAATAAGCCGATAGGGAGAAATTCAAATCATATATGCTGTTTTTACATTTTTGAAAACTCTAACTTTGAAAATAGCTAGAAAATAGTAGAAAAATCCATGTGAAGAAAACTTCGGCTCTAAACCACTTGTTTTTCTGTCCTCTATCTAACTGTGTAAGTGGATTTTGGATTTGGACTTTTGATCAGCCTGCACTGGCTGATCTGTCACAGGAGGTCAAGAAGGGATCGTAGCCAACTTTATAAATTCATTCCAAGAGTTTTACTAAGTCAAATTTCATGTTCTTTATATGAAAATTCTCAAGACATGGTGTTCTATATGCTGGTAAAGTTTCATAAATTTTGGGGCTTCCTAGCTATATCAAACAGTAGCCTAAACATAGGGGTAAACTAGGAACAGTTCTGTCATTTTTGCTGTTTTTTTTTCATTTCAAAGACTGTACTTCAAAAATTCATTAAAAATAGCCAAAAAATCCAAATTGATCAAAATTTGAGCCTAAACTGCATGAAATTAAATCCTCTATCTGGTTGTCCTATTTATTTTACCAGAATCAGAGTTTATGTTCTCTGATTTTTCAGTTTTCAACAGAAGGGTATTTTTGACCCTTTTTGATGACAATTGAGTTAATTAATAGGCTTCATCAGTGATACTTTCAAGCTGAAATAAGTGGACAGACTCAAACTCATATTCACTAAACAAAGAAGTACATGTACATGATAAATTCAATACCTTTGTGCCGATTTGCATAGCCAACCTCCGTACCTGAAAAAAAACATCTGAATTTAGATCACAGAAAATATTACCAGTAACCAAAATTTCTAAGAACATAAGCTAGATACAATGCAAAGTATCAGAGAGTGGGACCCACATAACAATTCTACGGTTTCCTATGGCTGAAGCTACAGCAAACTTGCATGGTGACGGTAAATCTCCAAAGCTTGTAAGTTCAGACCATTGCCATATCTCTTCGAAAGACAACATTAAAAGCAATAAGTAAATGTCAGAGCTAATCAAACAGAAATTAAGAAGAAAGGGAGAGAGAGAACAAGAAATTTTAATTAGCAAATCAGAGAACAAGTCAAACAGAAATTAAGAAGACAGCATCACCTTTCCAGATCCAGCCATGGCGACGACATCTCGGGAGGCCCTGCGACTCTGGTCAAGTCGGAAGTGAACCAGCCGCATGCGAAAACGGCTCGGTCTTGGCTAGTCCGGCAAGAGAGCAAGAGAAAGATGGTGCGTCGAGAGAGGCGAGAGAGCCAGAGAGAGATGCTGAGGGCCATTGGTCTGAGGCGAGAGAGCCGATCGATTTTGGAAAAGGGTTTCGGGTTCCAATCAAAATTTGAAGGGTTTCTAATGGGTTCTGGCGCGCGGAGGAGAAGGTTCTGGCGCCCACATGTTTTACCCAAAAAATTTAGCGTTAAAAAAAAAAAAAAACTTTCAGCGACCCGTGATGGCGCCGGTCGCTGATACCGGTCGTGGATACAGTTGGTCGCCGAAATTTGAGTGAAATTTCTTATATTTGATGAAAAATTTAACATTAGTGACCGGTCGCTGATACCGGTCACTGAAGCTCTGTTTTGCTGTAGTGTTCGAGACAAATCGTCCAAATTTCAAGATTCACCTTTTTTTTATTTTTGTTCAAACTGCGAATCATGCATATTTAGAGAGTGAATTCCATATATATATTTTAAAAGTAAGAGTTTTCACCTCCGTATATGTGAATTCCATACATATATAGGTAGAGAAGCGAATCTAAAACTTAGCCAAAAGTGACCAAATTACTCCTATAATTTTAAATTTTAATAAGATATATATTGAAATTTAATTATATTTTATATTTTTATAATTTTTTATATAGTCTAATCTCTCTTAAAATATCAAATATTTACTTGTAATTTAGTAGTTAGATTTCTATTTTTGGGGAATCTGTATCCTCCCAGTTATCTGACTCAAACAAATTACAAACGGACAACCCACATTAATTTTAACCGGATCAAAATCAATACGGTGCCTTCTTAGTATGTTGGAGCTATTGTTGGAGGGAAGAATTTACTCATGAACGTAGCCATTTTATCATGTTTGAAAACGAGAGAATAAAAAGAGTGTGACCATTTACATATATAAGATAGCTACAAAAATAATTTGATGCAACTTATTAGTGTTCTAAAAGTTTAGAGTTTCATTTGCTCAAATTATATGATTACTTTATTTTAATAAATTTCAGAGGCTTTAACAAATACTAAATAACTTAATATTATAAAGGAAATAATAAAAAAAATTCCAAAATAAATTATCATTCACCAAACCATTCAGTATTTCAGAGTTAGCTAGATTCACGAGTTTAACTTGAGGGAAAAATAAAAAAAATAAAAAATAAAAAGATTCGAGCTAGGGACGAAAAAGAATTTTGCATCCTTAAAGTTTCGCGGCTCTGATTTTTTTTTTTTTTTTTACTCTGTTGTTTTCGGACAGAAATTATTTTCCATCATGTCTAACGTTGCAAGTTTTTCAATTTTTACTGGAGATGATTATCAAAAAAGAAAGAAAAATTATTGGAGAAGGGGCGGACTCAAGAATTTGGCCAGATAAGCAAAAAATTAATTGAGCTGAAAATAAAATAAGTTTGAAAGAAAAAATATATTTTTTCAGAGATAGATAAATTTATTCATAGGTAATAGATAATGATCCAAAAATACACAGGCTAAATTTCTTTTTCAAAATTTAGAGTTGTCTATTATATCCCTAAATCTTAAAATGGGTCTGTCTGCCCTCGGAAATTGCTTAGAATATCCAACTCTTCCACAAGGTGTTTTTATTTTTTTTTATAATTAGATCTCCCACAAATTAGGCCGTATAAATGACAACTTAAATTTCTGGATATGTTAGCGATTATTGTTATTTCATTAATTTCCCTTATATATATATATATATATATATATTTTTTTTCTTTCATATTCTATCTGATATTTTCAGTTATATTTTTTAATTTATTTGCAGCAGTTTCGTTCGAGATTATCCAATTTACATTGGCCGACACAGGCACCGACTCTGAACCGTCCGATTAAAATAGGAAGCTTGGGATCGAATAAAACGCATCCCCGAAGTGACACCGTACCAATCTAAAGATCCCCGTCTCCTAAATTTAAATCGCAATAATTTTCCGACCGTTTGCATTTAGCCCTATTGCCTCTCTCTCTCTTCCTCTTCCCAAACCAAACCCTCGCCTCTCTTTCTCTATACTCACAATCGAAATTTCGAGAACCAAACCAGAAATCGAAGAGTATAGAGTTCGAAAAATGCTCAACAAGAGTCGGTCCCGAGCAAAGTCGGCATTCAGGAGGCCGATGTCTGATGTAACCAACGAAGGATGGGACAGCCGAGCTAGATTTCTCAAAACGGAGGCGAACCAGACCGTTGAAAGAAAGGGTTCTCTGGATCGCCTCTTAGTGGTCAGATCGGATCTATCAGATCTCATCAGTCAGGTTCGATTTCAGTTTTAATCAGGAAGGATTTTGTTTTTGTTTCATTTTAAGTGGGAAAGAAGCAGTCAGTTTTGTGGCATGGGATGAATATTTGACGAATTCTTTCTCGTTCTGTTGTCTAATTCTGCTTAAATTAAGACTTATTCCGTGCTAGTGTGATTATTTAATTTTAGGGGTTTAAAAATATTTTTATGGTGGGAGCTCTAATGGGTCTTGATAGGCTTGATTTATCCCCTCAAGAAAGGATGGTATTATGAATTTTAGAGGGGGAAATACGTAGTTTCGAAGTCTTTGAGGGGTATACATGAAATTCCCCCTGTTGTTAAATATCAATATTTTGATTATCAATTTTATCTTTGTAGTTCATCTTTTATTTTTATAAGCTACACAATCTCCATTTTTCATTTTTATGTAACAGATTGATAATTTGGTTGAACAAGCCATAAAGCAAAAAGAAATATCAAAGAAAGGATACCAAGAGATTGAATCTTTCATCGGTTTCTTATCAGGAATGCACTCCTCTTTGAAGGTATATTATAATTTCTTCTATTCATTTACAATTGAAAAAATACTATCAGAATTCTATCATTTTATTTATAACCTGAGAGAAGGGGCATGAAAAAGAATTCCCCTCTTTTAACTTTTGGCCCAAAATCCCGCTGTACTAAATGCCCCTGTACAAAACCAAAACCAAGAAATTTGTGTAGTTAGTTTGGTTGATTACAATGTTTTAAGTTAATATTTTATCTTTTGTGCAGCCATGGTTTGCAAGGCTTCAAGAAGCATTAACTAGTACAACCACAGTCACATCAAAAAATCAATTCAAAACCCATTCAACACCATTTCCTGTGAAAACAAAACTTCCCAGCAAAACAGACACCCCACAACAAAATTTAACCATATCTCATTCAACACCATTTCCTGTGAAAACAGAACTTCCCAGCAAAACAGACACCCCACAACAAAATTTAACCATATCTCAGTCATTAACAAACACAAGTACAATGTCATTAAAAAGTCAGATTAAAAACCATACAACTCCATACCCTTGTAAGAGAGCTCAACAAAGCCTACTGACAAGCAAAACCGATTCCATGCAACTAGACTTGCTGGTATCTCCATCACCACTTGTCTCCTTCCGTGGAGACCATTGCACGGTTATTGATGGTGGTAAGCAGCTATTTCTCCTTACACCTCTTCAGAAGTCACAATTTGAAGTTCCAAAAGCTGCACCTCCAACAAAAACACTATTACCAGATACCAGCACGGTCAAAACACATGAAAGACATGGCAAAGATGGAGTACCCATTACTGAATCCATCAGCAAAGTAAGATTCTGCAGTACATCAAATAATGTGCTTCCAACCAAACCATTGCCAAACATACCCGTTTCAAGTACCAGCAAAAATTGTGAAAAGGATGTGAAAGATAGGGTTCCACTAGCTAAACCGGTACATGAAGCAGGATTTTATGCCCTATCAAAGTCGGTACCAGATGTCAATTGGGGCAAGATGCATGAAAAACCTGAAAAATTTGATGTGCCAATCTCCAATCCGGTACATGACCTCAAAGTTATCAACCAAAAGAAGGGTGTCAGTGGTACACTTGATTGGTTTTTCTCGCCTCCTAAAACTTGTGTATTAATGGAGCCATCAGATGAGCAAAGGCCATCAAATTGGAAAAACTTGAAGGAGTCACCAACACCAGTTGATAGAAATAAAAGATACGGAGATAGTTGTGAGAAAAATTGGAACAACTTGTACATGAGTGCCACTTGTACCAAAAAAGGAGAGACAACTCTTAAAAGGGAACTATGGACAAGGTTTGAAGCTGTTTCCACTGGTGATTTAAGGCTTAATACTAACATTTTTCATGATGAAGATGGAAAGGGATTTATGGATTTGCTTGATGAGGCATCCAGTTAGGGTTTAGAATTCTTGTATAGAGGAGGGTTGTTGCATTTTTTTCTTCCTGTCACTTGATAGTAACAGCTAAGATGGAAAGGGTTTTATGGATATATGCATTTATGTATTTTTGTTCCAGTTAGGGTTTATGGATCTGCTCAATTTCATGTGGTCATGTCAAACAATTTGCAATGCTTCTTTCAAACTGTTCATGTTGTGATTTGAACTTCTTTTTTAATAGAAGTCTATATTCTTGTTAGTAACGCAGAAATGTAGGCTGTATTGGAATTGGTGGTTATTATTTTCCTTGTGCTAGAAATAACCTTGACAACTGTTAATGATCAGTTAATTCAAAACTGATGCAATATTGACTTTATACGAGTTTCGGGTCATAAAGGCTCCTATAATTATTTCAGTACATGTACTACTAGTTATGCCTTGAGAGGCAACATGGGGAAAAAACATCAAAAATATGTAATAAATATAAATACTCAGGCTTGGCATGTTTGGTGAAAGCATGCAATAAATGGTACGCCTGATTTAAGGGCTAAAAGGTATCTTAGTCAGTAGATAACTAAGTGCTTGAGCCAACAGGAACAGGGTTACAGGAAGAGAGATCTTCCAGGGGGGATGTTGCAAAGGACCTCATGGTTATATTCAAGGTCTTTGATGGCGTCATTGCATTCCTCCCAAGTTTATTCGATGTAATAACTTGAATTTAAAGTAACAAAAAGCAGCCTAGTTTAGTTTATAACACCCCCCCATTGCTTTTTAGGTAAAGGTTCCATGGTTCTTTTTCCTCTCTGGTTGTATGATTATTATCTTCTTTTAATTTAATCCTTTTTGTAAATGAATTAATCATTTTCATTGTTAAAGATATCAAATCCAATGTCACTTATGTAAGGTTAGGAATCTTGATTCGATTTGATATCTTTAACATTCATATATAATCGATTTTTCTTTTATGAAGAGTATCAGACGTTGCCATCCTTGGAAGAGATAATTCCGTAACAGTTACAAAAATAGGTGCAAGTTTATCTATTTTAGGTGCTACACAGAACCGAATCTTCTGCCCACGTGTGAGCAGGCTCCTCCATAATTAAATTTAGCCAATTCCTAATTGACATATGGCATTCACCTTTCATTTGATTAATGAGTTTAGCCAATTTCTAATTTATATTTTTGCTTGTTCTTTTGTGTGAGGAGATGTTTAATATTTCTATGATATCAGAATTGAAGTAATAGTTGGACATGATACTGACATAGTTGCATTGTTTTTTTTTTTTTTTTTTTCCTTACAAAAACTAGCATATCTTTGATTCTACGAATGCTTATGTATTCTTGTCAAGCTTTAATTTGATTAAATATACATTTTTTTTACTACATGATTTAATTTGATTAAATATACAAATTTGTCATTTTTTTTTATGAGTGCTTCTTTTGTGTTGTTTTTTGGTATCCTCTCGTTTGTAGGTATTGAGAAGTGAAATTTTGTGTTCGCTTTATTAATTATGAAAGAACAAGAAACGGAAGACATAATCAATTAATTAAATAAAATGATATTTAGTAACAAGAAGTTGTGATTTATATTTGAAAAAAATAACACGGTTAAAACTCACTAATTAAATGAAAGTTAGATGTCATGTATCAATTAGATATTGACCAAATGAGGGGTAGGATTTTTCTGCTACACACTAAGCACAAATTCTTATGTTTAAATATTAATTCTAATAATGTTTTTCTGCTACACACAGAAAAATAAAAATGTCTCGATTTAAGCACAAAAAAATAACAATAGATTTTAGAGGGTTGAAATGCCTCCATTTTTTGTGCCTCCACTATACTTTCATTTTTAAAAACTTTAATAAATCAAAATAAAACAATTAAATATGATCTACATCATTTTATCTATGCACGTGTAAAAAATTATTACATTTCAATTTTTTTTTATTGTTATCAAGAGCTTGTAAAATACGTACTAATGTGGCTACTTTCTAGATGTTAATTTTTCAACTTATTGATTCACATAAAAACAAAATCGAAATATAATAATTTTTTATGAGCACATAGAGAAAATAACATAGATCACATCTAACAGTTTTATTTTGACTTTTTATATTTTAAATTTTGAGTTATTAAAGTTTTTAAAAATAGAAGTATGATGGAGGTACAAAAAATGAAGGCATTTGAATCCTACTCTAGATTTTATTGGAAACCTTAGAACATATGCCCTCTACGTTGCAAATCAATTGCAACAGATGTGCAGCTTAATTATAATTTCCAAGACCTATTGCAGGGATGTAAAATTGGAAACAACAAAATAGCTACCAGAAATATGAAAATATTGAATGATTCTTACTCGCACTGATATAATCACGTCTCTTCCAATTTTTTTTTTTTTTTTGCTTATTATTCAGCCTTTTTAATTTTTCAATAACAAAAATTCTAAAATCAATGTCAATAAAACGTATCTATATTATTCTCAATATGCACATAAAAGATTATCACTCTTCAAAGTTCATTTTATATAAATTAATAAGTTGAAAAATTAACATTCTGAAATTATTTACTTTCATCTATTTTTGCAAGCCCTTGATATTAATCAAAACAAAATCGAAATATCGTAACTTTTAACATATGCACAGAGAAAACAATATAGATCATAATTAACAGTTTTATTGTCAGGTAAGGCTACGGTCTCTTCCAAATTTTTTTTTTCTGCTTATTATTCAGTCTTTTTAATTTTTCAATAACAAAAATTCTAAAATCAATGTCAAAATAAAACGTCAAGTGTGATCTATATTATTCCCAATATGCACATAAAAGATTATCACTTTTCAAAGTTCATTTTATATAAATCAATAAGTTGAAAAATCAACATTATGAAATTATTTACTTTCATCTATTTTTGCAAGCCCTTGATATTAATCAAAACAAAATCGAAATATCGTAACTTTTAACATATGCACAGAGAAAACAATATAGATCATAATTAACAGCTTTATTGTGGGGTAAGGCTACGATGCTATGGGTTGCATAGAGAGTTACGGTGCTACGGCTCAATATTTTAGTTTTTAAAATTCTAATTGTCGATTCGAACCATTCATCTTGTTCTATATATTAATGTATTTGGAGACCAAATTTTACATTTTTTGAAAAATAATTCTATTTTTTTAGATAGATAGAAAATCAGTTAATTTAAAAAATTCTACACCATTCAGATATTTGATTTTCTACCTATCTAAAAAAAATAGTAAAATTTTTTCAAGAAATGTAAAATTTGGTCTCCAAACACATTAATATAGAAAACAAGATGAATGATTCAGATTGACCGTTAGGATTTTGAAAACTCGAATATTGAGCCGTAGTACCGTAACTCTTTATGCAACCCATAGCACTGTAGCTTTATCCTTTATTGTGATATTTAAATTTTAAATTTTAAGTTATTGTAGATATGAAAATAGAGACATGATGGAGAAAAAAAAATAACACATTTGAACCTTCATATTAGAATTACCATAAACAAACAAAACAAAAATGGTACACATGCCAACCTGGATATTTGGGGTATGTTTTGTTGCAATGAGAAAAGCTATTTTTGAGAACAAGTTATTCAGTGTTTACTTAAATTAATAACTAGAATAGAGAATCAAACTTATTTGTTTTATTAGAACAAGCTATTCTTACAAAAAAGTTGGAACAAACTCATTCTAACAAGACAAACACTAATTTTGCTATTCTAGCTATTTCTAATATTGTAACCAAACATGCCCCAAAGAACAGATGTTAGATACAAATAGCTGATGTTAATGAAGATTAAATTTTCACTATGTAGGTCATAACCATTAATTCTGCTTAAATATTTGAATATCGTTCAATTCATCACTTTAATCACTATAAAAAGCAATGGCAACTCAAAAGCTCCAGACTTGCCTCGTCAACAGTATAAGACGAACAACATTTGTTCAAGATACAAAACAGACAAGAAAAATATGCTGATTCTCTTTCCAAATTCTTCTGTACTCTTCAATGTAGTCAAACTAACAAAAGATAGTATATATTCATAGAAATATTGGCTTTCAAGCAATTGATCGTTCATATTCATTCAAAAGTAACTGCAAACCCAAAACTAAGTTCATCTAGGAGACATCAAGAGGAAACCCTAATTTATGGCTTTCAAGAACACCTGAGATGGAACCTAAACCAGCTGTTCATCTATAGAATTAAACACAAGAATACAGGAGATTCTTCCAACTATAACATATTAATTAAGGTAATAAATAAAATAAAACCCGCACCACCATCTTATTTCTTCTTCCCACCCTTAGCAGCATCACCAGCCTTGGTCTAAGAAAAAAAAAAGATAAAATTTATATTTTTGAGAGTAGGCACAACACAACATTGTAGGCACACAATGAAAAAAAAAATATCACCTAGCACTAAACATGGGAATATAAAACTATTAACCTGTGACTTCAATTTTGTATCAGTTAAGAATAGAGGAAATACTAGGAATTATCATGTTGTGCGAGTTCTTTTTTTTAATTGCAGAGGTGCACTAGAAAAAAATGCACAATGCAAGTAAAACTTCTGAAAGAGACATTTTGGAAGTACCTTTTTAACTCCACGAATTTTCTTGGAACGATTCTTTCTTTCCTTCATTTGCTTCCTAGATTTCTCTATCTTTGTGGCAAGTCCATTCTGATAACACAAACAAAATTAAACAATATAAAAAACAGTCAACAAAACACGTAAATAATTATTATATAGACATGATACAAATAAACTGAACTTTGCAGACAAAAAATTGGAAACATAACAAAGCAGGGTTATATAGTTAAATGAGATCATGGGAACTAGAGCAAATAACATCCATCAGTTTAACTATTTGTGAAGGACACTCAACTTTTTTTTTTTTTACAACAACCCCTGATGTGTATATTTGCTATTTTTAAGAATTAACTATCAAGGAAAATAATAGTTTCTAAAGAACGACAAAATTACACCTCGGCTTTCATTGAAACTCAACCTAATCACATTCTAGTCAGCACATAACTAGTAGGAACTAAAAATTGTATTTATCTTATAAAGTTTAGATATGGAACTAAATGACTTATAGAGATACGGCAGGATTGTCAACACCCGACTATATCTTCCATGTCAGAATAACCTGAAGATTTTAGTTTTATTTCTAAAAGTTGTTTCCAGCTACAATTTGCAAGAAAATATTAGGGTATTTTAGGTACTAAAAGTTTCAAAATTAACCACCAGTATCAATAAAATATAACAAGTATGAAGAAGTGAATGCAAATTGGGTTTTTATATTCCATACCCTAATGAGGCGGTACTTGGGCTCATACTTCTTAGCGCTATCCAGACTATCATAAATGAGACCAAAACCGGTTGATTTGCCACCACCAAAGTGGGTCCTAAATTTGAACACAAATATGCAGTTCGGGTCTTTAACCTCATACAAACCAGCTAACTTCTCCTTCAACTCAACCTATGAAAAAGAAAAAATTGATTATATGTTAGTTAATCAATGGACAGTTAATGGCTTAATGTTATTACTTAAATGGAAGTATCACGTGGGGGCACAGCTCGGTTGTCGGATTCAAACTGCTTACATTTAAGTATTCAATTTTTATATGACATTGTGTTATTTGGACTGGAATCAAGTAATTAAGAGTCTTCTGAGGCCTGAATGTACCTTAAACATAACTGTAATATATAATAGTATAGATACAAACTAGACAAACTCCAATTTCTAAATTTGTCCTTGGAGCGGGACAGAATCTACAATCAAAACTATGAAACTTTTACAAGGAAAATTCAAAACAACAAAGAATTACATTACCCATAAAATAAAAAAAGTTTCTGGTTCAGTTGCAACAAGATTATAGTTGAAGTTTACAATTCACTTATTGTGATTGTTTGACAAAACAGATAAAAAGGAAAATTATGGTACCTTTGAGACATTAGCTCTGCCAGGATGAAGCACATCAATAACCTACGGGGGTTGCAAAAGGAGAGATTACAGAAATGAAAATAGAACAATTTTCACTCTTTTTTAATCTTTTCCAAGTATTTGAGATTGATAAACGAAAGGGTTTAGTATCGTACGAATTGGCGGCGAGCGAGGAGTCTGTTGGTCATGAATTTACGGGTTCGGAGCGTCACAGCCTTCGAATCCGCCATGGTTCCTTCTTCTCTTCTTCCCTCTTCCTTGTCTGCGCTCTCAGGAAAGGAGAAGAGATGAGCGCCCTAGCGACGGTGATTATAAAACCCTAATCGCACGCGCGTACAGGAGATACATTGATATATGTTTGGGCTTCACCGATTTTGGGCTTTTGTATTTTGCGCTTGGGTTTGGGCTTCAGCGATTTGAAATTAAAACGGCCCATTATTTTTCGGCTGAAAATTTTATCATTAATTGTGTGAGGTGATATTGAGAATGGAATTACTTTAACATTTTGGCATTATTCTTTAAATCAATTTAAAAATAAATTTCTACATGTATAACGGAATATATGATAAACGATAAATATTCGATTTTGAACTACCTGTGTATATTTAATAATGCACCAAGGTTTATTAAATTGAGATCATTAAGAAGACCAAATCATTCAAATAACGATAAAACATGTATTTGATATAGGGTTGGCAACTGGCTCGATCCGAGTTAGACCAAATTTATGGCTCACTCATTTTAACAACGAGTCATGAGCGAGTCAACATTTGAATTCAAGCTGAAAAAGTGGCCCGTGACTTGTTTGTTTTGGTAATGAACAAGCCGAGTCAGCTCGTGAAAACTCGTAAAAAGCTTAAATGTATTATAAAATCAACTACCATAAATTAAGTTTATAACTAAATTCATACATATTAATACTAAATATTTAAATTCATACAAACATAGTTCACAAAATAAATTCATGCATACTAAATTCACACAAATTCATATTTGGACCGAGCTGACTCGCCAGCGAGCTAGGCCCCAGCTCAAACTTGTTAATTTTGAATTGAACTAGTGTTGAGCTGACTCATTAACCGCTCGGTCCACTAAAAATTATTCGTACAAGATCCAGTCCCTATATTTCCTACAATTAATATTCAGTTGGAAATTGGGTATCGTTTTATGTAATGTAGCACACTAGCACCGGATCCAAGGCCGTCCCTATATTTCCTGCCCTCCCCGACGCTTCATCTAAACCTCTCATTTCTCTATATCCTTCGGTTGTGGCATCGGGGACCTCTTGGTATTGTCGGTGCCTGATCCACTAATTACGGGTTTGATGGCTCAAAGTCAAATGGAGTGGCTCGCCTACCTGTTTTGTGTTCCCTCTAGAGTATTAGACCTTTATTGGCTGTTTGTTTCTGAATCGGTGGATCCAATGATTCACCACAACCGATGAATTGAAACTGTACATATAATGTCACCATGATGATAGTAAAGTGTTTGTTTAGATTAAGTATGCTTCTAAACTAATTGTCTTTTTGTCAATCTAAACACAAAAAGACAATTAGTTTAGAAGCGGTCAACGAATATTTATGAACCGTTATTTTTAAATATACCATTGTTTGAAAATAAATAAACCAAAATGTCATTCGTGGCTGGAAATTTGAAAAACGACATGACCGCTTCTTGGACAAGTGGGCACATAAAAGTGGACCGCAGCTGAGGAAATCGGTTGGACCGCATCTGTACACAGCGGGCCGGGCCGCTTTGGGGGTCAGCGGCCACTAGTGGCAGTTTATTTTATAAAAGAAAGAAGCAGAAAGAAAGAAGCAGAGAAAGAGATTCATTTAACGCACATAGGTCATATGCCACTAGTGCCGCTTCAGCTGTAAGTATTTTATTTTCTTTCTTTTAAAAAAAAAATTAGTATTTATAATTAATTTAATTAATTTTTAATTTTAGGTTTTCTTATACTCATACCAAATGGCTGTTATGGTATCTATTTACACTGGTGGTGAGATTTTAACAGGCCCTAATGGGGTTTATTACAGTATCGGGCATGTTTCTGTGATACCTGTAATGTCGGGTACTGATTTGTTGGTTCTGAAATTGATTATTTCTCAGAACCTCAGATTGAATCAGGATCGATATGACCTTGATATTCAGGCCAAAATTAGCATGCCCACTGGTTCAGGTCAAACTTGGTTCCAACTTTTTCCTGTTCAGAATGATGGAGTCTAGCAGGTACTATACAACCAGACAATTAGTTTTTATGGGGGTGGATACAAGATAATTGAACTCTTTGTGGAGATTAACCGAGTCCAGCATCCTAACCCCCTTGCAAGGTTAATCCGGGGTGCTATTCGGGCTAATGCCTCAACCTCCTCAAGTCCAGTGTCTCAACCCCCTTTCCAGATTGAAATGCCTAAAAGTAGTAATGCCCCAGTTCAGGAGGGCCGACGGTCTACTAGTCGGCCCTCCCGTCGGTCTCAAATCCCTTTGCCGATTGACATGTCTGAGAGTAGTCAAGCCCCAGTTCAGAGGGACCGACCATCTAATAGTTGGCACTCCCATCGATCCCAAGCCCAGCCTTGTGATCCGGAGGAAACTGAGGAGACGGTGGATCCGGAAATACAGAGGAAAATTGGGGGGGTGTTAATCCTGATTGCATGAGTGATCACCGTGACACAGCAGATACGAGGCCTGTGCTCGGGCAGACAAAAAATTCAAGGTTGATAAAGGGTTTCGGATAATGGGTCGTGGGGTTGAGCACTTGATTGCACCTTTCAATGACCTGTCAGGTTTTCAGGAAGCAAATGTGGGGTTATTTGGTAGACATGCAGAGTTTGAAAATGAATTGTCAGAGGGACAAACCTATGATTCAAAGGAGGAAATGAAAGCTGCAATTTACAAGTTTCACATTCTTTGTAATAAAGAGATTAAGAATACGCACAGTGACAAACAACGGATTAGGTTCAAGTGCAAGGACCCCAGATGTGGTTGGTACATTAATGCAAGGGTCACTGATTTTGGTACACAATGGAAAGTATCCAAGTGCCCAACAAAACATGTTTGTCATGCGGATGCCACAAGAATAGATCATGCACAGTTGACCGCTGCTATGGTTGCCGATTGCATCTCGGCGCACATGAGAAATGACGTAGATTTAAGTATCACTTCTGTCAGAATAGCTTGTGCACAAACGTACAACGGTCAGGTACCAGCGTACAATAAATTGTGGCGTGGAAGGGAGTTGGCAATTGCCCGCCAATTTGGTAGTTGGGAGGGGTCATATGCGCTTATAGTCCCTTTATTGGGGGCAATTAAGCGAAAAAATCCAGGTACATTGTTTGATGTTACCTCATATCCAACTGGTGAGCCTGGACCTTACAGGTACTTTAATAGGGCGGCTTGGGCATTTGGACCATGCATAGAGGCTTTCCAACACCTGAGACCTGTTATCACTATTGATGCCTGTTTCTTAGCAGGCTGGTACAAAGGTAAAATGTTGATTGCAACCGAGTACGATGCAGAAAATCAGCTCCTCCCGTTGGCTTTTTCATTGGTAGATACAGAGAATTTTGAAGATTGTGCATGGTTCATGCAATGGTTGAGGCGCAATCTAATTCGCTCCAGGTCTGTGTGTGTCATCACTAATAAGGGTAAGGGTATAAAAAAGGTGTTTCGACAAGATGATTTGGGATGGAATGAGGAAGATGAGGATGAGTGCGTTCACCGTCTTTGCGCTACTCACATAGCAGAAAATATGAAAAAGAATCATTGCAATGAGGAAGCAATCAAGTACTTTAGGATATGTGTGGCGAAGAGAAAGATGAGGAGATATGAGCAAGGAATGCAAGCAATGGGAGATGTATGTGATCGGGCTCTGAATTGGTTGGACGGTGTGGGTAAGTATCTAGATCAAGATGAGAACGAATGTCCTAAACCATGGAAGATATTCCAAGCGTTTGATGGGGGTTTCCATCGGGGAATTATGACGACGAACGGGTTCAAGTCGCTCAATAATGTTTTTAGATCTTTTCGTAGGTTGCTGGTAGCAGCAATAATTGAGGACACGTTTTACAAATATCAGCAATGGTTTGCTCAAAGGAGGGCAAAAGTGCAATTTGAAGCAAGCCAGGGTCAACAGTTCTCATGCCGTGTGCATGAAGTATGTTATTTTCATTAAATTATTTTATTTTTGTAATTTTTATTAAATTCTTCTATTTTTCATAGTTGATTAACAAACGGTGCGGGAGGTCACAATCTATGACAACGCTCGGTGGATTTGGCAACTGGAACGAGTTTGAGATAACATCCATACAAGAGAAAGTTAATGCATACATGAAAGACGCTTCTGGCCGGTTTACCAAAGCGAATTATAAATACACGGTCGTAATCATGGATGAGAACACAGTTACATGCACATGCCAGAAGCCACAATTAAACAGAATACCGTGTTCTCATGTTCTGGCAGTGTGCCGTCTCCGAGGCATTGACCCTGGAAGGTTTGTACATTACTACTACCACATACAGACACTTATCAACACATGGCTGGGTGAATGGCATGTGTATGACAATCAGTCTGATTGGCCGGAAAATGAAGGCTCAATCCTTGTTCCAAATGACAAAAATATTACCTTGGGTCGAAGGCGAGTTAATAGGATTTCGATGTGGCTTGATTTACTTCATAATAAAAGGAAAGGACATCAGACTCGCCGGGATACACAAGAACAACAAAACAGAGCTACTCGAGATGCACGAGGTAGTTAACTCATACATTTTTGTTATTCAATTTTCAGGTTGAGAACGAGGAGTATTAATACATTTTTGTTATTAAATTTTCAGGTTGAGAAAGAGGCAAGCAATGTATTTTTATCCGACGGTCAAGTTTAGATTTGTGATTTATTGTTTGTTTACTCGTTTATTGTATTAACATGCAGACACCTATTTAGGCGCACTATTATTGTTTGTTTTGATTTATTTGTGATTTATTTGTTGTTTTATTGTTTGTTTTACAAATTGTTACGTTTGGATTTACTGTGACAGAAAATGATGAAAGATAAAAGCAAAATAGTACAATAAATTACAACATAAAAGAAAGATAAGCATCCTGATATAACAAATTACTGTATATGACAACACTAGAGTAAAAAAAATACAAAAACAAACAACAACCTAAAAATCAGAAGGAGTGAATGGGCGCCTCGCCTTCCTAGTCCTCAGACCCTTAATCCGCACTGCGAGTGGCGTGTGGTCGAGAGAATCATCTGACTCAATGGCCTCGACCTCCTCAATCTCAACTGACTGCTGGACTGCAGGACCAAATACAACTGTGTGTCTAGACTCCTGAGTCGGTAACATACCGTAGGCAGCTCTCACGATAGGATCATCCATGGAGATGTCAGGAAGGTACGTACCGGGATGATACTGTGTGGAGGTGCCAGCAAAGTCTGGAATGGGAGGATACTGAATAGGCTGTGAGCTGCCAGGAAAGTGTGGAAAGGGGTGCGACATAGTGAACCCTGGTAGATATGCAGGAGGAATCGACTGGGTCGGATCATAACCCGAAGAATACAAACCATCAGGGTTTGGGTCGATATTGAAGCCGAGTCCCTCCTCCTACAAATTTACAAACAAGTTATGCATCATTTTAAAAAAAAATGCACAAGTTGTATATATTAAAAACAAGTTATGCATCATTTTAAAAAAAAATGCACAAGTTGTATATATTAAAAAAATAACTTACCTGCGTAGAGAAAAATTGAGTACGGATCTGCTCCTGAGTAGGGACGGCCTGCTCCTGAGTAGGGACAGCTTGCTCTGCAGTGCGCCTCCTAAGCGTCTCTTGTCCTCTATCGAACACCTGACCGACAGTCTGAGCATCCTGGACTGAAGCCCACAATGCCTCGTCACCATCGTATCGGACGTATATATCAGGCTCATCCGATATGTCATCAATCTGATCACATCCAGGCAATCCTGCACATCTCAGGAGAGAGTCTAGGCGTGTCTTGTACCCACATTGGCAAACGGCAGGTACATTGTGCTTTAGAATAGCCTTTCCGAGTCTCTTCCAACCTCGCACTGTGGCCATTGTCGCCGCTATGACACAGCTTTTCACCAGATATAAAGCATGCAAAATTATAAGTAAGTGCAATATATAAATGTTGTACAGATGTAAATATTACAAGTTTTTTAAAGTAAACATACCGTAGATGCAAACGGTGCGCCGGTTGGAATGATACCATGAACTCGTCCTCACCGATCCCTCGGCCTCGGTGCACGCTCGTGAGGGTTGTCGGTGATACACCCCTCTAAGTACACTGTGTACGCGCCACACTCCTGATACCAATCTCTATAAGGCCTGTATTTTTTTGAAAAAAATTCATCAATGCAACGTATCATCCATTAACCAGAGAGATTAAAAAGAGAGATTCTTACACTGGCGGTACATCCATGTGACGGTGCTCATCAGCTATAGGTGGGTCGATAGCAGATGCCAGCTGTACGTATGATCTGTACCAGTACGCCCAGTCTCTGCCCGGAGAGATGTCTCTGGCCAAATGAAGCTGACGCCAAACATCCTCACTGATCGGCTCTGGGGGAGGAGCTGTTTGCCTCAATCCAAACTGTCTCATGACCCGACCGGGGTAATGATGCTCGATAATCTGAATTTAGTAGGTTTTTTTAATAAATGTTGTCATAGCTAAAATTTGTAAAATAAATTCAAATACGGTACCTGAAAACATATGAGGGGCACCTCTGCACGCCAGTAACGCTCCTGCTGTCGACATCTCTCTGGCAGTATCTCAAGATAGGTCTGATGTACCCCGTTTACCTGGAGCTGAATTCATAGATTTTAACACTTACATCAATCAGATGTGCCAAGATTTACAAATTTATTTAGATCAAATTTTAAATAAAATAAGAACTTACATATTCTCTGTAGGGCTGCCATGTAACATACTCTGGATCATCCCTAAGATGCTCGATCCCCTGTCTCCAGTGATTGATGCCGAGAGTCCCGCCATGACCTGCCCCGATATAAGTCTTCGGATAGCTCCACATATGCGCATATGCAGGGCATGTGTTTGGCTCGGGTCTGCCCCAATCTGGCACATCTGTCTTGCAAGTGATTGTCGAACGGCCAACAATCAGATGCGCCCAGGACCAATGTTGCAACAACATGCATGGTCCAATAAATGTCTTGTTCTTCTTCAGACATGCTTGACTAAGACCCCTGTACAATGTTAGTGTCAACAACCAGTGTAGTGATGATATTTTTCATATTGAAATTTGTAAACAATAATTTCAAGTCACACACCTATACAAGTATGCGAGAGTCGCAGCCCCCCAATTGTACTTACTCGCATTAGGCAAATCAGCCAGCAATGGGAGATAGCACAGCCGTACCTGATCTCCGTGTGAATCAGGGAACAATTTGACTGTGATCATCTCCAAAATGTATGCACGCAAGTACTGATCAATGGCAGCCTGTTATTTATTTTAATTAAAATATTATTTAGAAGAAAACTGAAATTTTGTATAAGTAAATAAGATAAAATTTACATACCTGAGAAGGACGACTACTAGCAGCTGGAAACTCCTTGAAGGCGGTTCTCAGCTTTGCCAAGCTGATGATACCTGGGGAGATCTGTGTCTTGGAGCCTCTCTTCTTCTCTTTCTACAAAGCAGCGTGCGGTATCCCCAGTAGGTCCTAGTACAAGGATCTGAAATCTCCATACTCAACGCCCATCACAGGCTCCCCGACAATGGTCATGCCCCATAGACAACTGACATCTTGTAGGGTGACTGTCATCTCAGCGTGGGGGAGATGAAATGAGTGGGTCTCGGGACGCCATTGCTCAATGAGCCCAGAGCACAATCCCGGATCGGCAATCTCCTCGGCCATCTGGG
The DNA here is from genome assembly GCA_033356055.1 of Carex pumila. Classification (NCBI taxonomy): domain Eukaryota; kingdom Viridiplantae; phylum Streptophyta; class Magnoliopsida; order Poales; family Cyperaceae; genus Carex; species Carex pumila. The sequence continues at coordinate 342,092 of JARJHM010000291.1, forward strand.
ATAGCTGGTACAATCCCATGTCACGCAACGTCCCTGCATAGGCCTTCTGGTACTTAAGCCACATTTTGTTGTGGCGTACTGTAACTGTATCTAGTCCCTAAATTAAAAAAAAATTATTAAAAAAATTTGAAATAAAATTATAATTTTATTAATAATATAAAACTTACTCCAATGGCAGCCTCCAAGATACGGTGCTCTGCATTCGGGTACCAGAGAAAGTCTGATACCCGATCAGTGCGGTGCCGAATACCGGGGACCACAGATGTCAATGCCGCATCGACATACTATGACATCTCATATGGAGTGGGTACTGGTGCACCTCTACTGGAAGAAGGTACATCCCTACTAGAAGACGGTCCAGATCCCATAGATGCCATGCTGTATTTATTTTGGTCTTATTAGGATTTCAAATTAAATTTCAAAAAATAATTATAGTTTGGGTATTAATTATTTTGGTCAATAACTAATTTTCATAATTTTGGTACAATACGATAATTATTTTGGTCAAATAATCAATTTTGGTACAATTTTACAATTATTTTGATCAATAATTAATTTTTTCATATCATTTCATAATTATTTTGGTACAATTTCATAATTAACTGATCCTAAACCCTAAATATTTACCTTACTCCTACTCCTACTTTAAACTAAAATTTAAATTTAGAAAGAAGAATAAAATTACCTGATTTGAAGGGATGGAATGCGGAATGAGGATTGATATCAAAAAAACGAAACTCTGGGAATTTATATGATAGCATGGCCGCTGCGCTGGATTGAGGCGTGGCCGCTACCCCCCAAAGCGGCCAGCCCGCTTCCCTCAGATGCGGCCCAACCCGCTAGGCTTTAAAGCGGCCCAATATGTGCCCTGTATCCTCGGAAGCGGCCCAACACCAGATGCCCGCTTCTGAGCGAAGCGGCCATGCGAAAATTAAAATATCCAGGCCAAAATAGTGTTTTAGTTTAATAATTATGAAAAAATGATAATTTTAAAAATTTCGGATTTATGAACAATTGCAAAAGATAACTGGCCCTTTTAGCAAAATTATTAATTTAGCAATATTATTTCATTAACAATTATTGTACTCTGTAATTATAATTACGATTGTCACATTAATATTTAAATATATATAATTTCTCTTACCGGTGAGATAAAGATGTGCTACATTATCCAATAAATAACAATCTGTACAAAAATTGTCCCTAATAGTCACACAACTAAGAAAATAACTCGCTACACAACAAAATGTATGCAAATAGCTAGAGAAAATCCAAACCTCCACCAATGGTTTTAAATTAGCCGCCACTGACTATGAGTCTATGAGTGATTAGCACAGCCATGCCCATGATCCTATTAGATATGATATTCCTTTTCCATGGGTAACCTACTCTGCTGGAGTGCTGGGGCATTCATAAAAATAAAAAGAAAACCTATAAAATGACAACATCAATTAGAAAAGGAGAATTAAAAGCGCTTTTCTTATTAGCATCCTCTCGTGTCAGCCAGACTGTGTGAGTGTGACAAGGAAGTCAGCAAAAAATATCTAGCCTGTGTCTATCTCAGGTCGGTGCTATCCAAATGGCAATATTTTGTGCTGATATCTCATTTCGAAAATAATATTAGAAGTGTGTCTATGTTCCTGTTCGGTCCAAAGTTTTGTAAATCATGACAAATTTGAACTATGAAAGCGTGCATAAAACTAAAAGTCATGTTTTCTTATAATTACAAATGTCACTTTTAAACTCCTATGTCAAATACATTCTAGTTTCAATGTCGTTGATCATAACAAAAGGGTTTTCGATTGACAATATGTCTTGTTATTTTTAGCACCTCTTAACTATTTTTTAAATTTTCCGAATTGTACTTATCCAACATCTGTATAAAATTTGTGTGAATCTTTTATTATTAATTTATGTTATAAAAACATTAATATTTTGAAATGTAATTAGTATTATCAAATAATAAACTATTTACAGATTATATAAGAATCACGAATTAATAGATGTTATGAAATTGAGTAAAGATGTTGTCCCCCTTGAATCTGTCATCTATCTGTCCTCCTAACAACCTTCTTTTTTTGTTCTCCACGTGATCAAAATCCACCTTCTTCAATCTTCTCTTAAAAAAAAAAAAAAAAAAATTCAACACAACTCAAAACCCATTATGTTCTTCTCCTCTATTGCTCGCCACCAGCTACCCACGCCGATGGTTGTGATGGCGGTCGAGATCCAATGAGAGGAGCGTGGTGCACTGTCAAGATCCGGCGAGTAGAACGTGGTGCACCGTCGAGATTCGGCGAGGAGAGCATGGTGCACCGTCGAGATTCGACGAGGAGAGCATGGTGCACCGTCAAGATTCAACGGGGAGAGCGTGGTGCACCATTGGAGGGGGTTCATGCTAGCTAAGCGAAGGTTGTCACAGTGCAACATATGAATACTTTATTAGTTAGATATGAATACTTCAGTTGTTAGATATGCATACTTCATGTTATATATGAATACTTCTTGGAAGATGTGGGATGAGAGAGATGAATCTGACTTTGAATTTTGAATTGTATAAATTATTTCGAACATGTATGAATACTTCGTAATCGTCAGTATGAATAATTCTTTAGTTAAATATGAATACTTCATTGTTTTAGATATGCATACTAGTCTATTGAGAATATTTCTTGGTCCCAATCTGGGCAGGTGTGAATATCATTAGTGTCAGATGTGAATATTGTTAGTGTCATGTGTGAATACTTCATTTGTTAGATATGAATAGTTATATATATGAATATTTCATTTGTTAGATATTGAGTACTTCATTAGTTAGATATGAATACTTCATTTGTTAGATATGCATACTTCATGTTAGATATAAAATACTTCTTGGAAGAAGTGGGTGAGAAAGATGAATTTGACAATGAATTTTGAATTGTATAAATTATTTCGAACATGTATGAATACTTCGTAATCGTCAGTATGAATACTTCATTTATTTAGATATGAATATTTTTTTATTTAGATATGAATAATATATAGAATCGCTGTAGTGGTCCCCAATTTTGGCAAATGTCACTTTCAGACGATTGCGGTCCCCAATCCATGCTGTCATAAGACGTTAGCGGTCCCCCTGATCGTTACTGGTCCCCTCCAACTTGTGTTTACATATGATGAATGGTTCTGATAATAAGTATGAATACTATAAATTTGTAGGTATAAATACTATACGTTTTGACTATAAATAAAATAGCATTAATCTTACTCTTTGGTGGTAGTTAGCACGTTTTAACTATTTTTTTTGTCTTTTAGTGTAGGAGACAGATAGGACACTGAAGTAGGGGGAATTATATTTGAATCTACAATTAGTACGTGACGATGCAGCTAGAACCGGATTTAATTTCAATAAAATTTAGATAGATTACATTTCTCTATTTTCTTTAGGAGGTCCATAAACAATGATCATGATCTCAAGATCACACTTATTAATGGAAAAGGACGGCATGCGGTAATAAATTAATAACTCTTCCTGAGAATCAATTATCGGACGCCAACTACTATTAATGATGAGTTAGGCTAATATGATATTGGTGTTATTTGAAAATAAATAACACTACATTTTAAACCCTTAGATCTGCTTTAAGATTCGTACAAAATAAAGTGCTTGAACAGTAAAAGCGGATATTACGAATCTTAAAGCAGATCTAAGGGTTTAAGATGTGGTGTTATTTAGTTTCAAATAACACCAATGTCATATTAGCCTAACTCATTAATGATTTTTAAAAGAGGAAACTTCATGTATATCCCTAAAAAAATCTTCAATTAGTTATTTTTTTTGTCTACAGTTCGTAATATCATACTTACCCTTCTAAATGAACAAAAATTACAGACTTATTCAATTAATTACCTATTCTATTAAAACTCAATCTCAATTTATAAAATCCTCAGCTTATCATTTATTAAAGAAATAAAAAAAATTATAGCCTATTTAAGAAAAATGTTAGGTCTTCAAACTAATCTTTTATGAGAGCAAATGATTCATTTTCTTACTTGTGATGCAAATACAAAATGTATACCTAAATGTCACTGTGTGTGCATCACAAGTAGATAAATGACTCATTTATCCTCATAAATCAATCGATTATAAGTCTAAAAATTTATCATATACAAAATGCATATTTTTTTTAATAAAGAATAAAAGGAATATTTATAAATTTAGAATATGTTTTAAAAGAAAATGTCATGAATTGAGTAATTTTGTGAGTTCTTGAAATTTGAAAAGATAAATATAATTCTATGAACTTTGGAGGGGGACACGTAATTTCAAAGTTATTGAGGGGTATTCATGAATTCTTCCATCCATGAGAAAAACCGAAAAAGTATGTATTATGTCGTTTTTAGATTTGTTATAATTGCCTTTGATCTCTCTGTATCGCTGCTTGGCATTACCACCACTTTGTTAGTGGAAATCCACTGTGACAGTGATGTGCGCGCATAGGATTAATTTCATGTTATTGTTTTTTGTTAGCTAGATTTGTGGCTTCGATTGGGGCTTTGCAGCTCAATAATTGCATAGACTAACATCTCAATTGCTTTTAAAGATTCTTTGCAACCACACACAAAAATAAAAGAAAAGTGTTATTTTAATGGAGACCGTTCTTCTACCCTAATGATTATTTTTTATGATCTTCCAGGAACAATTCATGTCTTTTTTTCTTTTTCTTTTTTTTCGTGTAGTAAAATAATTTTTCTCTCCCATTTATTATTGTAAAGTCAATTTCATCTTTTCTCCCTTGCAATTATTGAAAATACTCCAAAAATTATACATTTGATTTGTGAAACTTTATTTATTTAAGTCCTTGATTTTGTAAGTTTAAAGGTCGATTTTTTTTAATTGGCACATCAATACATATTTTGATCCCTTTAAAATGAATTCAAGCCAGGTCACTGTTTTCACTCTCAACCGCTGCTTTCTACTGACATCCTGTCAGTCTTTTGGAGACATCCACTTTTTTGGGATTATCTTAGATTTGATTTTGTGATATTCATCTTTACTTTTATACGACTATACCTCATTAAAAATGTGTACCTTTTTATTTTTATTTTTATTTTTATTAAGAATTCATATGTTTCAAGTCAATCATCTCTGTAAGAAGTAAGATCCATTGTATTTATCAAATAATCAGGATGAAATCATATCTGTCATGGATGATTAATTAATGATGTCCATTCATATCTTTAATAAGATGTGTCTATGATTTTGATTGGCGATTTGACCCCTCCATATTCGTGATTCAAATCCAGTAGAGTGAGAAATCTGCACCGTCCATTTTAACCTACACAAATTTCAAAGAACTTGGAACGAATCTTAAAAATTTCCGTGCATTTATAAATGGTCCGAAAAAACAATTGTAAGTAATAGAGTACTACAGAGAATACTCACCCATTTCCGTGTGCAGCTCTTTTTTTATTTTTATTTTTATTTTTATTTTTGGATGATCTACTTGGGAAATTAAAGCTAAAATAAAGCTTTTGGAAAAAGGAAAAATAAATGATTTGACAGCTGAGGCAAAAGGTTTATCAAATAGTATATATTGATTTTCTTCATGATTACAGAAAGCCCCATGGACCCTATTTTTCCTTTTGCGTTTTTCCCCCCAACAGAATTATTTTTATATTTTGGGCAATGGTTTAGTATGCTAAAAAAATGTGTGTAGTTTATATTGATCTCATCGAACGGTCATAATTTAATTAAACATTTGGACATTTTAATTTTTGAAATTAATATAATAAATATTCACATGATCATGCCGATCACACACATTCTAGTTCTCAGTCATCACAATCCAATCAATTAGATTTGTTGCAAAAAATGATAATGAATATTTAATTTCTTATATTTCTTTTAATTAATAAAAAGAATGGAATCAATTCTGATAATTTCCCTATCAAAAAGTTACGTAATTGAGCAAAATTCTTTAATTTCTAACGGACAAGGCGACCTGATCAAATCGTTTTCTTTAGTACTTGTCATTAGATTTGGAAATATCCAGGAGTCCAATCTAAACTACAAATTAAACCATAACCCAAATGTATGATTATTATTTTTCTTGGTAATGAGTGACCAATACTACATGAATTTCAATCAAATATGGATAGCATCAAAGAAAATGAAAAATTTTATATAGAGTAAAGATGTTGCTCCCTATCTGTCCCCTTAATAACCTTCATTTTTTGTTCTCCCGCATGGTCAAAATTCATCCTCTTCAATCTTTGATGCGCGCAAAAACGTATGCACAAAGTTTCAGTACAATAAGATGTACCTTTTAGACCTTTAACACACGTTTGAGTTAAATTGCAAGTGCACAATTCTATCAAAGTAGTATTTTAGGTATCGATCCACATGGAGTATGATAAAAACTTAGTTCAAACTTTAGTAATAAATTTCAGAAAATAAAGTAAAGTGCAATAAAAGTAAATTGGAGGGGTTTGTTCTAACAATTCCTAAGGTTGGGTTCAATACCCAAAAAAAAGGAGTTTGAAACAATAATTGTAAATAAAAGTAAAAGAAGGGAATTGGTTTGCTTTCAAGATTTAGAGATCTAGGGGTCTTTGGTCTACAATTCCTTGCTAACTCTATTAATTCGGTATTTGTTTGAATTCATGTATGATTTGATGAGGTTTCTAACCTAATATGTTATTAAGGGTTACTTTCGTAAATTAATAACATGCCTAGGTAACTCGAACTTCTCAATAAAGTCCCCCACCCTAGCTACCTAGACCTATAAGCTCTTGTTAGTCTCTCCTCTCCTCAAATATTGGTAATTCGCAACTAAGTCCATCATACCAATACCCAATTCGAATTGAGATGTCCTAATTAGGGTTTGACTTCACGGTTAGGTTCTTCACCAAGTCCCTAACCTTAATTTCTATAGTTCCGGCTTAGATTAAATTGGTTACAATCTTAATCTAAACCTAGGGTATTTGCATTCATAATTCGGTACTATCCTATTGATCACAGTCAATTTGGGGTTCTTTAGAATCCAAAACGGGATACTACAATTCAAGTACTAACTATGTAATTAATACAAATGATTAAATCACATAAATTAACAATTAAATCCCATCAAACAATCATAATAAAAACAAATAACCAAATAAAATAGTATTAAACAAGTTCATGCATTGACCTAAACCCCTAGAGAGAGATCTACTCCCTCATGGAGAGATCCATTACAAAAGTTGGCAAAAGTAAGAAGAAATGAAATAAAGAAATGATTACACCCTTTATTTGATCAAAGTCCTCAATCTTGCCGACTTCTTGCTCAGGAAACCCTTCTCCTCCTTGCTTGAAAGCTTTCCTTACTTCAGAATTTATCGCTATGTGTGTAGAGAGAATGAAAGAATGAATGGGAAGAGATAGAGAGATGAGATGGGATCCCCTCTTTTATAGCCAAGGATCATGTCCAATTAAGAGCCTAGGAAGTGGAGTTAGTGGGTGTTATATTTGGATTGTTTTTCAGGATTGTCTTGTCCACATGTGGCTGTCAAAACGCGTCCATGATGCACCAAAAATAGAAAAACTGTCAAAAACGTGCAATTTTGGCTTTCTGCGGGTCCAGTGCGGGTTCTTCGGGCCGCACTGGGGGTGGGCTGATCCGCACTGAGAAAAATTTTAGTTTTTAGTTTCTCATGTTGTAGATCTTCTCGCTAGCTTTCCAAAAAGTGATCATAAGCCTTAATCAGAGTTACGAGTCAAAAGTTATGACCGTTTTAAGTTCAGACTCTATTTTTGGCTCACTGCTACAGTGAGTCCGCACTGCAATCCGCACTGCTACAGTATTATCCGCGCTGGGATCCGCACTGCTACAGTACCATCCGCACTGGGATCCGCACTGCGGATGCATCGAGATCCGCACTAGGCTCGGACTTTTCCTGCGCGACCAGAGTGCAGCTGCATCGAGATCCGTGCATCCGCACGGATTTTGATGTTTAGCTCATTATACCTTTTTAAAATTGGCGCGCATCCAGAAATCCATCTAAGTACTTATTTTGGCCATATTCCAAACCGTGTGTTCGCAGTGGGAATTTTTCTTCGGTTTTTCTTCATTTTTTCTTCATTTTCTGTAAGTTAAAACCAAGCAAACGCAGTAACTTAATCCTAGGTGTAATCTATTCACTTTATATTCAAAATACAAGATATTTGGTGTTATTTAATGATAAAAATTAGATCGAATATGTATATAATTTAGGCCTATCAATCTTCTCTTAAAAAAAAAAAGAAAATTCAACACAACCCAAAACTCACTATGTTCTTCTCCATTACTGCTCGCCACCAGCTACCCACGTCGATGGTTGTGATGGCGGTCGAGATCCGACGAGGGGAGCGTGGTGCACCGTCGAGATCCGGCGAGTAGAGCGTCGTGCACCGTTGAGATTCGACGAGGAGAGCATGGTGCACGGTCGAGATCCGACGAGGAGAGAGTGGTGCACCGTCGAGATTCAACAGGGAGAGCGTGGTGCACCGTTGAGATTCAATGGGGAGAGCGTGGTGCACCGTTGAGATTCAATGGGGAGAGCGTGGTGCACCATTGGAGGGGGTCCATGCTAACTCAGCGAAGGTTGTCACAGTGCAACATATGAATACTTTATTAGTTAGGTATGAATACTTTAGTTATTAGATATGCATACTTCGTGTTGTTGGAGTTTCACGGTGCTAATCGGAACCAGTTTAGGCTTAAGGTGCGGAATGACCGTAGAACAAAAATTTCTACGGCCAACTTAAGCTCAAGATTAAATGGGGTACGTCAGGAAATTTTTCAAGGCGGTCCACCTTCAGTATTCCTTTGGCATCAAAACCCAATTTAATCCTTTTACAGATCTACTCCACGATTGATTTCTAAAACTTTAATCTACTTATCAATTAAATATATTAATATAACATATTTATACCTTGTTTCCAAATCACAGTTAGAATGCAGACCGAGCGAGAAGAGCGACATCAGGAATGACTTGTCTCGGAGCATCAGACGTCTGATGCCTCTATCGGTTATCCACCAGGTTTAACCAGAGAGCGGTTTATTTCTTTTGACAGAAATATCGTAAACCACGGAATTCTGCAAAAACACTATTCACAGGAAAAAGACGAAAAACCCGTAAACACGAATTTTCGGTTACTCAGTTTTATCAATGAGCAAAACTGACATACCGCGAAATTCGGTAAAACACTATTTATTGATCCCATAAATATACTCCACAACAACCCGCAAGATTATACGTCAACTGCGTATAATTTTCTTTTCTCAACCGAAACACTATTTGGGAGAGAAACCGAGAAAGAGAGAAAAATCGATTCGATTCTGCACGAAACGATACAAGTGAATTAGTGATTTTTCTCTCTACCCCTCCACCCCTATTTATAAGGTTTAGGGTCAGTTGCCAAAAGACCAAAATGCCCTCCAAGTTCGGCCTATTTACAAGATATGGCATTGAATGGATAAGGATGACATGTCATGTGGATAAGATCGATGACGTGTCATCTGGATAGGATTGATGACATGTCATGCGGATAAGGACGAATCTGAAAAGACCCGAATACCCTCGGCCCGAACTCAAATAATGTTCGTATGATTATTCTGAACAATTATATATATTTTTCTGCAGTTGTTTATTTCGGTATCAATGACGTGTCATCTGGATAGGATCGATGACATGTCATGCGGATAAGGACGAATCTGAAAAAACCCGAATGCCCTCTGTCACATCCCGCGGCCACGGGTCGTAACAGTCTCCCACCGTAAACATACAATGCCATGTATGCTTACAAGGCAATTAACAATTCAAACAAAAGAACAAGTAATATAAAACAAGTTTCTAATATATATAATGAGAGTACACAGTCTGGTCAGAATATAATATAACAAAAGTATCTCATCCGGATATTAACCACGAGGCCTACCCTAAAACTACACAACAAAACATAACTAGGGTCAAGTAAATGGTAAACTGTAAGGCCTATTACTCGCGTGCCTCTTCGGAATCAATCACACCCGTACCTATAAAAATAATCCGAAGGTGGGGATGAGAATAAATTCTTAGTGCGAATTTGCCACATATGAATTATTAAACTTGCAATCAAACTCTATATTCAAAAATGAAACCCAAACAATAATAATGCAAACAGATATATAAGAAATCATAAATAACAGAATGCCACTACTCGGCAACAATTAATCAACCTAAAACACAGTTTACGAAATTTCCAAGATGAATTTCAAACACAACAGATATTTTGGCTTAACTTAAATCATTAGGGCTTGTAGCAATTACAGATGTTCTTTCGAGCTGAACTGTTATCAAACCCACATCTGTAGGGTTACATACGCCTACAGATGGCCAACCAAGCTGGACCCTTTATCTGACACCCATCTGTAATCTCTTGGCTTAACAGTTATTACGGTCTAGTTTCAATCATATAAAGAAAATCCTCTTTGGAATCATTTCCAATAGTCATAATATTTAATTGACAGTTCAAATGCATTAACACGTAGGAGAATGTCATAGAGCCACATACGTTACACAAGTCACCCAAAATCTGAAATCACACATCTCATAACATAATCACCCTCCCTCGTCCCAACCGGTACTGGGAATATCGAGGGTCGTTCACCTAAGGCCATTTAGGATCCTGTGAATCCAAGCCAGCATATAGCCCGACTTGGCAAATTCATTAGATCCAAGTGTTTAACTTCGTAAATCCACTCACATCCATTCACATACACAGTTCGTGATGATTTTCAATCAAAATCAGATCATAATAGATCGACACAACCTATAACCATACCAGCATGGAAATCATTCAAGGCACATCAATTCCAGTTTAATTTGATTGGGCTATGCAAATGCTTTACACAATTCAGTGATGCAATCAATGATATTCAACATGAAAAACGAATAAACAGTTTAATTCCTGAAAATAAAGTATCAAACAAGTCCAAGAATCCCGCACCTGGTTACGACAAGCGTATCGCTTAGTTACGGATCAGGCGTCTCGAATTTGCCTCGTTAAGTCTTGCTTGACCAAGCCTACACCTATATTATACGTATACTTGGTTTAATTCGGGTTCAGTGGTCTATACGTTTACTTTAGTTTACCAATGGTTCATACAGTCCTAATTCAATTCTTATGCTTTGGTATCGGTTCTTTTCGGTTCCTTCTTTCTTACTTAAAAACTTTTAAAACTCACACAATTTACTTATGGGTCCTTTAAACCCTACACAATTCCACTTAGGTTACCATTCATTCACCGTTTCACTACTTTGGTTCTCGGATCAATTCAATTCACCAATTGGTTAAACCCTAATTTGGTCAAAACCTCAAATCAGCCGTTAATTGTTCTAGAAATTCAGGATCAGGGGGCAACCTTACGGATTATGAGTCTAATCAGTTGGATTAAATAAATAAATTCACGATTATACTTAATTTGGGTTTTGGCTCGGAACCCTAGAATTCAAAATCCTCACATCAGAAGGAAATCGGGAAAAAGATTGAAAATACACAAGCAAGGGGTGTAGAGGAACCAATCCTCGAGCAATTCGAACACAAATCTCGAGTTTAAAATGAAAATATGAGAAATTGAGAAATCTGAGCTTTTCGAGAGAATTAGAAAGAGAAAGAAATACCAAATAGGAGAGCTGGGAGAGATCCTCAGCTGCTTACTCAGTCCCAAAGTCAATTTCTCGCAACAATCGGGAGTCTGAAAGAAACAGAAAGTTCTCACACTTTTTTCCTTCTCTTTGGCCGAAAATCACGCAATAATGGGGAAAGTATGAAGTGAGAGAGTGAGAGAAGGTTCGATTTGAGTTTTAGGGTTAAAATTACCCTGAATGCAGATTAACCAATCCGCACTGCGGGTGGCTTGACCCACACTCAACACTTAGTCGGTTTTCAGAACATGAAATTTAACACAGAAACAATCCGCAGTGCGAGTGGCTTCACCCACAGTGGGAACTCAGTAAATTCTTGACAGAATTTCAGAAAAAGTCCGAGCCTAATGCGGATGCATCCCACCCGCAGTGCGGGTCACTCAATCCGCACTCAGCATTTAGTCAATTTTTTTAGAATTTCAAATCAACACATGTTTTCATGAGTGCGGATGCACCCACTCGCAGTGCGGGTCAACCAATCCGCACTCAGCCTATAAAATCTCAAATTCTCGAAGTTTTAATGCGGTTTCGATTCACACTTAACTTACTTATTTAGGGGAACCTTAATTAAGGTTTAAACTTCTATTTTGTTAGCACGATTTATCTATTCTTGCCTTTAAATCATTTAAATTTCATTGTAAAAATTTCGTTACGTAATACCCTCAACCCGAATACAAATAATATTCGTATAATTATTCTGAACAATTATATATATTTTTCTTGCGGTTGTTGTTTCGGTAATTTATACAACGTGTCCTGCACATTTATAAATTAACCGGTTAACTTTTGTACAACGTGTCACACACGTTTATAAATTAACCAATGTTTTCGCTTGTTATTTTTACATAACATTTATAATTTAATTATAACACGTATAATTAATTATAACCATCTTACTATTGATCATAACCAATTTATAATCAATCACAATAAGATTCTCCGATTAACTCCTATATGGTGTGACCCAATAGGATATGTGTTATGTTGGTAAATAAAGTTAAAACTGTTTTAACTTCTATAATCATGGATGGCGTCTGGCAACACATCATGACCATCCAATTACACAGATAATGCTGTACTGTACAATATCACGATCCAGTAAACAATTTACTTGTGTCTGTTCTTCTGTCTCATAGCTATCAGATTAGTTTCAAGGTAGATGTGTGTCATCCTTGCTAACTGAATCTTTTCTTGATCTTGAGCAGATTATCAATATACTCTTGTAATTATACTGCTAGCAGAAAATCTTACTCTATCAAGAGGCCCGGTGATGCTATAGCTCGTATAAAATACGAGGGACAAATAGTACTTTTGGTAGACTATCACTTCCTCAGCTAAGCTATACATATGGGAATGCTACCGTTATGACTGCTTTTTACGGACAGCGGTGGATAACAATCACACATACATATTTATCAGTGGGAACGATAAATACCTCATACTGTAGAACGTGACACTGAATTAAAACATAAATGACACGAACACAATTCTATTTAATGTTTCATTCGGGGTCTATCAAATACCATGTTCTTAGAAGATGTATCTATGTGATTAAAATGACATCTCATGTCAGGTGGTTTGTAAAACTTAACCATCTTTTAATCCACCTACTAACCTTATCGCGGTAATTAGTGTTCCTGCTAATTACCTTGGTCAGTGACTTTTTAAGAGTATATATCATCTATATTATGGAGTTTCACAATTTCAGTCATGAACTCGAAATGATCCATAAATTCAATAATACTCAAGGCAACAAAATGATATATAAATAAACATTCAATTCATGAACAAAGCTTTATGATAATTTATCGTATTATTGACTTCTAGATTATTACAAACTAACAATCTCTCACTTAAGCTAGGAGCCAATCATCGTAGGCCCTACTTATACAAATATCTCTAGTATTCTAAAAATCTCGTAGATCTAAAGAATAACTCATAGCCAGTCTTCTATGTGTCTCAGACCCACAGAAGCTGTATGCAACTGGTGCTAGGCTTGAGGAAGAGGTTTTGTGAGTGGATCAGCTGTGTTGCTGACTGTGTCGACTCTACATATCTTTACATCACCTTTATATTAATTATATCTTTTATAATTAATTATAAACATCTTATTATGTTTACGATCTCTCGTATTAGGTGATAACGTTGTAGACGAGAAACATATCCTTAGTTCTCCTCAAGAACTTAAGGATATTCTTTACAGCATTCCAATGTTTTATGCCTGGATTAGCCTGATATCTACTCGTCACACTCAAAGCGTACAAGACATCAGGGCGAGTGCACAACATGGCATTTATGATAGAGCCAATAGCTGAAGCGTATGGTACTCTACTCATAGTGTTTTGCTCATCGGTTGTCGAAAGACACTGAGTCTTGCTAAGCTATGTACCATGATTCATTGGCAGGAATCCTCTTTTAGAATCCTGCATGCTTTACCGATTCAGCACTTTGTCAATGTATGTGCTTTGACTTAATCCTATAAGTCTCTTTGATTTGCCTCGGTAGATCTTTATGCCTAGTATATAGACATCCTCGCCCAAGTCCTTCATCGAGAAAACTTTTCTTTAATGAAGACTTGGCTAATTGCTATAGAGGAATATCGTTTCCTATTAAGAGTATGTTATCTACATATAAGATTAAGAAAGACGATGACACTCCCACTAGTTTTCTATACACATAAGATTCTTCTTCGCATCTGATGAAGTCAAGCTTTTTGACTTCTTCGCCAAATCGAAGATTCCAACTTCGTGATGCATGTTTTAATCCATAAATGGATTCAAGAAGCTTGCATACCTTTCCAGCATTCTCTGGATCTTCAAAACCCGTAGGCTGTGTCATGTACACATCATCTTCTTAAATTTCCATTTAAGAAAGCGGTTTTGACATCCATTTGCCATATTTCATCATCATGAAATACGGCAATTGCTAGGAGTATCCGAATTGACTTAAACATAGCCACGGGCGAAAAAGTTTCATCAATTCCCAGAATTTGTTTGAAACCTTTTCGCTACTAGCTATGCTTTGTAAATAGTCATATTGTCATCCATGTCTGTTTTCCTTTTGAAAACCTACTTGTTAGCTACGGGATTTATCCCATCAAGTGGAACAACTAGGTTCTAGACTGTGTTGTCATACATGGCCTGTATTTCGGATCTCATGGCCTCCAGCCATGTATCAGAGTTGGGTCTATCCATTACTTCCGCATAAGTCAAAGGATCTTCAGTATTATAGACTCAGATCTCGTGCAGTCCTAAGTTCCTCTCGGGTGCATGGACTGTTCTCGTTGACTTACGTAGCACTTATTCTTCAGGCTGTCGAACTTGATCCACAACTGTTTGCGGATCCAGTTCTACTTCAACTTGCGTCGAAGTACTTGAGCTCGGGATTAGAACCTCATCCACAGCTACTTGTGGACTTGGTACTTCCAGATGCTCATCAGCCAAAAAATCAAGAGGTGGGTTAATCTGATCTAGTTCAGATATTGTATTGTGTAATGCATCTTGAATTTCTTCAAGTATTACATTACTCCCACTACTTCCTTTTGCAAGAAACTCGTTCTCCAAAAGTATACCATGACGAGCAACAACTAATTTGTTCTCGGACTGGTAATAGAAGTAATATCCTTTTGTTTCCTTAGGATATTCTACGAAAAAGCACTTGTCAGCCTTGGGATCAAGTTTGTCAGACGTCTGACGTTTGACAAATACTTCGCAACCCCATTTTTAAGATAAGACATATTTGGGATTTCCCAAACCATAACTCGTATGGAGTCTTTTCAACTGACTTGGATGGAACCATATTTATCGTTAGTGCGGCAGTATCTAGTGCGTGTCCCCAAAATGATTTTGGGAGGGTTGCGTCACTCATCATGGAACGAATCATGTCCAGCATGGTTTGTTTCATTTTCTTGGCAACACCGTAATATTGTGGTGTCCCTAGAGGTGTGAGTTGTGAGACTATCTCACATTCCTTTAAGTACGTTTTTGAAAACCATAACTCAAGTATTCGCCTCCACGGTCCTACCGTAATGCCTTAATACTTTTGTTCAGTTGATTTTCTACTTTAGTCTTAAATTCCTTGAACTCGTCAAAGGATTCAGACTTATGTCTCATGTAAGTCAATACTTTCATGAAACGTTTTGAGTCTTTTGTTATTGATGTTAAACACGGGGTTTTCCATTTCTAGCATATAAAGATCATTTAACAAGTAAGATGATCCATAATATGTCTCATTTTTATAAATAGAACATCTATTGTCCTTTATAACAAACGAGAAATCATTCATCTCTAAACACGAGATTGATATGATATTTCTAGAAATGGTAGGAACAAAATAAACATTTTCTAGTTCCAGAATAAACCCGCTAGGCAAGTACAATTTTATCCTACCGACTGTAACGGCTACAACTTGTGCTCCGTTTCCAACTCGAAGTTGTACTTCCTTATTGCGTAACTTTCTCTTAGTGCGTGCATATTCGTGCAAATATGAGCACATGATCCGGTATCCAGTACTGAATCATTAAGAGAGGTCGCAACATTAATTTCAATAACATAAATACTTGAGACTGAGACTTTTGAGACATTCTCAAACTTCATATCTCCAAGATACTCCGGGCAGTTTCTCTTCCAGTGACCTTTGCTATTGCTAAAATAGCAGTCAGAGTTAGCAGAAACATTTATCTTGGGAGAGTTCATTCCTGGAACCAACTTCCCTTTGCCTTTGTACTTAATAGCCGTTTTTCCCTTTTGCTTTCTTGATCTTTCTCCCACCTTCTTGGATCATGAGGACATGAGAGCTATTCTCGATGTCTTTATCAGTGATCCTCAACATCCCTTGGAGCTCCTGCAAGCTCTTATCCAACCCTTGCTTTATAGGAGTTCACAATGAACTCCGAATAGCTGGGAGGGAATGAGTTCAGGATAACTTCCGTGGCCAACTCGTGGCTCCACGGACAGTTAAGCTTCTCCAGTTTCTCATCATCGCTTGTCATACGAAGCGTGTGAGTACTGACAGAGCTGCTCTCTACTATTTCAGCAGGGACCGGTGTATTTAGGATATATTCCCTTTTCTCATGTATGTCTACCTTTTCGAGTAGGGAGCGTAAAGAGAAAGACGTTTCTTTAGCCATATTTCTACAACGTTTAATGTAAAGATTTTAGCTTTGTTCATGTAATGTTTTATTTCAATAATAAAACTCCCACTGCAAATTTGTTCTATTCCCGTTTGCAGTAGGACCAAGATCCATGTTTTCACCAATAACCAAGGCAGTGTATGCATATCATGGCTATCAGTTATCTTAGGTAAGCAAACATGCTAATCACATCTCTTTGTGATTCTTGGTTTCGTTAAAACATCACGTGTATTTAACGAAGACTTTGCCCCGAGCCCAAAACTGTTTTGGAAATCATCGGTAAGTAACCTCACTCTATTTGGTTTGATATGTCGGACATAACCCTCGACCACCAAAGGTAAAAGGCGATGTCTACTGAGTAGTTTAATCATCAACCAATGAACAATGGTTTGAGGAGGATAGAGTGGGAAGGGCATACTACTTAATATTTAATGGGTTGGTGTTTATGCTTAACAGTGCCAGCAATATTTAAAAGGAGGTTTGCCAGAAAGAACGACTAATGTGATTTTATTCGTATCTAAAGAGACCTCTTTCATATGCTTCATTAAGCAGTCGTGGAAAGGAAGTCTAGAAAGAATACCGAATGTGATCCCCATTACTTTCTATCCTTAGCAGTACCATTTCGCCAGAAAGAACGACTAATGTGATTCTATTCGTATTTAAAGAGACCTCTTTCATATGCTTCATTAAGCAGTCGTGGAAAGGAAGTCTAGAAAGAATACCGAATATGATCCCATTACTTTCTATTCTTAGCAGTACCTTTTCATATGCTTTGACTTGGTTAAGCAGTCAGTTCTTGTAACTGACTTTAGCTACCGTCTATCTTGTAGAGGTAGTTTTTATGGTTTCTTATAAAAACGGTAAATCTAATCTATACGTTTTTATATGATAGCAGTAAATCTGATTTACCTATATATGTGACCGAGTCACGTATATTTCTTTCATTTCGTAATGTTGACCTTGGTCAGCGTTACAGACACGTGAAAGTTGCTTGTTAGAAAAATACCTATTGTGATCCAATTCCTATCTTCCTCAAAGACCTCTTTCATATGCTTCAGTAAGCAGTCGTGGAAAGGAAGTCAGACAGAAAGAATAGTGAATATGATCCCATTTTCATTTTCCTAAAAGACCTCTTTCATATGCTTCAGTAAGCAGTCGTGGAAAGGAAGTCAGAAAGAAACAATGCCAAATGTGATCCCACATTCGTATTTTTCTTCAAAGAAAGTTTTCTTTCACGGTTCTTTGGAAAGACGGTAAATCTAGTTTTACCTATTTTTCATTTTAAAGCAGTAAATCTAATTTACTCTAAGTTGTAAATATAATTTACTTATATACGGGACCAAGTCGGGTATATAATATATCAGTTACCAATTTTTATTTTGCAGCTATGCTTAGTTCTTATTTATACCGTTTAAAGCACATAAACAATTTATA